>BDMV01000021.1:756644-1153670 GCA_008326285.1 Oryza officinalis | reverse complement strand
CTCCTGAGATGTGTAACACATCTGGTCGCCGCCTTCGTGTGGTTTGACGGGCACGTCTCAGGCTGAAGTTGACTGGCACGCTGAGTCCCAGCAATATCTTCTATGCTCTCTACTCGAGGCTTCGGGTTTTATATTATGGTCCTAGTTGCATAAAATCTCAGGTATTATGATCCTAGTTACACACAACCCCATGTATCATGGTTCTATAGGTTGACAAAACCATAATATTCAATTTGGCTAAGATGACAAACTTTTGGACACATGTTAAGGACAAATTTTTACTTGTAATAACTTTCAGTTACTAATGAAAGTAGATAAGAGTTTTAGTCCATGTCTGTTCTAATCCCAGTAGGAATTAATTTAGATAATCTTAACTGTTGACAATCCCAATTCTCTTATCTCACGGGCAAGAGTGTACTGTACTGGACTGGCAGATATTCAGATGTTTCCAACTTGCACTGTGAAGCTCTAAGCCTATGCCATCCTTGAAGCTCGATGCGTAGGTTTTAGAGGTGCAGGCGTCACATATCTAGCGAGCTCTCATGTTCTTCTCAGCCTTTTTCAACTGCCATCCTTTCTTTGTATCATTACTCGATGGCTTGTCAAACAATTCCTTGTATTTCTCAAGCAATACTTTTTTCTCCTCTACTAAACCAAGCATTTCATACGCGTCTTCAACTTTCCGTACAATATCTTTGCTCGGAGGTTTACGACCACATGCTTCAAGATTCTTGAAGAGCTAAAATCATAAGCAATAACAGGGAAATGAAATTCACATAAGTGGGTTTTATCATAATATAAAATCTGTGAGATTAAGAGGCATCATTGGTCACTCAAGACCCATCAACTTCTACTGAGGATCATCAACTTAAATATGATAAAAATAAGTACTTGATGGACAAAGACTTGAGATCCATACCTTGACAAGCCTATCTAGCTTATTATTCCTGTAGTAAATACCCAACATAAGGCGGCAAAACCGCCATGGAACTGATTGTAGATCATGGGCTATCTTCAACTCCCAGATTCTGCAAGCTTCATCAGCTCTATTGTCCTTCTCAAGTGCACACACTAATTGCTCATATGTTCTGATAGTCTTCCCTTGTCCTTTGCTCAACATCCATTTTATCACCTAACCATGTAGTTAGCCAATTATTTAATTCTGGGTATACAAACGATAAAACACAATTAAAATCAAGCAAATTATAATGTCCAAAACCTGGACGATTCTATGCCACTGTTCCTCCTTTTCAAGAGCTACAAGTGCTTGCTTTATCGAGGCCACAGGAAACTCCTGCTCAAAGTTTGGATGGTCCTAGAATTATTTTGAACAGATGTCTAGCTATTTCGTTTGAATAACATAGTTTGTCAAGAATTATTTTGAATTCAATCACAGTTTGGATGGTCCTAGGATTTTGTAAAACCTCAAATTTATGGATATTTAGATCTCAGCTATTTTTACCTTATTTGACACAGTATGCTACAAACAATGATGAATTAAATCTAACATCATTGATGGAAGGGTTTTAAATGGTTTGGGAAGTGGATTGAATCCACATGAGGCAAGTAGGTTGGATTGGTTTGGTTTCATTTGGAAAATGGGTTGGATTCTGTGATTTCTGCGATGTGAATGTAATATTGTAATATTCTGTGAATTCTGTGTTTCAGGAAATATTATATGTGACCCTGCAATTATTTTTTTTTGCTTCAGGACTATAGGTGCCGGTTCTTGTAAAGAACCGGCACCTATAAGGCATCAAAGGTGCCAGGTCCTATCCATTATAGGTGCCAGTTATTTATAGGAACCGGCACCTATAATACTATATAGGTGCCGGTTCCATATTTACAACCGGTACCTATAGTGTTATAGGTGCCGGTTAAGGAACCGGTACCAATAGCTTTGAGCATTAGTGCCGACCAATTGGTGCCGGCTTCGAAACCGGCACCTATGAGGCCTTTCAAACCGGCACCAATGAGTATTTGTGTAGTAGTGACATCTTTTTATAAGCTTACAAAGCGATCGGGTGATTATTCCATAAGTTGACGCATGTATATGTTGTTATATCTCATGGACCAAAGATTGAAAACTTTGATTATTCAATTAGTAAAAGCTTTTTTTGCTGTAAATAAAAAACGTTTGCAAAGTAACAAACTTACTGTATACATCTTAAACAATGATAAATTCAAAAAGGAAAATATTTACGAGAAGAGAAATTTGGACGAGAAAAAAAGAAGGAAAACGAAAAAAAAGAAGAAAAGAGGGGATTGAAAGGAGAGGGAGTGGATTGGGATTATCTGGAGAAAAGAAAAGAAGAAAAAAGGGAAAAAAGAGAGAGAAAAAAAGATGTCGGTCGAGGTCGAGGGAGGGATGTGTGCGACGCCTAGCGGAGGCGCGCGGGGTGGGGCGACGGGATGATATGGGCCGGTTGGGTTGGGCTGAGAGGAAGAGGGGTTGGGTTGGGATAGGGTTGTGTAATAATTATTCTAGACTCACATTAAATTGGATACGGGTGATATATAACCAACTCAAAAACCAACTGAAACACGGATGACGTACTAAAATTTTGACGAAAACATCTTCAATTTTTAATTTTTATAATAGTAGAGATGTTCCTCAATTGTGAAGCATGTAGTCTTCATATCCACATGTTGATATGGAAGGCAGATTTGTTACCCATTATGGTAAAAACAATGTTGATCTTGCTAAAATTTGGTATTACTAATACTTAGCTTTACCAACAAGGTCTACCATATTTGACAAAGATCCATCACTTGAATCAATCCTGTTAGGCCTAAGGGTGTGTTTGAGAATACAGAAAAAAAGAAGATTGAGAAGATAGGTAAAGCGACATGAGTTATTAGTGTATGATTAATTAATTATTAATTATTTTAAATTTTAAAAAGGAATTAATATGATTTTTAAAGCAACTTTTCTATAGAATTTTTTATCAAAAAAATGCATCGTTTAGTAGTTCGGGAAGCGTGTGCGTGGAGAACAAGAGAGTATTTCTCCCTAAGTCTATTCTTGCAACTAGGGATGAAAATAATACTAAAATTTTCCAACCATATCGATACTGTTTCTGTAAAAAAATAAAAAATGGTATAGTTACCGATTGTGTCAGGGTTACGGATAAAGTATATTTTCTATCCTTGGGGTTATGAAGTATACGGATACGGCATACCCTTAGTATACGGGAAGGTTACCTTAATATTATGGAATTTAGCTAATATTCAGGAAAATTGTATTCCGAATAGAAGATGTTAGAGTCCTATTCGGAGAGGATACAATCTCTGTGATCTCGTATGCCGGAAATACTCTCCGAATTCTATTTGGAGGCCAAAACAGTCTGCGGTATAAATACAAAGGCCCCCAAGGGGTATCAGAACATCAAATCATAGCACAAACCATCGCCATAGCAGACGCAATGCAGAGGACTTTGAAGATAACTCGCCGGTTAGATCTCGTCGACGTTCTCGGTGGGGATCTTGTCGGTACTTAATACTTTCTATTGTTCTCTATTGTAATCTCTATGGTTCTCATCGTAATTCCATATAAACTGGAGTAGGGCTGTTACCTTACGAGGGGCCCGAACCAGTATAATCCTTGTCTTTTGTGTGCTTGATGTTGTTTCGTGTAGATCTTTACTCCAACGTACCCAAGTGTCCTCAAAATACGGTGTACAGATATAACCCATCGATAGATTGTTTTCAACTATAAAATTTAGTTATTCTAATTTCTGTATGTCTTTTATTGAAGTTTTCATTTAATAGTTGAATTCATAAATATGAAAAATTTCTGACCGTATGAATACTGTTTTCATAAAAGGTAACATCATTTCCGACCTTTTTATTCTATATTCGACAACCAATAATATTTATTATTGATATTATATGTGCTCCCTTCTTCAGACACACACCACCATTTACTAAGACTCATGAAGTCGTGTTTTGCTAACTCTTACGAATCATAGTTATCCCACCTACAAGCTCTCATGACTTGAGCACGATACAAAACTAACCAATCAAATCTTTACTATTACTGTACTAATTAAATTCAAGATGTTTTTGTCAAGGCTTTCATATGTCGCCGCGAGATCGTGTCGGACACAGAGATCGCAAACTTGCCGGTAGAGTTCCCGTTTGTTTCTGTTTTTTTCATCTATCGGTAGAAATCGCGTCAGACCCCCAAGCGAGCTTGGTCTGTTCTCCCCCTTTCTTTCAACACCCTGTATAGGTGAGGCTTACAGATGATATGAGCCGTGGTTCCCGTGAGCCGCTTTCACACATCGACTGTGATTCTTGGACGAGCTAACACAGATCATTTTTCCTTCCAACTCCGCCAACAATCTCTCTCCTCTGTATACTAATGTGTGCACCCGCTGCCACGCACAGATCGATATCAATCGAGGAGCAGAGCAGATCATGATGGGTGTGGTAAGGCGGTGGCGGCAGCGTCGATGGCTAGTGGAGTGGTGATGGTGTTGGTGTCGGTGAATGCGTTAGGACGGACGTACGCTGACGCTCTGCAGTTGCGATGGCACGAAGGCTAGCGTCTGGGTAGAGACAATGGTTGTGGGGCTAGCAGCGTCGATCAACCGGCCGCTGAATTAATGTAGTCGAGCGTGCCATCACAGCCGCGGCCGGCGCGACGCCACCGACACGCCTATGATGTCATCATCCCCGTCCGTCCTCAACGTCACCCTCTCCATCCTACTCCTCGTCGACATCGCCGACTACTACGACAGCCACTATATGACGGCGGCGGCTGGCGGACATGACGGCGATGCTTTCCATGCGCCGAACGAGTACGGCTTCGACAACCCATTGAAGCGGTTCGATGACGAGCTGATGGCGCCAACCTCGACACGGTGATCGACCTACTTCACGCGAGGCGAACGTCTGCGCGCTGCTTGAACTCCTGCATATATCTAATGTAAACCAACACGTCTATTAGGGATTTGTTCCTGTCCTGCCTACATGCGCGTGGATCCCAGCATGGCTTCCAAGCGGGACCACAGCACGTATGTTGTTCAATTGCTTCATCGAACGACAGGGGTGCACGGCAACAGCGGCACGCCACGCGGCATCCATGGGTCCGGCCAACCAGCTCCGTCGTCCCACTACTTGAGAAAGGGACATTTGTATCAGTTGATAACCCTTTTTAGTTTTTAGTTTTAGTTGTATGACTGATACACACAATCTAAAACTAAAAATAAGTATATTTAATCTCGGTTGGGTCAATCGGCACTACAAACAATCTTTAGTACCGGTTGGTAACATCAATACTAAAGATAGTTCGCGGCGAACTATTGGTGTTACCAACCGGTACTAAAGTTTTTTGCTTTTTTTTCATTGTTTATTGTTTGCTGTATATATATATATATATATATATATATATATATATATATATATATATATATATATATATATATATATATATATATATATATATATAATATATATATTATATATATAGTTACATACACAAATGATTAATATATATTTGTATATAATATCACGTATATATATTTTTTGGTATTATTTATGTACAATGGGAATAAGTACATATTTTAAATATATGTACAACCGTTAATTTCTAATGTTTTATCATATATTACAAATATACGAAGCTAGGTCAACTGTTCGTGACGATGAATAGGTTGTCTATTGTTGTGGAATTCTCATTACGGATTAACAATCTTTTCTATAATAAATCTCATAAGTTGTTCTTGAATAGACTTTATGTAATCCGTCGAGAGGAGTTCATCCTTCATCCAAAGAATCTATCGTTTTCAAAAAAAATGAGAATGAATATATTAAATCAATGAGAAGAGTGTAAATAATATATGAATGGTGTTTACATACTTCGATATCCTTATCAGTGTTAATGCCTTGTGATATGCAGTGAATAAAATCACAAATATAGTAGCTACACAAGTTGATCTCCTGTTCCTGTCGTAAACATTAAAGGAAAAATGAACTTATGAAATATTTGTA
Organism: Oryza officinalis; assembly: GCA_008326285.1. Taxonomy (NCBI): domain Eukaryota; kingdom Viridiplantae; phylum Streptophyta; class Magnoliopsida; order Poales; family Poaceae; genus Oryza; species Oryza officinalis. The sequence continues at coordinate 1,147,673 of BDMV01000021.1, read as the reverse complement.
TTATATAATAAATGAGATATATTATTTTGGACCATGTACATACCGAAAAGTCCAACTTTACAACCAGTTCTTCCTTGAATTCCCCACGAACATTTGTACGGAATGTTGCCCACACCCTGTAGTTGCAAACTATAATTAATGATGCTTTGATCCACATAGTAGCGATAGCAGCAATCATAATGACGAATGGATGACATTACCTGTTAATTATGTCAACGATTGTGTTGAAAGTTTTCCTTGGTTTCCGCATAGAGTCCTTGACATGGATCATGCTTTTGGAAGTGTCTACAGCGAAAAAAAGACGTGAGATATGCACACATAGTAAATCTTCGATGTTACATACGACGGGCTAATGAACAAAATAAAATTAAACGACACTTACAGAACCCAGCAACTAAGAAGAGAAATGTCAAGGGCGTCTTGATGGTATACATCATAGACATCCTTGAAGTTGATCCATATATCGTACATCCCACGAAAAAAATCTATGTCTTTAATCCATGCAGTGAACATAACCTTACCATGAGTTGATTATTCCATGTACCATTGATGGAATCGGTACATCTGTGTAGATAGGTTCTTGATCAGCTTTGGCTTGAGAAGTGGTTGGCTGAGTTTAAATGGGTGTTTCAAATCATCTGTTGTTGCCTTCTTGATAAGGGTTATCCCTAGCAGTTGCTCGTTGGTAAGATTTGTATCTGTCATAAATTGTTGTACATTAATCTCAAGTTCGGATGGCATCAGGTCAACTGCTTATTTTGCTTGCATTTCGAGCTGGGGGACAATTTTTTCTTGTAGTCTTCTGATAAGACTTGCGTATTGAGTGGTCATAGTTTGATACTACTGCCTTTCTCGTGGGTTCGCTCAACTTCTAAAAAAAGGCCTTCATTGCCAGGTCTATTGGAGCCTTCTTCTCTAGATTTCACGGCTTGAAATGATCCTTCACCTGTCTTTTCACTTCCTTGTGAGTCTCCTCGTCAGTCATATCATACGGTCTTTTCTTGGCAGCGAATTTCTTTGGCTTGTCAAGTCTTGGTTTCTTCGTTTGTGTGTACCTTGACGACACGGGAGGAGGTGGGCAAGACTGTTGTTGCCTACGTGCAGCTGGTTGCGGTGGTGGAGACGGAGCAAACCGAGGTTGCGGAGGAGACAGATGAGACGGTGGAGACCGAAGATCAGGTTGTGACGGTGGAGATGTAGGAACGGACACCGTGGCTCGCCCAGGAAGCACGATGTAGCGTTTGCACCATAGTATGATGGCGTGAGTTGTCTCTCATAGTTTTGTCTCCCTATCTCCTCCAGGGATCTCTAGCTCGAGATCCTCAAAGTCTAGGCCGACCTGGTCCACCTCAACCTTTGAATACCGAGGTGGAATTGGCATACAGTGGTACCTCTGGTCTTGCTCCACTTGTATGGCCATGCCATACGCCACCTTCACGAGAAATGAGGTTAGTTAGTAACATATGCATGACTTTTCGCAAGTTACAAAGCAGGATGTGCAAACTACGAGTATACCTTGATTGATAGGTTCTTGAAGGGAATATGTAGCTCACATGGTGTCCGCTGCGTGATTTCATCCTTGGGTTGTCGTGGTTCGTCAACAGGTGGCACAACTGCAACTTTGTTAGTTTGTTCTGCTAGTTGCCCTGTAGAAGCGCAGCTGCTTCAATTGCCTGACGAGCTAACCAGGACATGAGGATCAGACGGCTGGTTCTGCTGGCTATTGGTATTTCTTACATTCACAGATAAAATCCGCAAGCGCATGGAGATACTGCTGTAGCACTTCACCCAGAAGTATTCCAAGGTATCGAATTTCCACAGGGAACGTGTGTGTTAAGCTCTTCTTCAGGTTCATCCAAGGACACAAGACAAATATAGGCCAAAGGATAGAGAGAATTTTCTAATGTAGTACAGGGTCGTTTAGAAAGCTAAACTTTAATCCTATAGCTATGCTTTAGGCACTGGCTTGCTCGCTGCTATCAGAACGCGCTCTACTCTGTACTCGGATAGGGAGGACTATGGTGATCTCGAGGGCTGTCACCACCTCTACACCAACCTCTAACACACTATGGAATACACAACAAACACTAGAAATTAACAACCTAGATACCACGTCTAAGATATTAATTACTACTTTAGTGTTTATAACTCACCAAAGCAATCACTATGAGCAATAGTGAACAATGATCCAACAAGCTAAATAGAAACTAACTAAGAAGTATACCACACAAGATAAATCTCAATTACTCAACTAAAGTAAAGTAATTGTTAAGGTATAAAAGAATAGAGAGAGATACCGACAACTCCGGAACTCCTCCAATTCTTTCTTCCCCACTCTCTCCCTTATTATAAGTATAAAAGAATACAAAGAGCTTCTTATAATTCAGCTCAAGTCTTGGTGTGTTGTGAATGAGGGAGAAGGTCTCCTTTTATAGGCCAAGAGGTGCCTTGGGAGTGTGGAGATGCTCAAGGCATCCAATGAGCTTCTTCATTCTCTTCTTGTCATGTGTCCTCCTGGAGTTGGTAACTGTGCGAGAACCGGTCACAACCGCCTCAAGACGTCGGTAACTGTGCACACGTGAAAGATGTGGCCGATTGGGGCCTTTCCTGGGTCGACTGACCCAAGGGGTTGGCCGACCCCTGGTCCATCTGGCCCTGGATTTTCTCCTATGCGCTCGCAGGTGATTCCTTGCAGTGTTTCTTCGGCAGTTAGCCCACTTGGATATGATTTTGTCGGGTTTGTGGGCCCAAGACTCCATGGGCTTGGATAGGAATGTAATCTTCCCTTCTTTCATATGTATTTCTTTTCAACTTTGGTAGTTTGTCACCTGCATCCAAATATACACCAACACTTATGGAATTTTTTAGAAATAAACCCTACCACTATGTTGAGTGTTGTCTTTGTATAGCTTTCTGTAGGTATTGACGGCCTAAAAATGGTCTTTAGTTGGCCGTCAACACTGGCTTAGTCATATATTGACCTGTCTTGCCACCTCGTTAGCCAATCTTTGATCGTAGCCCATGACCATTTGTTTCAGATTTCGAACCCTGAATTCCTGCTCGGTCTTGCTTCTAATGTGACTCTTGTACGTGTGGATGTCCTCACAAAACCCATACTTCCATGCAACCACGTGTTTTCCGCCCGTTCGTCCTGGGTACTCGGGATTCTACATTGCCAGTGTTAGTTCGTCCTTCTCTCTATCGGGCTGGAATCTCCCTTGAACAGAGGCCTCTAGGGCATCGACGAGATGGTGAGCTGCCTGTCGTATATCGTCGCTAAAGATTAGGGAGCCATCAGCCGCATTTAGTGTGCCCCCATGGACATAGTACCATTTCTTTGATCGTTCAGGCCAAACAGTTGTGGCCAGAATGATACCTCTTGCGGCTAATGCGTCTTCCATCTTCTGCAATTTTGGAATTGCCTTCTTATAGTCGCCCGACCCTAGCCGGTGAAAGTACTTTTCTTGGCGGCATTGGCTTTGTTTGTTGCTATCTTTGATGCCTCTTCTTCAAACGACTTGTATTCAACAAATGCATTCCAATGGTCCCTCAGCTTGGGGTATTTGTCAAAGTTCAGTGTCTGGTCCTTTAGGACATATGCATTGTACAACTTTTTCTTAAACGTTTGAAACTGTGTGGCCATCTTCTTGAGAGCCCACTCCTTCACTTTGGAATGTTGTCCCTCAGGGATATGGAGAGTGAAGGTCTCAATCAGGGTTGTCCACAGCATATTCTTCTCTGATTGTGGGAGATAAGTTTGTTCACTGTTCGACCTTGTTCTCTTCCAATTCTGTATGCTGATCGGTACATGATCCCTCACAACCCAACCGCACTGTGAAACAAACATCGTCGCGGCGAAGGAGGGGGCAACTAGTTTGCCATCATCTTTCACCTCAGTTATAATATGCTTCCCCTTCACCTTTCTTGCGAGACTTCAATGTCCATGTGCTTTCTTCGAGGAACCAACGTTCTGCTGTCCCTCCTCTTGCTCCTCCTTGTTTCCCTCCTCTTGTTCCCCCTCGTGTACCTTCTCGTTTTCACCCTCATTAATCTGCTCACTTAAGTACTGCCCACAATCCTCTTGATCGTTCGACATGTAGTACTAGCTGCTACGACATTGATGGTGCCTAAGAGGAAGCTTTTATCATCTAACTTTTTCATCTGTTCATAACATTAAATAATACAGAAAATGAGAATACATACAAAAGTGCAAGGTATATTTACATACTTGTCGTTTGGGACAAGATTAAAGTCAAATTTTAGTCTCCTTGACTATGAAGAACTTCTAAATTCACTTTCTTAAGAAATATGCAATCTATACATATATAGCAATCAATAATTAATATGTAAACAATAATTAATTTACGAATTTATTTACTTATGTATGCATGAACAATATGCATTATATGTAATCTAAAAATTACTCAGCATACATCATATATAATCTAAAAATTGTCTAGTTCATATAATTAACTTGCCTTAGTGTTGCTTGGCGGCCTTGGGACCATGGAAGCTGGAGCGTCGCCCGTGTAAGCAGCTGGACCACATAATTCTTACAAGAAAAATAATCATTAATTAAAACATAGCACAAAGATATTGTAATGTATTCTTCTTATTTCTAACGATTTTAATGATTTTTAAATGGACTTAATCGGAGCCATGGTTAATTAATATAAATTCGATGAGTTTTTAAAAATTGCAAATATATTTTTTCATGTGTTAATTTTATTTCAATTATTTTTATATTATTTTAATTATTTTTATAAGTTGTATAAAAATTATAAAAATATTTTTAATGCATTCTTCTTATTTCTAACAATTTTAATGATTTTTAAAAAGACTTAATCAGCACTCATATTTTTAATGTTCATATTTTTACTAATTTTAATGTTATTATTTTAAATGAGATATATTTTTAATGATTTTTATGTTCATATTTTGAATTCGATATATTTTTCAATTTTTAATGTATTCTTTTAATTTTTAAATAGATTTAAAGTAGAGGTATTGACAGGTGGGCCCGGCCTATTAGTACCCCCAACGGTCCACTGTGCACCGGCGGCCTGGTCGACGGCCGGCGCGCACGCGAGGGGATGATGATAGTGGCGGCGTATTCGGCGGTGGCGACAGGGCCGAACCTAGGCGACGGTGGCGACGGAGGAGGAGGGTTCCGGTGGCGGCGGCGACGATGTGGTGCTCTCGAAGAAGGTGGCGCGAGGACGACGACGAGCTTAGAGATGAGAAAAACTGCTAAGTGTGAACGGTGCACTCGAGAAGATGAAGCGCCAAAATATATGTACAAAGCTTTTTAGTATTAGTTGGTATTATAAACTGGGACTAAAGAACCCGGGACTAAAGATGATCTTTAGTCCTGGTTGGTGTTACGAATTGGGACTAAAGATATACCAACCGGGACTAAAGATTCTTTCCCGCTATTTTCAAGATTTTTGTAGTCCCGGTTGTGGATAAGAATCGGGACTAAAAAGTAATAAGAATACATTAAGTAGAATAATTTAAAAATTGTACTAAAATTTTAAAAATCATATATGAGTAACAATGGCCCGATTAAGTGCATTAAAAATAAAAAAATCATAAAAATAAGGATAGATTAAAATTGTAATAAAATTTTAAAAATCATATATAATTAATCGTGGCTCGATTAAGTGCATTAAAAATATAAAAAATCATAAAAATAAGGAGAATATATTTAAAATATGTTAAAATTGTAATAAGATTTTACAAATCATATATAATTAACCGTGGCCCGATTAAGTACATTAACAATAAACAAAATCATAAAAGTAATGATAATACATTAAAAATATATTAAAATATTAATAAAATTTTAAAAATCATATATAATTAGCCGTGGCCCGATTAAGTGCATTAAAAATAAAAAATCATTAAAATATAGAGATTACATTTAAAATAGGTTAAAATTGTAATAAGATTTTATAAATCATATATAATTAACTATGGCCCGATTAAGTGCATTAAAAATCATAAAAAATCCTAAAAATAATAGAAAATCAAATTAATTTACATCGTCCATACATCAAGGTAGTATGTATAACTTAATTACATCGTCCATACATGTCGGGACACCCCGGGTTAGATATTATGTAAGTTATTTGAAATGATAGCGCGAAATATTTAGTTGGATGGAGTCCAATAATAATTCAGTAAAACAGTAACCATCCAACCTCATTACTTTCCCTATCAAGTCAAAATAACATACATAGTATAAAACCTGAAGCCCCGAGTAGAGAGCATAGAGGATATTGTTGGGACTTTAGCATGCCAGTCAACTTCAGCTTGAAACATGCCCGTCAAACCACACGAAGATGGCGACCAGATGTGTTACACATCTCAGGAGACTTGACAAAATTCGCTAAAGCTCACGACATCCCAAATGCTCAATACTCATACTGGTGTAGAACTAGATCCCAAGAAAAGCTCTAGTTCCACACTTTCATCTAAGCGATGAAAATCAGAATAATAGGGAGTAAACATAAACAAACTTTACTCTACATTCTTATCTAAATAGATAGGCCAAACGGCTAGATAATTACTGATCCGCGGAAGCTTGGCTACCCAAAACCACAAGCAGCCGACAAAGGAGATAACCTTTTGGATTTGGTCCTAGAAGAAACAACGATCTCCCGTATCACTCAGATTAGGCTAAGCTTACAACCTGCAAAATGGATATTCCAGTATAACAAGAGTCAGTACATTAAATGAGTTAATGTATCGGCAAGCTCAAGACAAACCTAACATACTACATGTAAGGCATATAATCAAAGAATGGCTATATATGTAACTCATTTTAGCCAAAGCAAGTTTTGGTTCACAATTCTTTTCAAAGGAGTTGATGATTCAACTAATAAAATTTTAACATAGATAGATCATAACATTTAATATATCAATATCATAAACATACTCTTGTTACCCATACCGGCAACAAGTCATAATCTCATAATAATAATAATACACTTATTTGCCTACCCGGCATCAAGTTTCACATTCGTCATCAACATAACAAAATCGTCATAACTCAACCCAAGTTACCATTTTAAATCCATAGTTCATAAAGCATCATTTGAAAACATAAAACAAAATCAAAGTCTATACTCATGACACTTCACCAAGTCGCTCATGACCGTGAGCACGGCTAATCGATTAATTTTAGAGAACTCTGCAGAGTTTGTACAGCTTTACCCACATGATATGAACACTCTAGTTTGTTTGATGTTTGCAAAGCACTACCACACTCTTCATGTTGAATGTGGTCTAGAGGTCATAACGTAGCCTTTACATTACTTAACGCCTAACCTTGCATCAGCGATGGCAAGTGTGAATCCATCCTGGGCATGACCCAGAACCGTTAGGTGGCGGCCCACGCCTTAAACCTAACGCCGTGGCAGCGAATACATCTGTTCCCCCACGAGGCACTATACCATTGAATTGGACAGACTTAGACGCCTAAACTACCCCCATAATCAGTGGGGTAAATAGGTAGTTCCTATGAATCATCGCTCAGACTAATTTCATTCTACTCCGGCCTACCAATATGCAAGGTTAGACCTTAAGCAACTTAATTAGCTAAGGCTACCCCATAATAGCACATATGGATGTACGATATACTCAAGTTGGTGACACGAAGTTCAGTCCTTACTCAACTCAGGCGAACATTCCCCCTATCGGTGTACAACTACCACCATATGCACACAACTTGTCGCCCAAGTCTAAAATCATTTTACTCACACTTTAGTTTGCAAATACTTAACATTTTTATTTTCAATCCAGCATTAACCAAATAATGAAAATTCCATTTATAAATTCATAAGAGTGAGTATTTTGCTTAAATCTAAGCATGGCTAAGCAAATGGCATCCATAAAAGCATATATACTCTTCAGCGAGCATTTATAAAGTAATCAAATCCATCCTATGGTTACAAATGAGAGAATAACAACATATCAAGGTTGATTATGCAGCAATAAGGTCATAGCTACCATTTATTAAGTTTCAAATACCGTTTTTGATCAAATACATATGCAGTTTCGCAAACAACACATTTCTTCTCCCAAATCATGGGTTTCAATGTGATCAAAGGAAAGGGGAGGTATAACTTGCCTTGATCTTGAACAAAATGAATATCACCTAAATCACTCTTTCATCGTCGATGCGAATTATCTATACAAATGACACGATATACACATAAAAATCAAATTATGCGAAAAATACAAAAATGCTCTAAAATGCATGATTTGTGCACAGTGGATAGGTCTTGACCTAAGATGAATTTAGGTTAAAGAATTCCTATTTTATCTCTTTTTATTTATGAGTTATGAATTTACTAATTTTGCATTGATATATAGTAATAGTTAGTAATGTATAGTTGTGAATCATTTTTAATATATTATTTTGATTAAATTGACCTTACTGGAATGAAGAGGGTTTTTTTCTAGGATTAATACAAGTAGTTTCATAATTTTTGGAGCTAGTATGAATTTCCTATGAATTTTTGGAAACTAACTTGCATTTGTAAGGGTTATTTTACACTATAGATTATTAGTACCATTTCTGTTACAGAAAGTATGAAATGTTATATTTTTACATTAAATTTCATACTTTTGTGATTCTACAGAAATTTGGTTCACTCAATTTGGATTATAAATGAATTTTCTACAAATTCTCCAAGCTCTATGTTATCTATTTCTTATTTGAAATTTTAGAAATAATTTTCATACTGTGGGCATAGGATTTTATTCTGCCATATTAAATTTCACAATTTTATGAACCTACTGGAGTTGGTTTCACCTCAAAATGAGCTATATTTGATTTTATATGAATTTCACAAGTTTTGATTAATTTTTCTATTGAAAAGATATTGATCTAACCTTTTTCTATTATATTTCCAAAATATAATCCATTGGGTCCACATGTCAGCCTCTGTCAATATGCAGGAAAGTCCCTAAGGTTTCCAGGAATCAACCCGAGCTCCTTAATACGTGCTAATGCGGTTTCCATAAAGAGTTCTTTATGTTTTCTTTATTTCTAATTAGGTCCTTGGTCCCATCTGTCAGTCTAAGGATCTTTACAAATTAAACCTTGTGAGTTTTAAACCTTTACTAAGCCGAGTCCTTAGCGCTAATTATGTGGGGTCCACTTGTCAGCGGCTTAGCGCTGAGGAGGCAGGGCAGCGGCTCCACGGCGAGCTTCTCGCCGGCGGCTTGGGCGAACGGCGGCCGATCTCGGCGGGCAACCAAAAGAGAAAACGGAGTGGGCATCAAGGTGAAGCGATCGGTGGTCGTCTCAACAGCTGCAGTGACCGGAATCGATGGCGACGACGGTGCAGGCGGCGGCAGTTCTCGGCATGCATGCGCATGTCAAGCTACGGCTCGGTTTAGTGCGAATCGATGCATGCATGGGTGACTATTGGGTTCCTGTAGGCTTACCGAACTGTTAGAAATGGTCGGCGAAGCTCGGAAGACGTCGGCGATGGAGAAGGAGCTCCGGCAGCGGCAGTAGCTAGCAGCTTCACGGCGTTAGCTTGCTCCGGCCGATGATCTGCTAAAGGAAGATGCCTGGGTGGTTATAGAGGTCTCCAGGGTGCTTTATGCACGAGGAATCGAAGTGAAGCTCACCGGAGAAAAAGATCTGGAGGATGGAGCCCGGCGGCCGAAGTTTGGAAAGAAATGGCCGATCTCCAACTTCACGACATCCCAGTTCGATTCCTTTGGTCGGCAGCTTCCTGGGACCGAGATGAAGACGGTGGCGTGGTGGCTTGGCCTGATTTGGCCGGAGTCGGCCGGACGACGATGATGTCTGAGTGGCGGCACTCTGAAGCTCCTAGGAACGCGGCGGCATTCTGACGTCTCCACTGCATGACACGAGATGAGGTCAGAGGGGATTGAATCGGCGTCGTGTGGAGAGTACAGGGTACAAGAAGAGGAGGGACGACCGAGGCGCAATCGTGGTGGCGACAGTCGTCGTCTCCATGGCCGGCGGCAGAGAAAAGGCGACAGAGATGGCTGAGGGCTTTCTCCCTTGGTTGGATCGGCTCTGGGATGGAGAGAAAGACCTTGCGACGTGGCTAGGAGAGGATATGGGCGAGCTCGGCGGCTGCCACGACCAGGCCACACGTCGAGCACGCTGGCGCCGTTCTCCCCCGCTCTGTCTCTCTTTGTGTAGCTTGAGCGGTGGGGCAAAATACACAGAGATGGAGCTACCTCATGTCACTGCCATGTGGGCCCAGGGTTGATGCAAACAGAGGCAGAGTGAAGGAAGTGGGTAGATTTCTCGGTAGACAATTGTACTAGTAGTTACAAACAATATTCCTTATTTCTTTCTCCCTCCCATCTTTATACCTTCACCATTTAATTTTTGTACATGATAAAATATTGTGGATTTTACTGGAGGTAGGTAAAAATACCTAGATTCCGTTTTATTTGGTTTCACTCAAAAATAATCTATATTTTAATCTCAGTGAAAAAGATAAATTCAGTTCAGCTAAAATTGATTTGAATTTTTAGTAGGTCAAAACCTATGAAATAAAATCTATAAAAATTATATTAATTCATTATAAATAGATTAGTATTTGAATAAATTATATCCCCTATACATTTTTATGTGATAAAATACACATTTGAGAAGTATGTCGATTTGGCCGATTAGGGTTTAGTGGTAAATCATAGTTTGACTGGTTTGACCCAATTATTTAAGGTACCAAATGTGCTTATTAAATTATGCCAAAATTCCAGTGGGATTTATATAGTGAATAGTATCTACCTGAATTTTCTCATGTTTTTATAGTGCACCAATTATTTTAAATATTCATTGAGTGCATCTATCTTAAAGTATTCTTATTTTAAATACATATTTAAATGGTAGTAAAATTATATTTTGACTTGTAATTGACCAGAGATGATGGGGTAAGGCTTTACTTTCAATTCACCATGTTCAAACTCACAAGTTCCCTAGGTATTAGTGTATTTATATTTGAGTTGAACTTAAGTACCAAGGTAGTGGTAATTAGCATAATGCTTTCATTATTTATATAAATATAAATTAACAGGGATTCCTACTTGTATTACTAAAAATGTTTTACATATCAAAAATTAGTTTGAAAAAGATAAGGTTTCAAATCACTTGTATACATGATCACTAGCTAGTTTTTAAACCTTACTTAAGTTGTAAATTCAAAAAATTTTGGTCATTAAATCGAAAATATATTTTATTTATTTAACTGAGGTCAAAATTCAAAATTTGAATTTTTGGTATGTTACAGATCTATCCCCCTTAAAATAAATCTCGTCCCCGAGATTTGGGCTGGGCTGAGGATGGAAAAGATGATCAAGGTTAGGTTGATCTCCTGATAACGATACAACATTATCAGTTTCTGATTGTTAAGAAAATCTTTTTAAACATACCAGATTTTTATTGCCAACAAAAAGCTTTTCCTTGAAAAGGCCACTAGTTGGTCTTATTATGCACACTCCTTTAATCAAAGGAATGAGTTTATAAAAAAATTTCTAAGTTGTATTATCGACTTGCTGCAGTTAGGGTAATAAGGGTCTTTGTTCAGCTGAAAGAGGAGCGGTATTTATTCGGTCATGGCGAGTATGGTTCATGGAAAATACAACATATGGGTAGTACGTCTCAAGAGATAGTTAATATATCAGGGTCGTAGCAAGGTACAGTTTTTCAAGACTTACGGTCGCAGTCCAAACTTATTGAACTCTCATTTGGTCTAAGGTTTTCCTTATTTTGGTAAATGAAGGTAAAATTAAGTTAAGGAACAATGGCACAAATTAAAAGGACATTGTTGGATACTGCTAGTATGTTAAGGCCATGGCTAGGTACAAAACTTTAAACATTACGGTCATGACCTCGCGTTGCTGAGCACATTTTTGGTAAATGGAAAATTTCTGGACAGTAAGCACTGTCATTAGGAAAATAAGGATAAATGGGTCCCTAATTACTATTACATCCATCCATAGAGTGCTTACATAAATGGGGTTACATGGCAGCCATGATACATATATTACACAAATGGTTCTCTCCAAAATTGGGCTACCAAGAACATATAAAAGGTCCCACATTAACCATTCTACAAGGGGTCATAACTTCCAAGTCTTCATAGGGTAGACTTACCATAGTTACATAGGTTGGACATGGACTAAGTTTAGTCATCCATTCTTAGTTCAAAAACTTGTCCATACCAATGAACATGACTTGGTGGTCCATATGGTCCGGTGGTTCCAAGTGGTGGAAAGATAGTCACGGTAGTAGAAGATGAAGGTGGAGTTCTCTCTTGGCAATTTCTAGAGGGCTGTGGTAATTCCTCAACTGGGGCATACATAGCATCTTCACCATACATAAACTCAGGGGTATAAAGACCTTGGCGAAACATAGGCATAAGGCTTCTTTCTAGGGTGGCTACTCTAGCACGAGCACGTTGTAATTCGGTATAGGTTTTGCGGTAAAGCATATCAATGGAGCGCACAAAGCCTGCAAGTTGGAGATATGGGGTGTTTAATTCTGGACCTAATTCATTTAAACCTGGGTATGTGGTGTGATCTTCCCCTTGGACTAAGGATGGGACATAACAGTAAAATTCTTCCCACTCGGGTAATTCACATCGAAGTCGGGTAATGGCAACATAGGCACAGTTTTGCATAGCAGAATTGCTATCCCAACCATATCCAATATACTGATGGTCTTCCTCCGATATGGTTCTACCCCGAATGCTTACCCGGGCCATCACTACTGTTTGGGAATTTCCAATGATTTTTGTAAGGATATGGTATTCTGGTGGATAGGTAAATTGGGCATTTTGTAGCATGAGCCAAAGCATATGTTGAGTAGAGTCCACAGTGTAACCACGGCTGTAGTAGAACGGTGTAAACCTGGAAGCCATCTACAGGGTTATATTGAAGGCAATGGTTAGAGGAAAATCTGGAATTTAACAATTGCAAGTCGAAAGTCAAATGGCAAAGAATAATATCCTACTCTTTCTTTAACCCATATACAACTATATATGTTTTTGTTTTATGTTTTAAGTGTTGAGTTGCTGCAATGTGCAAATCTTGCAACCAACCATAAAGGGGTACAAAATATGTACATAGAGTCATCTCAACTTAAATCTTTAATTTTGTTTTTAGCTTGCTTCTAGTCAAGATAGTTGTATTCTGATCTATGGAGGCAATGACAATGTTATAATTCCTATTAATAGGTTTGGATCAAAGTGATTTACTATCCCCCTTAAAAAAAATAAAAAAAAAGAATTTGGGATAGGGGTGAACAAAAGTTCTAGTGGACCACTAAAATTTTTCATATGTTTAGCTCGGTCTTACACACTTCTGGGATGAAAACAGTAGGTAACAACTAAGATGGAAGAGTGATAAAATGGGAAAAATCTTATATTCAGACTCATAACAAAGTTTCCTTAATCCTGGGAAGAAGTTGTATTTTTTTGGTCAAGTGATTTGCCTTATGGACATTAGAGAAGATAGGCCCTGCAGTGCTGGAACAGATTGTTCAATCATTTGTCGAATTTTTATACCAAAACATAGAAGTGCAAAAATTTGGACAAAAATCAGGGAGATGCATGATTGAGTTGTGAAGCTACCCAGAAGAAACCAAAATTTTATCAGTTTTATTTTGGGCTATACAAATTCAACAATCAGACCACCTACATATTTCAGGATATGACCATGCAGTACTATATGAATTTTTAAACCATGATACAAGGATTAAAAAATTCTACCAAAATTCATGGGGTTTACTGAGTATGTCTACTAACTACCTTTCAAAGATGAACATTTTATCACTTATGGTTTATACTACACAAAATCATGAATGCAGCTGTCTACAGATTTCCAAACATGTGCAACCAAAATAAAATGAATTTTTGGACATGTTTAGATTTTTGATAAATTCTCCATTTTACCATGAGATGAAACTTCACATAATGCAAGGGTTATATGCTGTTTGGGAAGTCATTCTAAACAAGCAATCTATTGGTCAAAGCACATCAAGTTTCCAACCTATCCCAACTACCCGTTCTGGGTCATATCGATAAAATTTGAAATGTCAGGAAAGAAGAGTTCAAATATCCTCCAAATTCATTTTAGGTACAGAAATAACATGAGAAAGAGTTAATCCTATCATATCTATCCTGTTTTAAATTTTATTAAACCATTTCCCAAAACATATAAGTTATAGGATGTTTTCAACCCGATATTTTGCAAATCTCGAACTAGCCCATAGGAGTAGTTGGCAAATGAGTTTGAAAACTTTACAAAACACTTTGGTACTGGTTTATAATGATTAATGAGTGTTTTCAAACACACTTTTACAGAAATATCCTTTTTCAAAAGGTGTCGGTCCTATGGAATAAGGATAGGAGTTTAAAATCAAAATATAGACTTAGGGAAGAGTAATTCCTTAAGAGATGGATGATATATAAGATTGTAGTAAGTTTTCAAAAATAACTTGTAGCGGAGAACATGGTTCTCAAAATAATTTTTAGGAAGCCAATCTAAATGACCATTAGAAAGGTTTCCTTACAGTCGGACAATTGCTCTGATATTGTCCATACATGTCGGGACACCCCGGGTTAGATATTATGTAAGTTATTTGAAATGATAGCGCGAAATATTTAGTTGGATGGGGTCCAATAATAATTGAGTAAAACAGTAACCATCTAACCTCATTACTTTCCCTATCAAGTCAAAATAACATACATAGTATAAAACCTGAAGCCCCGAGTAGAGAGCATAGAGGATATTGCTGGGACTTTAGCATGCCAGTCAACTTCAGCCTGAGACATGCCCGTCAAACCACATGAAGATGGCAACCAGATGTGTTACACATCTCAAGAGACTTGACAAAATTTGCTAAAGCTCTACGACATCCCAAATGCTCAATACTCATACTGGTGTAGAACTAAATCCTAGGAAAAGCTCTAGTTCCACACTTTCATCTAAGCGATGAAAATCAGAATAATAGGGAGTAAACATAAACAAACTTTACTCTACATTCTTATCTAAATAGATAGGCCAAATGGCTAGATAATTACTGATCCGCGGAAGCTTGGCTACCCAAAACCATAAGCAGCCGACAAAGGAGATAACCTTTTGGATCTGGTCCTAGAAGAAACAACGATCTCCCGTATCATTCAGATTAGGCTAAGCTTACAACCTGCAAAATGGATATTCCAGTATAACAAGAGTCAGTACATTAAACGAGTTAATGTACCGGCAAGCTCAAGACAAACCTAACATACTACATGTAAGGCATATAATCAAAGAATGGCTATATATGTAATTCATTTTAGCGCAAAGCAAGTTTTGGTTCACAATTCATTTCAAAGGAGTTGATGATTCAATTAATAAAATTTTAACATAGATAGATCATAACATTTAATATATCAATATCATAAACATACTCTTGTTACCCATACCGGCAACAAGTCATAATCTCATAATAATAATAAGACACTTATTTGCCTACCCAGCATCAAGTTTCACATTCGTCATCAACATAACAAAATCGTCATAACTCAACCCAAGTTACCATTTTAAATCCATAGTTCATAAAGCATCATTTGAAAACATAAAACAAAATCAAAGTCTATACTCATGACACTTCACCAAGTCGCTCATGACCGTGAGCATGGCTAATCGATTAATTTTAGAGAACTCTGCAGAGTTTGTACAGCTTTACCCACATGATATGAACACTCTAGTTTGTTTGATGTTTGCAAAGCACTACCACACTCTTCATGTTGAATGTGGTCTAGAGGTCATAACGTAGCCTTTACATTACTTAACGCCTAACCTTGCATCAGCGATGGCAAGTGTGAATCCATCCTGGGCATGACCCAGAACCGTTAGGTGGCGGGCCCATGCCTTAAACCTAACGCCGTGGCAGCGAACACATCCGTTCCCCCACGAGGCACTATACCATTGAATTGGACAGACTTAGACGCCTAAACTACCCCCATAATCAGTGGGGTAAATAGGTAGTTCCTATGAATCATCGCTCAGACTAATTTCATTCTACTCCGGCCTACCAATATGCAAGGTTAGACCTTAAGCAACTTAATTAGCTAAGGCTACCCCATAATAGCACATATGGATGTATGATAAACTCAAGTTGGTGACACGAAGTTCAGTCCTTACTCAACTCAGGCGAACACTCCCCCTATCGGTGTACAACTACCACCATATGCACACAACTTGTCGCCCAAGTCTAAAATCATTTTACTCACACTTTAGTTCGCAAATACTTAACATTTTTATTTTCAATCCAGCATTAACCAAATAATCAAAATTCCATTTATAAATTCATAAGAGTGAGTATTTTGCTTAAATCTAAGCATGGCTAAGCAAATGGCATCCATAAAAGCATATATACTCTTCAGCGAGCATTTATAAAGTAATCAAATCCATCCTATGGTTACAAATGAGAGGATAACAACATATCAAGGTTGATTATGCAGCAATAAGGTCATAGCTACCATTTATTAAGTTTCAAATACCGTTTTTGATCAAATACATATGCAGTTTCGCAAACAACACATTTCTTCTCCCAAATCATGGGTTTCAATGTGATCAAAGGAAAGGGGAGGTATAACTTGCCTTGATCTTGAACAAAATGAATATCACCTAAATCACTCTTTCACCGTCGATGCGAATTATCTATACAAATGACACGATATGCACATAAAAATCAAATTATGCGAAAAATACAAAAAAACTCTAAAGTGCATGATTTGTGCACAGTGGATAGGTCCTGACCTAAGGTGAATTTAGGTGAAAGAATTCCTATTTTATCTCTTTTTATTTATGAGTTATGAATTTACTAAGTTTGCATTGATATATAGTAATAGTTAGTAATGTATAGTTGTGAATCATTTTTAATATATTATTTTGATTAAATTGACCTTACTGGAATGAAGAAGGTTGTTTTCTAGGATTAATACAATTAGTTTCATAATTTTTGGAGCTAGTATGAATTTCCTATGAATTTTTGGAAATTAACTTGCATTTGTAAGGGTTATTTTACACTATAGATTATTAGTACCATTTCTGTTACAGAAAGTGACGGAGCGTGAAACTCCTCACCGGGAGACCGTGCAGGCCCCCCTTTGCTGGTTCGGCCGGGGGCGCGAGGTGCAATTCCTTGCCCCGGATCTGTGGGATTTTTAGCGAGAAAAAACGCGAGAACGCAGGCGATTTAGACAGGTTCAGGCCGCTGGGAAGCGTAATACCCTACTCCTGTGTTCTAGTAGATCTGAGAGTGTGATGGGATCCAGAGACAATCTAGCCTCTAGCCAGCCAGTCTTCCTCCGATCGATCCCCCCTTTCCTTGGCCTGGGCCTCCTTTTATATGGCAAGGGGCTACCACATGGGCCACGAGCTGCCTAAGAAAGAAGACATTCTTTTACATTTAGGGCTATCCTATCGCCGGAAGCAGTCTCTGACAGACGCCGTAGCACGCCCCTGCTCAGCCAGTCGACCCATCCGGGGGACGCTCGTTTCCACTTTCATTAAATGGTGGGCGACTTTCTCGTCTCGCCTGCGCCAGAATCGGGAAAGCATCTGACCGGGGCTGACATACCAACTTCGGGAGTTGGCACGCCAACTCCGGCTGAGAGATGAGGGACAGAGGGCTCTCATCATTCCGACGGGACGGGGCGAGGCGTGCAGCAGGCCGCCTGGTGCCACCTAACCCGCGATCTGACCGGTCTGCGACCGGTCATTCACCGTGACCGGTCACGGACCGGATATGCACGCGCCACGCCGCATTAAATGCGGCGTAGTGCGCTCGTCTGAACCGCCATAAATGCGGTTAGGTGAGCCCTGTCGCGCTCACCTAACCTGCGATCGTGGCACCAAAACCACAGGGGGTCGGGGCGCCCCAGCCCTCAGGGCAGAAACGGGAGCGGCCCGACCCTAGGGGGAAACCGGGAGGGCAGCCGTCACGTCACCCTCGGGCCCGACCCCTCCGGGGGAACGGGCCACGTGGATCCCTGTGGCTGCCCTTCCCTTTGGTCTCGATACCCCCGGTCCCATGTCACCGACAGTAGCCCCCGGTGTCACGCCCGGGAGGCCACACCCGGGGGAGCACCCAGGCTTGACGCCACCTCTCGGGCCCAATGACAGATGGGGCCGGCCCCCAAAGGCGGGCAGGACTCCTATGGTCGCGACCCGCGCTCATCGGTGAGGAATGTCAGTCGACATTAATGAGCGGTCTCCTTGTAACCGCAACACTACTCGAGGCAGCACGCGGATCGGGACACGTCGGTCCGTTTCGCCTGGGGGCGTGATGATGGCGCTTTTTGCGGTAACTGAGCGCAATTAATGCGCACACGATCTGCCCCTCCTCAACCGCCACGGTCGCACGACTGACACGCGCGCCATAAGCGGGCGAGTGGGGTTAGTGGAGGTGTGGGCGCGAGAAACGAGGAGGCAAGGAAGTGGGCGCGGGAAATGAGGAGTCGAGCGCAGTGGAGGCAAGGGCATAAAAGGCGCTGAGGAAGGGATTCATTTCCTTCCTCTTGCCACTTTTTCCTTGCCTTTGCCATCCGTGCTCTAGCTCTCTTGTTTCCCTCGCCTTACTCTCGCCACACGCTCTCGTTCTCAAGCTCCCCCTCCGCCGGCACCATGACGCGGAGCTTCGTGCCGCTTGACGGCAGCGTGTTGCCGCCTTCTCGCATCACCAGCGAGAGGCAAGCCGGGCTGCCGCGCCGGTTCATGCCGGAATCTGCCACCCGGGAGGTGGTCGCGCTGGGCGAGGGACGCCCGGCGCCGCACTCCCCCGGGCGGTCCGTTTTCTTCCTTTCCTTCGCCATGGCGGGCTTGATCCCGCCATTCTCCACATTCTTTATGGATGTTCTGGAGTTCTACGGCCTCCAGATGGCGCACCTCACCCCCAACGCGGTGATGACGCTGGCCATCTTCGCACACCTGTGCGAGATGTTCATCGGGGTGCGCCCATCCCTTCGGCTGTTCCGGTGGTTCTTCACCGTGCAGCCGGTATCGCCGCCGACGGTGGTCGGTTGCTGCTACTTCCAGCCGCGGGGGCAGGTGCTGAACCGCTACATCCCGTGCATCCTTCGCAAGAAGTGAGATGACTGGAAGAGCGACTGGTTCTACACCCCCCTTCCCGACGAAGCGCGCCTCCAACTCCAGAGCCAGCCCCCAGCGTAGGCGCCTAGCTGGCGGGCGACGGTGGATCTGGGAGACGGCTACGATGCCGTTCTGGACCGCCTGGCGAGCCTGCGCACCCAGGGGCTCACTGGGGCCGTGGTGTTCGGCGACTGTGAGCCCCCGGTTTTGTATACCGGAAACCCCATGTGTATTACAATACCATTCCCTGGATCAGTAGATGGTACACACATGGCACAGTTGTATATCACAAGCTAACATCGTCATTCAGGTCTTATAATCTATTAATAATACAAGGATAGCCCAAATGGGATCCGAATAGACCAAGCATGGTCGACAACAACACAAAATACCAACACAAATAAATGAGGTAGCGGAAGCGAAGCAGCGGCGGTCCATTTTATCCCACACGCATCGACTGGTGAACCTAGGTCCCTATTCCGCCGTCCTTGGTAACTCCTTGCCAGCATAGCACATGCACAGATTGACACCAACACCTTTTTTTCTAAAAAAAAATTTAAATAAGCAAGAGTGAGTACCAACCGTACTCAGCAAGCCACCACTACAGAATGCATATAATGTTCATAGGGGTTCAAGGATGGCTTGGTTTATTTGCATAAAGCTAGTTTTCACAAATTATTTCACAAACCTATGCCATAACAGTTTTAACTGAAAACCACGTTAAGTTGAAGTTGTCATTAACCTGCGAGGGTTCATCCACCTTCCCCAAGCCTCGCTTGGTCCGGTTTACCCTCGCATCCAATTTCCACAGTTTTAACCACTACGACCTTTTTTGCACATCAGGCAAGGTCACACCTTCCATACCCATCATATTTTAAGCAATATTACAAATTGACGAGGCTAGTCAAGAGTAATACAAGTCCCGGCGCTCATTAACCGCGAGCACGGCTATTCGAATAGTTTAATTTACTCACACTGCAGTGGATGTACGCTTTTAATCCCACACTCCGTGACGCACCCAACACATGAGACTTGTCATGGCCCGGTTTTTCAGTTACCCTCGCATGGCGGCACCCGCTCCAAGGACTATGAATCCCCATTGCACCCCCGGCGCCACATTCCTACCTCGAGCCGGTTGTGAGGGGAGTCCTGGCGCTCCCGAGATTGAAGGTTACATTATACATATATATAGCTTGACGTCATTAAACCACACACTTCCACATTTCCATACCGATATCCAAAACCTACCATGTCTGGGGTGCCACCCCACGAGAATAACCTAGTCCACCGGGTCTAACCCCACTCAAGAAGTGTGGTCGTACTCGGTTCGTTTCCTGCTTAGCCTCTTGACTCGGTCCTTAACTGACCAGGGTCGGCGGCTTACCGTTCCCAGAACCACCCATATTCTATCCGTGCTGCCCCAGTCAAAATCACTTTTGTTTAATTAAGTTTTTGGGTTTTCGCAAAGGTTTTCATGCTGTGGGTGGCGCTTATGTCTCCACCCGATTTCTAACAATCACTCCTATCGAGTGATCAGTATAACCACATCCACATATCACACATATGGAGTGTATAACGTCTATGTAAGCAGGGCTAAGCAGTGAATAAATAATCACGCGTATAGTAATATACTCAGGTAACAAAGGTGTGTAAATACATAAGGATAAACAATATCAAAGGTAAGGCTTAAGCAAATGTAGGTACGCATTTTATAATTAGTACGCAATTTTATTTGTAATCAACACATTTATAAAAATAGGATCAACATGTTCGAGGAAGGGGGCGTAGTGACTTGCCTTGCTCAATTGGGGGTTCGTTCTCAATTAGCTCAGTTTCCTCCTCGCAGATGTACCCTGTCCGGTTGAATACTAACGTCACAAACTACTCGCTAACACAAAATGAGCCAAAAATTCCAGAACAATCAAAAAAAATAACCAAACCAGTGCCATTGCGTAGATCTTGATTTTAGAAAGATTTTGACGAAAGTTTCATTCAAATCCGACTTAAAACGAGGAAGGTACGAAATTCGAAAGATTGGAAAAGTTTTAAAGCAAAGAAAAGGAAAAAGGTCTGACAGGTGGGACCGCCCTTAGCTCCTCACGTTCAGGTTTTGTTTTTAAAATGGGTGTGCGCATGGTGAGGTGAATGGCTTGGGCGAGCTACAAGCATGCATGCATATGCATACACACGGCTAGCTAGCTGCATGCATGTGAGCTACTTGCATGCATGCACACGTACAGCCAGCTAGCTATATGGCACATGCATGGCCGGCGGCAAAGCAGTGATCGCTGCGGAGGGCAACCGCGCAGGGAACAGGTACGGTGTTGCGTCTAACGACGTCACCGTGCCGCGGCAACAACGGCGGTAAGGAAACAAAAGCAAGAGGAAGAGCAGGAGAGGAGCTCACCTTGCGGCAGCCGGGTAGCGGCACACCGAGCGGTGGTCCTCACACGAAACTACGGTCGTCGATGTACAGCCTGGGGACGGTCGGCCCGCGGATCGTCCTCGCACACCACGTGTTCGATCGGTGGTAACAAACGAACACACAGCGTTAAGGAGTAAATGTTAGCGGGTTAGTGCAAGTTAGGGGTTAGGGGTTAGCGAGTTAGAGGTCAGTGAGTTAGTAAGTTAGAGTGTCAGCGGGTTAGTGAGTCAATGGGTCAAATGTTAGATGTTAGAGCTTGGCCGTTCAATAAGTTAGTCGTTCTCAAGGTTCAGATGACGGCGCGGCGCGCGGCGACATCGTTGCCGAAAGCAGTACCGGGGAGGAGCATTAGATTTTATCTTTTTATTACCAACCCAACAGGAATGAATGGCCTGGGGAGGCAAGATGGACTTCAGTAGAGGGGTTGGGTGAGTAGAGGGATATATGTTAGACTTTGGTGAGGAGGATGGCTTGTTAGTGGACTTCAGCCTGGAGGATATGATATAGACTTTTTTGCAGAAATGGATTTTCTTGGGCTCGGCCCGAGGAGATGGGGAAGGTTATCTAGACTTTTGTGGAGGACTTTATGGGCTTTGGCCCGAGGAACAAGAGGGATGTGATATGGACTTGTGGATAGAGTATCAGGCCAGTTGGCCCAATGAAGTAGGGGAGGTGATGTAGACTTTATAGAGAATTTCGTGGGCTTAGCCCGACAACGAGAGGGTGGCAATATAGACTTTCTGGAAGTCTGCGTCCAATGGCCTGCAGGGAGAGAATAAAATGTGGGTCTCACCCCCTTTTCTTTTCTTTTTTTTTCCTTTTCTTCTTTTCCTCTCTCCTTATCCTTTCCTTCTCTCTCCTTCTTCCTTTCTCTCTCTCCTTCTTTCTCTGTTCTCTACTGGGAGGAGAGGCCGAGCAGGAGGGGCGCCGGACGGGCGGCGCGGCCAGGGACGGCGCGCGGGCGCGGCGCGGCGGCAGGGAGCGGCGTCGGCCGGCTCGGCAACATGCCACCAGGCGGCGGCCGGGCAGGAGGAGGCCGGGGGCGACGGCGCGCGACACGGCCGGGGTGGCCCGTGCGGTAGCGCTGCGGGCTCGGCCGGGGCGGCGCGGCGCGGCTGGCGCGCGATAGCGCGTGCGCTGGCCACGGCGCTCGACCGGGAGGCGGCTGGGCATGGCGGCTCCATGGCGTCAGCTCGGCCTGGGCGACGCCCGTCAAGACGGCTCGGGGAGGGTGCAGGCTAGGCGGCGGCTGCGGCCAGGGCTGGCCTCGGCCGGGAGGCGGCCGGGCAAGGCGACTTGTATAGCCGTCGCTCGTCCTAGCGGCGCGGATGGCTTCGAGAAGAAGGATGGAGGCGAGGGCAGTGGTGTGCAGCGGCGTGGGCTTGGTTCACGCTTTCGGTGTGGACCAGCGGCTGCGGCTGCTGGAGTGCGAGGAGGCGATGCGATGGACCAGGAGCAGCGGCGTAAGCACGGGCGACAACTAAGAGGCAACGCAGTGACCGCCAGTCGCTGGGCTTCCCCCGGGGCGCGTGTCAGGGGCGGATGGGATGGACGGCGTCGATGCGGGGCCGGGTGTCGACATTGCCACAGGGGAGAGAGGGCCAGGCACGTACAGGTGGTTTGTGGACACGGCTTTGCTCTTTCGGTGTGGACTTCTCTCACTGTGTTGTCGGTGTTTTGGGGAAAGGCCTCGATGGACTGGGAGCTTGGGGCAGGGGGAGCTGTGGGGGCTTCAGGCGCTTGCAGGCATTCCGTCGAACACCTGGCGTGCGAGCTGGCTGAGGAAGAGGGACAAGAAACAGACTTGTTTCGCTGGGCAGGCCTTGGGCCAGGGGAAGGGGAGAGAGTACTAGGCTGGCCTAGAGGGAGATGGGGCTGGCCCAATAGGGAGAGGGAGGGAGAAAAGAGTTGGGCCGAAAAAGGAAGGAGTCCAAAGGAATAGGATGTTTTGTAATTTTATAGGAATTTGGATTATGGAATTTGAATGAGATTTTGATTGGACATTAAATTCCAAAATTGTAAAGGGACTGTATAAATGGACATTTAATTTTGAGTTTGAATTACAATTGGACTGTTAAGTGAGCTCTTGAATTTAATCTGGCATTTAGATGGGCAAGGATCAGACTTAGAGATTTCCCCGAATTTAATCGGATGGATGGACCGCGTTACCGAATCAACGTTTGATATACGAATTCATCGGTAGTCCTAGGATTCCGAGGAAAGGAGTAAATTAGGGAATTTTGAATAAAATGATTTATGAGGAAAAAGGATCCGAACAGAGAAAATTTCGATTAAACAGAGTTGGGTTTAATATTCAATTGTGGTAGTCGAGGATGTCAAGGAGGGACGTGACATTTCGATAATTGACAATAGCTCTCGAGACTTTGATTAGAGAACCGCAATTACCAGAATAGATGGATGGTCGAGAAGACAAAGGAGGGATATTACCCCGAGAGGTGTTCAATTCAGGAAGAGGATCGATTTACGAAATTCGAACACTAAGGAATTCAATGCATGGCAAGAATTTAGGTTCTCAAGGTTGGATTTAATCGAGATCTTTGGCACATAATCTAAATACACTCAAAGAACCAAATTTTTGAAAATAGGTTTTTAATAAAAAAAATTTTCGACGAGCGAAAATCAGGGCGTTACAGCGACTACCTCCGCCACTGGATCGCGCCGCTCCGACGACGCGCCCAGGGCGCCTGGGAGTACACCGGGACCGAGGACCTCCTAAGGACCCACCAGGGGCGTAAGTGGGATTGGGACCCCGAGGACTTCGGGATGATGGTCTAACGGGTGCTAAACCTTAGCTCCGTGGAGTCGTCCCTCATCCCTCGGGGGATCCTTCCCCTTTGCTGCGACCCAGAGCGTGCCAACATCCTGGCTATCATGCAGGTGGTCGGGGCGTCGGGGGACCGGGCCCCCCGAGGCCATGATGGCGCGGGCGGCAGCCGCAGGGGGATCAATCTGCCCCCGGAGGGGGCCATTCTTCTGGGCCCCGCGGCGGGGGCTCGGGGGGCAGCCGCCCTGCCGACGCCAAGGGAAAGAGGAAGCAGGAGGCGACCCCTCCTCCATCTCCTTCTTGAGGGGGCGGGGCGGCGCGCGTCAGCAGCAAGCGCCCGGAGAAGGCCGCACCAACGCCCCAGCCCGAGGGGGAGCGGAAGAAGAAGCGGCTCCGCAAGATGGGGGAGACCGAGCCTTGCAGGGGGAGCCTCATCACGCCCCTAAAGTGGTTGTTTAGCCGGCCACCCCATAGGTTCGACCCCTCACCCACAGCGGCCACACTCTCACTCCTAAACCCCTAGGGCTTCACATTACTTACCCTTTTCTGTTTCGTGTTTTTCTTCTGCCTCAGCGAGATCCCATCCCACCCCGTGCGTCACTCCAAGGCCGATCGGCCCGCGGGCAACGAGGCTGGGGAGGCAGCGGCCGCGGAGGCTCAGAGGTAGGAGGCCGACCTGCAGGAAGCCGCAGTCCATCTACGGGAAGCTCAAGAGGCTACTCGGGAGGCGGCTAGAGTTTGCCGGGCCGAGGAGGCTGTCCGGGAGGCCGAGGCGGCACACGCACACGAGGCGCCGGTGGCCGAGGCTGCCACCCAGGTCCCCGACCCGACGGTGCCCGAGGCGGAGGCCACCACCGAGGCCACCCGTGACGACGCCGAGGGGGCGCACCCGGGGCCCGACGCCCCGGGCGGCGCCGAGGATGAGCCGGCTTCGGGAAAGGCCCCCGAGGCCAACACACTGACTGGCGAGCCGAGCCGGGCCTCACCGTCACAGAGGTGGCCTTCCCCCCTTTCTTCCGCTGCCCCGCTAAGCGTGGAGCCCCTCCTGCATGCCTTGGCCACGACCAACAGCACGGTGCTGGATGGGCTAAGCGCCCAAATGCAGGCCCTGCAGGCGAAGCGGGCAGAAATCGACGCAGCGTGGGCGCGTGTCGAGGAGGGACGGCACACCGTGGAGGCCATGGTGGTGGCCGGCCGTAAGGCGCACAGCCTGCACGCCTCACAGCTCGAGGCCCGCCGCAGCACCCTGGCGGAAATCGCCCAGGAAGTGGAGGAGCGGGAGACCACCCTCATCGCCATCGCCGCGTTCGACGGGACGCGGGACGACCTCCGTCTCCAATACAGGAACCGGATGGCGGAGCTGGAGACGAAGCTCGACGTCGCCCGTGCAGTTCTCGACGCCGCCGCTGCCCGGGAGCGGCGGGCGGCGGAGATCGAGGCGGCGACCCGCCAGTGCGAGGAGGCCCTAGAGGCCCCAACCATGGCACTGGAGGAGAGCCTCACTACGCTCGGGGGACGGGCCTCGCGCTTGCTCTTGCAAGAGGCCGCCGTGCGCCGGCGGGCCGAGGCCCTTGACCTCCGCGCCCGGGAGGTGGAGGCGCTGGAGGAGCGCGCCCGCGCCCTGGACGCGAAGGAGGCAGCGCTGGCGGCACGCGAGACCGCCGCCGCCACACGGGAGACGACGCTGGCGGCGCACGAGGCTGCCCCCGCCGAGCAGGAGTCCGCACTCCGCCTCCGCGAAGACGCGCTCGCCGAGCGGGGGCGAGCCCTCGAGGAGGCCGAGGCCGTGGCGCAGCGGCTGGCGGGAGGAGCAGGCGCACCGCAATCTGGAAAGCGCCCGCGCCGAGAGGGATGCGCTGAACCAGCGGGCCTCTGAAGTCGAGGCGTGGGCGAGGGTGCTGGACGCGCAGGCGCGCAGCTATGGGGCGGCCGCAGGCCACGGCGATCTGGCCGCTCGCTTCGCAGCCACCGAGGAGACCATCGCCGAGCTGCAGGGCGCCCTGGACTCGTCCGCCGGGGAGGTTGAGGCCCTCCGGCTGTCGAACGAGGTGGGGCCCGGGATGCTCTGGGACGCTGTCTCCTGCCTCGACCGCGCCGGGCGTCAGGCGGGCATCTGGAGCGAGCGGTACGCAAAGTACACCGCCAACCAGGGGGGCCTCTCAGAGATGGCCGGGGATCTTGAAAGGCTCCCCGAGGAGATCGAGGAGACGGTCAAGTCCTCCTCGAGGGACCTCGCTCGGGGGGCGGTGGAGCTCGTGTTGGCGAGCTACCAAGCCTGGGACCCCGACTTCTCCCCGTGGACGGCGCTGGAGGAATTCCCTCCCGGAACCGAGGACAGTGCGCGCGCCCAAGTCCTGGATGTCACCGACCATATCGTCCATGGCTTCGAGGGGACGGCCCCTCGGCTCGTTTTCGCTCTCGATTCCGACGGGGAGGAGGACGGCGACGACGGCGGTAGCGACGGTGAGGCCGGCGGCCCGGGTGCGTTGGAATGAGCCCTCGGGCCCCCGCGTGTCTTACTAATTTTTTATTCCTTCATCTCCTGAGGCCTTTGGGCCTTTGGTTGTATAAACTGGCTTCATTTTATCTGCAATCAAATAAGGTTTTAATTTCTATGTTAGTTATGCTTGCTATATGCGCGTGATAAGGATGGTCTGTGTCACGATCCTTTTGCATCTTGGCTTGAGCGAGGGCTCGTGCTCGGGCCCCAGCCTCAAGCGGCGCGGGTTGGAGCTAGTGCCTGGGGAGATCCGCGTGTCGAGACTAGCCAGGCCGAGAGCGCGGTGACCGAGGGTTATGGATGACCCGATTGTGGGCCTTTGCCGATTCCCCCCTGGAGTTCACCGCACCCCGGGGCACGGCTCGGTTCTGGGCCCCGTTTGGCGGTTTAGACGACCCGGGCTGCCAAGGGCAAGAAACGAGCACCAGCAGACTGACTCAAGCCAAGACTTCTCAAAGGGAAATGATAACACCGGCGCAGTCCTTAGGAAATCAAAAATGCCTGCTATTGAAATGCTGGGAAAAAATTAAACAGGTATAGGCATGTGGGAGCCCCCGGCCAACCCTGCGTGCCCGAGGGGGACGCGGGGTTGGCCTGAGCCCGAGGTACGACACCCGACCCCCTTATGGGTAGAAGCGGCGAAGATGCTCGATGTTTCACGGGTTAGGCAGCTCTGTGCCGTCGCCCGTGGCCAGTCGAACCGAGCCCGTCCGGGGGACACCGATCACTCGATACGGACCCTCCCACATTGGTGAGAGTTTGCTCAGTCCAGCACGCGTTTGGACACGGCGTAGGACGAGATCGTCGACGCAGAGTGATCGGGCCCAGACATGGCGCTGATGGTAGCGCCGTAGGCTTTGCTGGTAGCGCACGGCTCGGAGGGCCACGCGCCGCCTTCGCTCTTCCAGGTAGTCGAGGTCGTCTCGGCGAAGCTGATCTTGATCAGCCTCGCAATACATGGTGGCCCGAGGGGATCTCAGGGTGAGCTCGGATGGGAGGACCGCCTCCGCGCCGTAGACGAGGAAGAAAGGCATTTCCCCAGTCGCTCGGCTTGGAGTGGTTCGGCTCGCCCAGAGTACCGCTGGTAGCTTCTCGATCCATGAGTCGTCGTGCTTCTTGAGGATGTTGAAGGTCTTGGTCTTGAGGCCCTTGAGGATTTCCGCGTTGGCACGCTCCACCTAGCCGTTGCTTCTGGGGTGGGCGGGTGAGGCGAAACAGAGCTTGATGCCCATGTCTTCACAGTAGTCGCCGAAAAGCTCACTGGTGAACTGGGTGCCGTTGTCCGTAATGATACGGTTAGGCACCCCAAACCGAGCAGTGATGCCTCTTATGAATTTTAGCGCCGAGTGCTTGTCGATCTTGATGATCGGATAAGCCTCGGGCCACTTAGTGAACTTGTCGATTTCGACGTACAGATACTCAAACCCGCCCGGAGCCTTCCTGAAGGGACCCAGGATGTCCAGCCCCCAGACAGCAAATGGCCATGAGAGAGGTATGGTCTGCAGGGCCTGGGCCGGCTGATGCGTTTGCTTGGCGTGAAACTGGCACACCCTGCATCGTCGGACCAGGTTAGCTGCGTTGTGGAGCGCCGTCGGCCAATAGAAACCCTGGCGAAAGGCCTTGCCGACCAAAGTGCGCAAGGCGGAGTGGGCTCCGCACTCGCCTTCATGGACATCGACAAGAAGCTCGACTCCTTGCTCCCGAGGAATGCACTTCAGGAGGACTCCGTTAGCCTCACGCCGGTGAGGGCCCCTTGCACCAGCACGTAGCGCTTGGAGATGTGATGGACGCGTTCACTCCTTTTGCGGTCCTCGGGTAGAGTCTGATCTTTGAGGAACGCCTAGATCTCAGCCATCCAGGCGACCAATCTTGGGGGGCCGGGCTCGGCCCCCCGGGTCCTGAGGCCTGGACTCCGACGGGCCTCGGGGGCCGTTCAGGCATGTCCTTCTCCCCTAGGGGGTCGGGTCGCGCCGACGGCTGGGCCAGCCTTTCTTCAAAGGCGCCCGGTGGGGTCGGGGCTCGTGATGAAGCAAGCCTCGAGAGTTCGTCGGCGACCGCGTTATTCCGCCTGGGCACGTGCCGAAGTTCTAACCCGTCAAAATGGCGCTCCATCTGCCGCACTTCGCGGAAGTAGGCGTCCATTTGTGGGTCGGAGCACCGGTACTCCTTGGAGACCTGGTTAACGACCAACTAGGAGTCGCCTAGAACCAGGAGGCGGCGAATCCCCATTCCGGCCGCCACTCTGAGTCCCGCAAGGAGTCTCTCGTACTCCGTCATATTGTTGGTTGCCCGGAAATCTAGGCGAACCAAATATCTGAGGACGTCTCCGCTCGACGAGGTCAGGGTGACCCCCGCGCCGGTGCCCTGAAGGGCCAGGGAGCCATCGAACTGCATCACCCAGTAGGTGGCGTGAGGCAGCTGCGAGGGGCTCGCGTCGGCCTCGGGGGCGGAGGGTCCGAGATCGGGCTCGGGAGCCGGGGTCCATTCTGCCACGAAGTTGGCGAGGGCCTGGCTCTTAATCGCGTGGAGTGGCTCAAAGTGCAAGTTGAATTTAGAGAGTTCGATTGCCCATTTTACCACCCGTCCAGTACCCTCTCAGTTGCGTAAGATCTGGCCGAGGGGGTAGGACGTAACCACCGTGACCCGATGCGCATGGAAATACTGGCGCAGCTTCCTCGAGGCCATCAGAATCGCGTAGAGCATCTTCTGGGCCTGAGGGTACCAGGTCTTGGTGTCCCGCAGCACCTCACTAACGAAGTAGACGGGCCGCTGCACCTTTCGGCGGGGCTTGTCCTCTCCGTTGAGGGCACCATCCCCGGGGCGCTCGTTGTCCGAGGGGCCTTGCTGGGCCCACTCGGCTTCTGTGCCGACGACCTCGGGGTCGGAGGGCGCCGGGCGCGGCCTTCCCACAGTGGCCCCGGGGCCTTCCTGGGGGTCGAGGGCGTCCGGTGTCGTCGGACGAGCGGGCAGAGGGCCACATCCGGTCGTCAGGGGCCTTAGGTCGCCGTCTGGCTCGGGGGCCTCTCCTCCCTTCTCTGTCCTGGGTCGGGTCGACACAGGGTGGGGGCGCGCGGGTCGAGGGCCATCCTCGCCGCGCTCCACAACCAACGCCGCGCTGACTACCTGCGGGGTTGCCACCAAGTAGAGTAGCAGCGGCTCATCGGGCTCCGGGGCGACCAGGATCGGGGGGGAGCTGAGGTATGCCTTCAACTGGGTAAGGGCCCACTCAGCCTCCTCCGTCCAGGTAAACGGCCCGGAGTGCTTAAGGAGCTTAAATAGGGGCAGCGCCTTCTCTCCCAGCCTCAATATGAATCGGCTTAAGGCAGCCATGCATCCGGTGACGCATTGCACGTCCATAAGCTTGCTGGGGGGGAGCATCCGCTCTATAGCTCGTATCTTCTCGGGGTTGGCCTCAATGCCTCGGGCAGAGATCAAGAACCCGAGAAGCTTGCCTGCGGGCACACCGAACACACACTTTTCGGGGTTCAGTTTTATGCGGGCGGAGCGGAGACTTTCGAAAGTCTCCGCTAAATCCGAGAGTAAGGTCTCCTGGTTGTGCGTTTTTACAACCAAGTCATCGACATAGGCCTCAACATTTTGTCCTATCTGACTACCCAAGGAGATACGAGTAGTACGCTGAAAAGTAGGACCTGCATTCTTCAACCCGAAGGGCATGGTTGTATAACAATAAGTTCCTACAGGGGTAATGAATGTAGTCTTTTCCTCATCCTCCCTAGCCATGCGAATCTGATGATATCCTGAGTATGCATCTAGAAAACACAAAAGGTCGCACCCCGCGGTGGAGTCGACAATTTGATCTATGCGTGGCAGGGGATAAGGGACCTTAAGACATGCCTTGTTGAGGTCGGTGTAGTCGATGCACATTCGGAGCTTGCCGTTCACCTTGGGGACGACGACCGGGTTCGCGAGCCACTCGATGACCTCACGGATGAATCCGGCCTCCAGAAGTTGCGTCACCTCCTCACGGATGAAGGCTTGGCGTTCCGGGGCCTGCCGCCGCACCATCTGCCGGACGGGCCTTGCGTCCGACCGCACGATGAGACAGTGCTCAATCACCTCCCTGGGGACCCCGGGCATGTCCGCTGGTCTCCAGGCGAAGACATCGGCGTTAGCCCGCAAGGAGACGAGCGCGTCTTCCTATTTGTCATCCAAGAGACCACCAATCCGGGTGGTCTTGGACGGGCCGTCGCCCAGGGCAACCTCCTTTACAGGGACCTCATCGCCTGAGGCCATCTGCTGCCTTGGGGCGGGCAAGGTGGAGGCGTCGAGCCTCTCATCGTCGCCCGCGGGCTTGGACACCGTGGCGAGGCGGTCCACGCGCTGCTCCATGCAAGCCAGCGCGACTTTGAGGTCGCCGGGGATGGTGATGGGGCCACTGGGGCCCGGCATCTTCATCTGGAGGTAGGCGTAGTGGGTGACCGCCATGAACTTCACCAACGCGGGCCTTCCCAGGACCGCGTTGTAGGGCAGATTGAGGTCCGCCACACCGAAGTCCACCCGCTCGGTGCGGAAGTTGGCAGGGCCACCGAAGGTGACCGGGAGGTCGATGTGACCTAGCGGCCAGGTGTGCCCCGGCGTCACGCCATCGTCGACGTCCTCAGCGGGGGCCTTCTGCTTGGCCTCACTTCGCCGGTTGCCAGTGGAAGTCGCCGGGGCCTTACCCTCATGGCGTTCTTGCCTCTTCTCCTCCTCCCACTTCCTCATCCGTTTGACCAAGCTGTTGACCGCGCGGCAGTCGGTGAGGTCGTGGAGGGAGGTGTTGTGCACGGTGCACCATCTGCCGGCCGGGCGCTCCTTGCCGGGAGCGCCAGCCTCCTTCTTTTTGTTGCCCACAGGCCTCCCCTTCCGGGGAGGCCCGTGAAGTGCCCTCGGCGGCGAGGACGTGACCCTCGCCGTCGGAACCGGCCAACCTTCTCTTCCTCCTCCTGTCCCGCCGCCCCGAACGAGCGGCGGACTCGGGGGCAGCCGGAGCCGCTGCTCCAGAGCCGGAGGAGTTCCAGGTCCAGGCCTCCTCCTTGCGAGCCACATGGCCCGCGAGCTCGAAAAGCTGCCCGGTGGTCTGGGGCTCCTTGGAGGCGATCTTTTCGAGCATGCGGTTGTGCCGCACGCCCCCCCTGAATGCGTAAATGACCGCATGTGCAGGGATGCAAGGTATGGTGTTGCGGACTTGACAGAACCGCTGGATGTACGAGCAGAGAGACTCATCATCCCTCCGCTGTACCGCGTGCAAGTCCGCCTCTTCGCCTGGGCGCGAATATGTGCCTTGGAAGTTCATGGTGAACTACTGGCACAAATCCTCCCAGGAGTGGACCGACGCGGGTGGCAGGTTCATTAGCCAACCTCGCGCCGGGCCCTTCAGAGCCATGGGAAAGAAGTTCGCCATGACCCTGTCGTCACCCCCCGTGGCTTCTATTCCAGTCGTGTAGATCTGGAGAAACTCAGCGGGGTTGACGCTTCCATCATATTTCTCAGTGATGGTGGGCCGGTACCTCAGGGGCCAACGGACGTTCCGAAGGGTCGCCACGAAGGCTCGACAGCCGGCACCACCAACCGGGGACACGGGGGGCTGGCCCCCGTGGCCGGAACGGAGCGGCGCCCCAGAGGAGGAGGCGCCTTCCGTCGCATGGGCGGCGCGACGAGCGTCGCGCCGGCGCTCAATGTCGAGCCGGGCATCTGGCCCCCCATGCACATTCTCGTGGGTCGGAGGCGTCGAGGGGGGAGCTGCGGACGAACGGTGGGTGTCTGCCGTCGCCCGCCGTCCCCTTCGCCTCGACGACGTAGAGCCGGCGGTGGCGGCACCAGAGGTGCCGGTGGCGGAAGACCGCCTACCGGCGCCTAGGCGCTGCTGCGCCGTCATGACCAGGTTGGCCACGTCATCAAGCCAACGCTGGGCCGGGGTCTCTGGATCGGGGAC
Organism: Oryza officinalis; assembly: GCA_008326285.1. NCBI lineage: Eukaryota > Viridiplantae > Streptophyta > Magnoliopsida > Poales > Poaceae > Oryza > Oryza officinalis. Next base: position 1,114,885 of record BDMV01000021.1, on the reverse strand, counting down.
GACGGGCGGGTGACGCAAGAGCGCGCCCTGGGGCGTGCCGCTATCACCAAAGGTGAGGCGACGATGCACCCCGCCTCGCCGTCCTCCTCCGTTGCCCGCAGGTGGCGAGGTCGCGGATCCCTCGACTTCCTCAGGCGCCTTCCCCTGCCGAAGACCTCGGCGGGAGGGGGACGACGGGGTGCGTGCCCGATGACGCGGGTTCCGCTCCTCGCCATCACCGCTGGCGCTCAAGGAAGGATCGCACACCACTGCCTCTTCGGCCATAGGGCTGACCTGGCAAAGCTTGGCATACACGAAAGGAGATGGGGGCTTCAGAACAACACGCGTGCCCCCTACCTGGCCCGCCAGATGACAGAGCGTGAAACTCCTCACCAGGAGACCGTGTAGGCCCCCCTTTGCCGGTTCGGCCGGGGGCGCGAGGTGCAATTCCTTGCCCCGGATCTGTGGGATTTTCAGTGAGAAAAATCGCGAGAACGCAGGCGATTTAGACAGGTTAGGGCCGCTGGGAAGCGTAATACCCTACTCCTGTGTTCTGGTAGATCTGAGAGTGTGATGGGATCCAGAGACAATCCAGCCTCTAGCCAGCCAGTCTTTCTCCGATCGATCCCCCCTTTCCTAGGCCTGGGCCTTCTTTCATATGGCAAGGGGCTACCACATGGGCCACGAGCTGCCTAAGAAAGAAGACATTCTTTTACATTTAGGGCTATCCTATTGCCGGAAGCAGTCTCTGACAGACGCCGTAGCACGCCCCTACTCAGCCAGTCGATCCATCCAGGGGACGCCTGTTTCCACTTTCATTAAATGGCGGGCGACTTTCTCGTCTCGCCTGCGCCAGAATCGGGAAAGCATCTGACCGGGGCTGACATACCAACTCCGGGAGTTGGCACGCCAGCTCCGGCTGAGAGATGAGGGACAGAGGGCTCTCATCGTTTCGACGGGATGGGGCGAGGCGTGCAGCAGGCCGCCTAGCGCCACCTAACCCGTGATCTGACCAATCTGCGACCGATCACTCATCGTGACCGGTCACGGACCAGATATGCACGTGCCACGCCGCATTAAATGCGGCGTAGTGCGCTTGTCTGAACCGCCATAAATGCGGTTAGGTGAGCCCTATCGCGCTCACCTAACCTGCGATCGTGGCACCAAAACCACAGGGGGTCGGGGCGCCCCAGCCCTCGGGGCAGAAACGGGAGCGGCCCGACCCCGGGGGGAAACCGGGAGGGCAGCCGCCACGTCACCCTCGGGCCCGACCCCTCCGGGGGAACGGGCCACGTGGATCCCTGTGGCCGCCCTTCCCTTTGGTCTCGATACCCCCGGTCCCATGTCATCGATAGAAAGTATGAAATGTTATATTTTTAAATTAAAGTTCATACTTTTGTGATTCCACAGAAATTTGGTTCACTCAATTTGGATTATAAATGAATTTTCTACAAATTCTCCAAGCTCTATGTTATCTATTTCTTATTTGAAATTTTAGAAATAATTTTCATACTGTGGGCAGAGGATTTTATTCTACCATATTAAAGTTCACAATTTTATGAACCTACTGGAGTTGGTTTCACCTCAAAATGAGCTATATTTGATTTTATATGAATTTCACAAGTTCTGATTAATTTTTCTATTGAAAAGATATTGATCTAACCTTTTTCTATTATATTTCCAAAATATAATCCATTGGGTCCACATGTCAGCCTCTGTCAATATGCAGGAAAGTCCCTAGGGTTTCCAGGAATCAACCCGAGCTCCTTAATACGTGCTAATGCAGTTTCCATAAAGAGTTCTTTATGTTTTCTTTATTTCTAATTAGGTCCTTGGTCCCATCTGTCAGTCTAAGGATCTTTACACATTAAACCTTGCGAGTTTTAAACCTTTACTAAGCCGAGTCCTTAGCGCTAATTATGTGGGGTCCACTTGTCAGCGGCTTAGCGCTGAGGAGGCAGGGCAGCGGCTCCACGGCGAGCTTCTCGTCGACGGCTTGGGCAAACGGCGGCCGATCTCGGTGGGCAACCAAAAGAGAAAACGGAGAGGGCATCAAGGCGAAGCGATCGGTGGTCGTCTCAACAGCTGCAGTGATCGGAATCGATGGCGACGACGACGCAGGCGGCGGCAGTTCTCGGCATGCATGCGCATGTCAAGCTACGGCTCGGTCTAGTGCGAATCGATGCATGCATGGGTGACTATAGGGTTCCTGTGGGCTTACCGAACTGTTAGAAAAGGTCGACGAAGCTCGGAAGACGTCGGCGATGGAGAAGGAGCTCCGGCAACGGCAGTAGCTAGCAGCTTCACGGCGTTAGCTTGCTCCGGCCAATGATCTGCTAAAGGAAGATGCCTGGGTAGTTATAGAGGTCTCCAGGGTGCTTTATGCACGAGGAATCGAAGTGGAGCTCACCGGAGAAAAAGATCTGGAGGATGGAGCCCGGCGGCCGGAGTTTGGAAAGAAATGGCCGATCTCCAACTTCACGGCATCCTAGTTCGATTCCTTTGGTCGACAGCTTCCTGGGACCGAGATGAAGACGGTGGCGCGGCGGCTTGGCCTGATTTTGCCGGAGTCGGCCGGACGATGATGATGTCTGAGCGGCGGCGCTCTAAAGCTCCTTGGAACACGGCGGCATTCCGGCGTCTCCCCTGCATGACACGAGATGAGGTCAGAGGGGATTGAATCGGTGTCCTGTGGAGAGTACAGGGTACAAGAAGAGGAGGGACGACCAAGGCGCAATCGTGGTGGCGACAGTAGTCGTCTCCACGGCCGGCGGCAGAGAAAAGGCGACAGAGATGGCTGAGGGCTTTCTCCCTTGGTTGGATCGGCTCTGGGACGGAGAGAAAGACCTTGTGATGCGGCTAGGAGAGGATATGGGCGAGCTCGGCGACTACCACGACCTGGCCACGCGTCGAGCGCGCCGACGCCGTTCTCCCCCGCTCTCTGTCTCTCTCTGTGTAGCTTGAGCGGTGGGGCAAAATACACAAAGATGGAGCTACCTCATGTCACTTCCATGTGGGCCCAGGGTTGATGCAAACAGAGGCAGAGTGTAGGAAGTGGGTAGATTTCTCGATAGACAACTGTACTAGTAGTTACAAACAATATTCCTTATTTCTTTCTCCCTCCCATCTTTATACCTTCACCATTTAATTTTTGTGCATGATAAAATATTGTAGATTTTAATGGAGGTAGGTAAAAATTCCTAGATTCCTTTTTCTTTGGTTTCACTCAAAAATAATCTATATTTTAATCTCAGTGAAAAAGATAAATTCAGTTCAGCTAAAATTGATTTGAATTTTTAGTAGGTCAAAACCTATGAAATAAAATCTGTAAAAATTATATTAATTCATTATAAATATATTAGTATTTGAATAAATTATATCCCCTATACATTTTTATGTGATAAAATACAGATTTGATAAGTATGTCGATTTGGCCGATTAGGGTTTAGGGGTAAATCATAGTTTGACTGGTTTGACCCAATTATTTAAGGTATCAAATGTGCCTATTAAATTATGCCAAAATTCCAGTGGGATTTATATAGTGAATAGTATCTACCTGAATTTTCTCATGTTTTTATAGTGCACCAATTATTTTTAAATATTCATTGAGTGCATCTATCTTAAAGTATTCTTATTTTAAATACATATTTAAATGGTAGTAAAATTATATTTTGACTTGTAATTGACCAGAGATGATGGGGTAAGGCTTTACTTTCAATTCACCATGTTCAAACTCACAAGTTCCCTAGGTATTAGTGTATTTATATTTGAGTTGAACTTAAGTACCAAGGTAGTGGTAATTAGCATAATGCTTTCATTATTTATATAAATATAAATTAACAGGGATTCCTACTTGTATTACTAAAAATGTTTTACATATCAAAAATTAGTTTGGAAAAGATAAGGTTTCAAATCACTTGTATCTCAATACATGATCACTAGCTAGTTTTTAAACCTTACTTAAGTTGTAAATTCAAAAAATTTTGGTCATTAAATCAAAAATATATTTTATTTATTTAACTGAGGTCAAAATTTGAAATTTGAATTTTTGGTATGTTACAATACACCAAGGTAGGATAAATAATTTACATCATTCATACAATCAATCTCACAACGTGATTGTTGACGCAACGTACTTTCTCGATACAAATGTTCCTTTGCTATTATCGTTGTGTAAGTAAGGGGTGTCCTCATTTGATAGGAGGATGCTCGGGTTAACCGTCACCGCGAACGGAGGTTGCCCGTCAAATTGATCGTAATATCAGTCTTATCCTCGACTCCGACGATTTTCCTTTTTCCTGGGAGAATCACATGGCGCTTTGGCTTGTGAGGCCCTTTCCCCTTCTTTGGTTTGCTATACATGTCCTTCACATAGAAAACTTACGTTACATCATTAGCTAGGACGAATGGTTCGTTTGAGTACTCAACCTTGTTAAGGTCAACTATTGTCATCCCACAATCATCAATCATTAGGCCTCCACTAGTCAGCCTAACCCATTGGCACCGAAACAAAGGGACCTTCAAAGGTCCATACTCGAGTTCCCATATCTCGTCATTGGCACTGTAATACATACTAGTTGTCCCATCATATCTCATGGCATCTTATCTTTTCAATTGAAATTATGCATAACTTGTAAAATTCATATAAAATCAAATATAACTTATTTTGAGGTGAATCAAATTTCAATAGTTCTGTATATGAACAACACTGTTTTGGTTCGTGCTCTTTTTGTCTTGGGCTCTTCTATAAAATATATACCCATTGATCTCATATCCTTGGAATGTCGAGATTGAGCAAGATGGTCCCCGCGCCAACAAGGTTAGTTGTTGGTCAATCGTCTCGTTATCCATGAGATGTTGTCGCAACCAAGTGGGAAAAGTATCGATGTGATGACATGTAATCTATGCAATGGATTTCCTGATGTTTTTGGAGTGAACAATCGCCATGTGCTCCTCAATGTAACACCACCAACGAAGATTGTTGCAAACCCGTGAAATGTGCTACGGAATAAATCGTTGTCTATAGTCATTATTGGTTTCCTTCCAAGAATCCCCTTTCCCCGAAATCTCCTCTCATGGCTTGATTCGGGGACCTCGATTGGACGAAGGTCTTCAATAAATTCTACGCAAAACTCAATGACCTTCTCTGTTCTATACCCCTTGGCAATGCATGCTTCCTGACGAGAACAGTTACGAACATACTTCTTTAAAATGCCCATGTACCTCTCGAAAGGGAACATGTCATGTAGGTACATAGGACCAAGAATACCGATCTCTTTGACAAGGTGACATAGAAGATGTGTCATTATATTGAAGAAGGATGGTAGAAAGATCATCTCAAAGCTGACAAGACGGTGCACCACATCATTTTAGAGGGCAGTTAATCTATCTGGATCGATGACCTTCTGCGAAATTGCGTTCAGGGAAGCACAAAGCTTCGTTATTGTTGTCCATACATTATCAGGAAGGATACCCCGAATTATAATAGGAAACAACTGTGTCATCAACACGTGGCAGTCATGAAACTTTAGGTTTGTGAACTTCTTCTCTTTCATGCTTATTATTCCCTTTATATTTGACAAGTATACAGACGGTACCTTGATGTTGTCCAAGTATTCAAACATATTTTCTTTCTTTGCCTTACTCAAAGTGTAGCTGGCTATGCATAAGTAATGACTTCCTTTCTCCTTCGGTTTCGGATGAAGGCCGTCACGTTGTTTCATATGTTTCAGATCATAAGGTGCTTCAAGTGTATCTTTCAACTTCCCATATATAACTAGGAAGCCTAGAAGATTGACGCAAAGGTTCTTAGTGAGGTGCAACACGTCGATTATGTGGCAGACCTCTAAGACTTCCCAATAAGGTTACTCTCGAAAAATAGACTTCTTCTTTCACATCGCCACGTAACCATCTTCACTTGCTATAGGTTTGCTGCCAGGTCCCTTTTCAAATACTACTTTTAGATCTTTCACCATAGCAAACATAGTTTTACCATTATGATGTTTAGGCTTAGTACGGTTGTCTGCCTTCTATTAAAAATGTTTGCCTTTCTTTCGTACAGGGTGGCTTGCAACAAGAAATCGACGATGACCCATGTACACAACTTTCCTATAATGTTTCAAATACGTACTGTCAGTTTCATCCATACAATGGGTGCAGGCCCTATACCCCTTGTTTTATTGTCCCGATAGGTTGCTAAGTACAGACCAATCGTTAATAGTTACGAACAGCAACGCTCGTAGGTTAAATTGCTCCTGTTTGTCCTCATCCCACACAGGACACCTTCTTTCTTCCACAGCAGTTGCATATGTTCAACCAATGGTCTTAGGTACACATCAATGTCGTTACCAGGTTGCTTTGGGCCTTCAATAATAATTAGCACCATGATGTACTTTCGCTTCATGCAGAACCAAGGGGTAAGGTTGTAGATATACAAGGTCACAAGCCAAGTGCTATGACCGCTGCTCATATCTCAAAATGGATTAATGTCATCTGTACTTACACCAAACCTTATGTTCCTTGCATCATTTTCGAAGTCTTCAAATATTCTGTCGATGTTTCACCACTGCAACCCATTGGCGGGGTGTCTCAACATTCCGCCTTATTTACATTCTTCTGCATGCCAGCGCATCATTGTAGCATGCGCTTTATTCCTGAACAAACACCTGAGACATGGTATTATAGGGAAATACCACATCAGCTTAGTAGGAACTCATTCTTCGAACGCTGTTCATCAACATCACTGGGATCATCTCGTCTAATCTTGTATTGTAATGCCTTACAAACCAGGCATGCTTCCAAGTTCTCATACTCCTCACCACGATAGAGGATACAATCGTTTGGACATGTTTGTATCTTCTGGACTTCCAGTCTTAGAGGGTAGACTACCTTTTTAGCTTCGTACGTTGTTTTTAGCAATTCGTTTCTCTGGAAGAATATTCTTTATGAGTTTCAATAACTCGCCAAATGCCTTGTCAGTCACACCATTTTTTTTGCTTTCCATTGCAAGAATTCCAACGTGGTACCCAAATTTTTGTGCCCCTATTCATAATCTGGATACAAGGATGTTTTGTGGTCCGCTAACATACGCTCCAATTTCTTGACCTCCTTTTCTTTACGTCACATAACATCTGACCAAGATCATCTGCACTGTCATTTTCTGCAATACCTCCATCCATCTCACCTGTTGTACCATGCAAATCTACCGTATTGTGCCCAGTCCGGAATGTCGTCTTCTTCTTCTTCCTCTTCTTCCATTGCAACCCCTAACTCTCCGTGCGACGTCCAACAATTATAGCTAGGCATGAATCCCAATTGCAACAAGTGGATATGAAGAATTCTTGATGCAGAATATTGCTTCTGATTTTTGCAAGTTTTGCATGGACAACATATAAAACCCCTAGGTTTGTGGGCATCGTCCACATTCAAAAAATACTGCACACCATCAATAAACTCATTCGACTGTCGGTCCGCGGTATATATCCATTGTCAGTTCATCTACATCAATAAAGAAATTTAAAGGAAGTCAGCGAAAATAAAAATAATTAAATAAGCATTTAATAATTTAAAACATCGTAATTAAAATCAAAAGTTGAGTGGATGAAGAGTATTGTTAACCACAGTTAGATTTCATTTATTTTTTACAATTACCACACTAATTTTTCTATTTTGTATTATCGATTGTTTTTTCCTTTATTTTTTCATTCTTTTTCCTAATTTTCTATTCTTTTTCCTTTATTTTCTATAATTTTCCTTTGTTCCCTTTTTTCTTTACATTTTAATCCTATGTCTCTAAAATTATGAAGTGCTCTTATATCCTCTAAAATTTTATTCTCTCTCATCTTTTTCCATATATTTTTGAGAGAGAATGACGTATAGAACATAGCTAGAAATGTAATATATTAACCATACAATAATAGAGAATGAAATTGCTAACCTTTTAGACCCTTCCGATTTGTGTAATATCACCAAAATACTTTCACCAAAAATTTTGCAGCACCTTTCTTAGTTTCCTCCTCTTTGGCAGCAATGGCTCGGGCTGGAGGAGAAAGAAAGACTAAAAAGGCATGTACTGTCTTTAGTACCAGTTGGAGTAACCAGCCGGTACTAATGTGTTCAGCATCTTTAGTACCGGTTGCTGACACGAACCGGTACTAAAGTACTGATCTTTAGTACCGGTTGGTTCACCAACCGGACCAACCGGTACTAAAGATCTCCCATGCTGCCCGAGGGGGCCTGACAGGGTCTGACAAATAGGAACCAGTATTAAAAATCATCTTTAGTCCCCAAAGATTCTACAACGGGGCGGGCTATTTAACCAATAGTAAAGACCATCTTTACTACCAGTTCGTATTTAAGCCAAGATATTTGTATTTTGAGCCAATTGATGAAAGATCAATTCTCCAGTAGTGTCCATACCCTATGGGTCTTGTGTGGCAACAGCGGTTGACTCGAGCGAGTTCTCACTGGCCACGAGAGACTCTCGGCGATGTCGGCTATCCTATGAGCACACCATGACGCCACGACACAATTGCCGTCGGCCGGCACTACTGCCAACAAAATGATACCACGGGATCAATCTGTGATTAGAAAAATTCTAACAAAATCAGATTCAAATGACATACTCGATGAAAGGAGAGCTGTTGATAACATGTTGTAAACTGACGCGCCTATTAGCAGATCACTAGATCTATTCCCTGTCCCTCCAATAAAGGCGTGAGATGATGTAGAACACCCGCGCCCCTCCCTTTGCCCTTAAGATCATTGCAGAAGTAGACAATAAACACAGATGTAGGGTGGAGCTCTCTCTTCATTATAGATTTGATCTGGCGTACAAGCTAACCATAGATATCTCACCCTGCCCTTCTATATATAGGGGTCTTAGGAGGAGATAGATTTATCTCTACTCCAATTCGGATTTGTCCACAAGAAAGGAATTTATCTTCTCAGGAGATAATATTCCATAACAATATCTATGCCTGCTTGTTTCCTGCTTAACTTTCGCGTATGTTCTGTTACACTACTAGGAAAACGATTTTTCGTAGACGGTCAAAAAGTGTTTTCGCAGGCGGGCACGTGGCCCGCCTGTACTCAAAGGCCTACGAAAATCATTGATCTTCGCAAGCGGACCGGCGGCCCGCCTAGGAAGATAGGTCTTCGCAGGCAGGCCAGTTATGTGGTCCGTTTGCGAAGATATATCTCCCAGGCGGACTGAGGCGCAATATGCCCCTAGGAAAAAGCATTACGCCCGCCTGCGAATATTTTACCGCCAAATTTAAATTTTCCTGCCAAATTATATAGTAGTATATTTTAAATCAAATAATGTTGAAATTAATTAATTATTTAATATATAAATAAATGTAACAGCTAGCAGACTTGTGATGCGGATATTAATATACATATATTGCATGCATTAGTGAAAAGTGTCGATCATCTCTATACATGTTAATTACACAAAAGCATGTCATTTTTAATTATATTGTTAATTACACAAGCACGTGGGTCCAATCCCAAAGAGACTTGTGGTCGTCATTCATTGCTAGGCCGCCTTCAGGGTCAAAGAAAAGCCCACTTTGATGGGTGGATGAAGTGGCAGAGGTCCCACTGCGCGTTTTTAATGCCTTCGTCGTCAAAGTTAGTTCGATGTTCGATTATAGGCAACTGCATGTACAAAAGCACGAGAATATATTACAATATCAATTAGATATGGATTTCATCATTGAACTTATATTTTGAGTTGAGAGACTTACATCCTTTGGGTTGGTCCTGTATCTCCCATTAACTCTAAGGAACTCACATGTGTAATATCCGCAAAGGATGCTGCCTTTAGGTTGCTTGTGACACTTTATTATGACATGCACATAGAAGGAATTAGTTATACATGCAGGTAAACAAATTTAAATAAATAAGTGTGTAGAGTATGTTTAGTAATTTATTACCAGCCAATACGTATGCACAAGCAACTTCTCCCTTGTTTGCAGTTGTTTCCCGTCCTTTACTTTGTAGTAGTTGTACGCATTGTATGATTTATGATTCATATTAGTGAACAGAATTTAATAATTATGAACACTTCATGAATAGTACACATGCATGGATCAAAATGACTTACTATTATAAGATTGTTAGGAATTGTATGTACGAATTGTGATGATAATCGAGTGGGTCTAGGACTGTAATGGTCCCGTAATTCGGGTAGAGTAGGAAGCAAATGTAATGATCGCTACATAGTAATAATGGTACAGTTAGTCACAGATCAAATAATACAGATATACAAAGAGATCTGTCAGACTTACTTAAAGTTGTATGCGGCCTTAAATTTTAGGAATGCTCATCCAATATATTGTGCCACAGAAAATGACTTGGTCTTGTGCAAGCACTTCTTATATTCAGCTATCTCTTCGGGCGTCTTGTCCTTTAGCTACTCGGAATTTGCTTGGAGAGTTACAGTATGCTGGGTTTGACAAATCCTTGTTGGATACAGATAACCGATGGGTTTCTTGGTCTTCTCAGCATCCATGTATTGCATCCTAGAAAAGAAAAAAGGTTATTAATAATTTTCTTAGGCTTATGTTGTCTATTTATTTAGTTGTGTAAATACGTGTTTATACTCACAGGCACCATGCAGCAAGAAAGTTCACGTCCATCTTCTCCCGGCGGTACATGGAGTGAAGGTCAACAAAATCGAGCCAAAAAATACCTTCATCACCCATGAAAGCTTTGGACGGTGTTCGAACCGTTATGGACATAAGGCCTTTTTTGTTGGCGTCCATGCACCATGTATGTAACCTTCTCATCTCCCATGGACCTTCAGCAAGCGCATAATCGGGTAAGAAGGCTTTGCTAGATTCAAACTTCGCCAGGCATTCATCAGTTGCAATGTATTTCTCACCGACAAGTTCATCAGCCTTTTTCTGATCAATCGTGCATTCCTTGGCATGTTTTTCCCCACATCGAAAGGTGGTTACCATCCAGTTCTCCTTTTGCTTATCTTCAGACTTAGAGTTGTGGCTTCGTATCACTCTAGGCACTTCAGCCTTATCATTGCCGTTGTCATTTACCTTGGTTGCATCTACGTCCTCTTTGGCAGGAGATAGGTCTTCATACACATCGAGTTCTATTTCTTCCCGTTACAAACCCGTTGTGTCTTCAATATCTTGCTAGACATATGATACAAGTTGTACATCCGGTTCATGTCCATGTGCCTCTGCCACAATCGACATTATTGCAGATACAGGTGCTTCTTCTATATTTTTTGGTTGTTCACCTGTAGGTTGTTCAGCTTCAACATGTGCATCACTCGGTGCCTCCCCATGTCCCTTATTATCTTTTTCAACCTCATCATTTACCGGTTTCTTCTGAAGAAGCCTTGGCGGTTTCGGCGGAGCGTCAATGTAGGTCCCAAAGATTATATCTTTTTTGTGCCATAATATTATAGTGTCCACCGCAACCCCAAGTACGGCTATACCATCAGGTGTCGGGAAGTCTAGGTCATAAGACTCAAACCCTTCATTCACGATTTGTGGCTGCACTTTTGCATAATCATCTGGAATAGGTTTCTCATGATAAGTGCGGCCAAGGATAGCCATTCCTGTCACGGCCTCAAGGGTTCTACCACCTCTACCAAAAGGGATGTGCAACCTAAACAGTGTATCTTCCGTTATGTCATCCCAAGGATAGTTTGCTCCGGTATGTTCGAGGAACCACCTTCTTTAGGTAGTATACCTTGCTTGACACAAAATTCCATCATTTCTCTCTGCAAGTCAAGTCTCCCTTGATCTCTCAAGCCATCCTTGTAGGCATCCCGTTTCAACGGTGTCCTTTTTGAACCCTTTTTTTCAACTGAGTTTAGACGACACCCCTCAAACTCAACCCCCGTGCTCATGATTGCCCAGCGTCTTGCTAAGCGCATCCTTCTCTCTCTTGGGGGTAAATTCTCCCTTCTTCTGTGCGTCGGATAAAAGTTCTATGTTGTCAACTACTCTCTTGTCCTCAAATACAACTTTGCCCTTATCCGTGATCTTGAGGGTTCTAGCTTTTACTCAATGCTTTGAACGGTCATCCCATTCTTCCATTGGAACCAGAGCCCCTGACTTCCTTATTTCCTCCTCCTCTTTTGTCCACTGCTCAATCTTAGGTGCGTACCCATCGGAGCCCAAGCGATGGTGCCATTTGTTTCTCTTGGCCAACTCAGACATCTTCTTGCTCTTCTCCATTTATTTCGACGAAGTCTTGAACTTAACAAATTCATCCCACTGGGACGGCTTATGTTGACAGGCCTTAAGTACCAAATCCGACCGTTAATTCCTGCATAACAGCAAACGAAAAAAATAAAATGAAATACCAAACTTAGAGGTAGTGGTTATTAGTAACCACTTTTACAAGTCTTGGTGAATATTTGTTTGCAGGTGAATTATGGACGAAAACCACCCGCCATGCGACGAAACACACCTTCGGCCAATCAGACATGAGTACACGGATTGGAGGGCCCACAAATCAATGCAAAACTAACATATTCAAGGTCTATCCACCATGCACCGTCATAGGGGCCTACATGTCATACATTGGGAGAGAAGCGGTGGCCAAAGGTGGTTGGCCTGGTTCGACCGAACCAGGGGTTTGACCAAACCAGGGTCGGCACCCTTACCCACCAACTTCCACGTGGCGACTTCCCATAGGTTCCCAATGGTGGTTGTGGGTGGTAACCACCATTCCCAACTGTCATTGGACACTATATAAGGAGAGAAGCTCTCATTCTCAAAACACACAACAAGTGGCGTACAACTCACTTACACATTTAAGCTACTTTCTAGTAGAGTTTGAATATTGGAAGAGAGTGAGGGGAAACTCTGAAAGGAGTGCCTAAAATATCGAGTTCTGTCCGAGGAAGTTCCAGAGGAGTGCCGAAGATGTCAACATTCTTCTAGGGGAGTTTCGGAGGAGTGCCGGAGACGTCGGCACTCTCTCCAATCTTGTACCTCGACAGATGCTTCTTTTATAAGTAAGTATTCGTGATATCCTTTGGTATTTACTTTTCTTATTTAAGTAAGATATATTCTCATCGTTGCGGGTTCATCCCTCTGCTTAGGTAGAATACCTTAATCTTCTAGCGTGATGTCGAGATTAGGGTAATAATCAATAGCATAGACGTGGTATCTAGGCTAGAGGTTACCTTTGTTTGTTGTGTGCTCTACGGATTGTAGAGGTAGGCGGTAGGTGGTGATAGCCCTGTCCGTCCTTGGTAATCCTCCATGTTTGGGTATATCATAGAGCTATAGGCCGGAGTGTCCTTGGCAGACCAGGGGTAAGCTGGTGCCCAAAGTAATCGATAGAATTTTACCTTAACTTAATTAAGATAACTAATCCATAGGAATCCTCTCTTTCCCAAGTCTGCCATTTAGTTGTTATTGGAAGAATCCTGTTCTTAAATTATACACACACGTTCCCTATGGATACGATACCCTGAAATACTCTTGGGTGAAAGCCACAATAGTATCTGTGCGCTTGCAGATTATTTTGTGCTCGTAATAAATACCAATAAGCTTTTTGGTGTCGTTACCGAGGAATGGTTGTCGTATCATCTTCGAACCATATTCATCCTCATATCTTTTTTCTTTTTATTTCTTCCTTTCATTTCTCTTCTACCACGGAGCAGCCTATCGATTCAAAATCATTTCGCTCTCACATCTGGCTTTTCAAAACCCATTCTCACATCTAGCTTTGCACTCTATCTTGGCTTTATAGCCATGGTTTGGGAGCAATCCTTTTCGCACTGTTAGGAAGACGCATGGTGAATGGGGGGAACTCAAAAGCAGGTTGTCTTGCTTTCTTCCCGTTAACCCGTGATGTCCAACTACGGATGGATATTCTTGACTTTTAGCAGAGTGAGAAGGAGTCTGCCTTGTATCCTGTTCTTTCCGCCGAAGGCTCGTTCGCACGGTAGAAGGTTGTGAGGACCCAAAATAGGACCTCCTGTGTGTACGTGCTAGTCCAGGATCAACCTAGCACACACAGTGACAAAGATAATATTATAGCCAACATCACGAAGAGAAGCTAACATTTATTAATAAAATGACTGTAATAAGCCTTGTGGCTCACTTACATTTATTTAACTTAAGGGCAACACAAGAATAAGATAACACAACGAAAAAGAAGATAAATGCGCGGAAGCTCCATTCAACATGCCACAAGTAGTCAACTGGGGCACATGGCCTAATCCTCAACTTCAGTAGCAAACTCCTCAGAGAACAGCAGAAACCTTCCTTCTGGAGTTGAGGGAATATCAAGGTGAGTACAACGAATACTCAGCAAGTACACGAAAATATGCATATACACGGCTGACAAAGAAGTGCTAGGGCTATTTTGCATAACACAGTAGTTGCGATTATAAACAATTTATAAACATATATTTAAAACAACATTTGTAAATAACGGGTGTTACCAACCAACCATCCACACAGGACCTGTCCATACAAAACTACACAACTATATTCGTTAACATGCACATAGCTCATTGCCATCCTAGGTTTTCACAAACTACCCCTCATTAGAAATCACCGAGCATGTCCATGATCACGGACACGGCTATCCGAATAGATTAGTTAACACTCTGCAGAGGTTGTATAGCTTTATCCACAAGATACATCATCCTTTTGACGACCAGTCGACAATGTCACACTTTAGGTTGTGTGCAGCCAAAGAGTCAGTAACAAGGCTTTTTAGAAACTTCGCCTCAATACTGCCTTCCCCCATGAGACACCTTCCCTCACACAGACAAGATAGTACTCATGGCTAATCTTAAAACCTAGCATGAAACCACATAGGCTAACAGTGACAAGACTCGAAATCATGTGGTTGCACGTTAGGCTCAGATCAATGACTTATGAAGTGAAGTCCTAAATTGACCAGGACAACTTGCCAAACTACAATAGCACATAGTATAGAGTAGCAGCTTAAGGACACATAGTTGGCCCTTGAGCAACTAAAAAGTACCCTTCTTGACAGTAGGCTCACACAGAGACCAAGATAGTACTCATGGCTAATCTTAAAACCTAGCATGTAACCACCTAGGCTAACAGTGCCAAGACTCGAAATCTTACTAGGCCAGGTCCTTCCCATTAGGACATGTGGTTGCACATTAGGCTCAGATCAATGACTTATAAAGTGAAGTACTTAATTGACCAGGACAACTTGCCAAACTACAATAGCACATAGTATAGGGTAGCGGCTTAAGGACACGTAGTTGGCCCTTGAGCAACTAAATAGTACCCTTCTTGACAGTAGGCTTACACAAAGACCAAGATAGTACTCATGGCTAATCTTAAAACCTAGCATGTAACCACCTAGGCTAACAGTGGCAAGACTCAAAATCTTATTGGGCCAGGTCCTTCCCATTAGGACATGTGATTGCACGTTAGGCTCAGATCAATGACTTATAAAGTGAAGTCCTTAATTGACGAGGACAACTTGTCAAAGTACAATAGCAGATAGTATAGGGTAGCAGCTTAAGGACACATAGTTGGTCCTTGAGCAACTAAATAGTACCCTTCGTGATAGTAGGCTCACACAGAGACCATACCCGATAATGATCACACAGATACATTATCCCCTAACTATGTTGTCACACCCTGAGGTTCTCCCAAATCGTAAAAATTAAATTTAATAATTTATCTGAGAAATTGTTGAATTAAATCTGGAGAAAAACTCAATTAAATAATGCATTAAAGAAGTGGAAGTGGCAAGGTGGAATTTTTCTTGAGTTCCCCATGTCAAAATACATTAACAGGATTTTTAGTGGAATTTTCAGAGCCCTAAAAATAATTTTAACCAATTAAAAACCCTCAAGCACAACAAATAAATCCCTGGGAAATTCTTTTTCCTTTTCTTTTTCTTTTTCCTCTTCTCGGGCCATCGGCCCATTTTCCCCTCCTCGGCCCAAGGCCGCGCCCGCGCCCGCGCCGCCGCTCTCCCTCCCGGACCGGCCCAGCCGGCCCAGGCCGCTTCCCCCTCCCGGCCCCGGGCCGCCTCTCCCCCTCGGCCCAAGCTGAGCCGCCGCCGCCCCTCTCCCCCTCGGGCCGGCCCAAGGCCGCGGCCCGAGGAAAAGTCCGCTCCGCCTCCCTCCGCCTTCCTCGCGCCGGCCGAACTCCGGCGAGAAACCCGGAGCCGCCGCGCCGCGCCCTAGCCGCACCCCTATAAATCCCGCCGCCCCTCTCCCTCCCCTCTGTTTTCCCCCTTCCGCCGCCGCCACCCCTAACCCTAGCGCCGCGCCGCCGCCTTCTTCCGCCGGTAAGCGCCGCCGCCGCCGCCCCTCCCCTTCCCCTCTCGGCGCCGCACCGCCGCACGCTCCGCGCCGCTCCGCTCCGCCGCTAGTGCGCAAGCCGCCGCCGCTCTGCGCCGCGCCCGCGCAAGCCGCCGCCGCTGCCGCGTTCGCGCCCGCGTCCGCGCCGTGCCGCCGCCGCGCCGTAGCCGGTTTCGGCCGGTCTCGGCCGCCGCGTGGCCGCCACGTGGCTGCCGCGTCGGCGCCACGTGCGTGCCACGTCACCGCTCGCCGCCGCTGCCGCGGCTGACGTCAGCCTTAATCGCCGCCGCGGCTGACGTCAGCCCTAGCTCGGCTGACGTCAGCGCTGACGTCGCCGCTGACGTCACCCTAAGGGTTTATTGCGCAATAATTAATTAAGGATTTTTTCTGTTTTAGTAAAAACACAGATAACTTCAAAAATTCATAACTAATTCATCCGGACTCCGTTTTAGTCCGTTCAAGTCTCAGAAAATTCATAAAAATGCAGAGAATCCATTAAAAATAGTTTTATTCTTTGTTTCAGTAGACTTATAGCATGTATTGTTGTTTGCTTTGTTTGTCGTGTAGATTCCGGTAATTCCGATTCTCCGGTTTACTTCGAAGTCGTTGCCGAAGTCGACCCAGCGCAAGAGCAAGGCAAGTCATACTTATTCATTTGATCATGTTGTACCTAAATTGCGAAACAGTCTTATTTTTCTCTAAATACTGCATTGTTTTATAATGTCATCTATGGGATAGTTTACCTATTGTACTCAGCCTTATATTGCAATTACCTTATTCCTTTGATAGCTTGGGAAATAATTTGAATAGTTGCTATAATAGAACTTGCTTAGCCCTGCTTAGAAACATTAGCTCACAATTGGGTTGTTTAAAGCTTCATTAATACTTAATGATGGTTATTTCATGTTGGCTCGCGATGGTTAATCGTGGGTGATTTAATTAAATGTTTCAACTAAAATATTGATTAATGGTGGGTTGTGAGCACATGGTTTTGATGGTCGTGCTCATGACAATTAAGGACCGGTTCGCGGGAAACCCTGGAAGAATTACCGTACTTTCCACAAGCCAGCGTGGGTAATGGCTGGATTTGGAGTATAGCTTTTTCCTAGCCGACGTTCCCCGGAAAGGGTGGGCGTGATGGAGTTGAGTCGGCCGGGGATATACCGGTTGCTTGGCTGCCGGATTCACCAAGGCACGAGAGGGGGCTGCCCGTTGCCGGGAAGCGGAGCGGGGGCGAAACCTGAGGTGTGGTGCGATTGGTTAGGAAGGGTTATGCGAAGGGTCCTGTCACAGCTCCTTTTCCGAGTGTACCGTGGTGGTATGTCGGCGCACAGTAATGTGTTGTAGGACTGTGTCTTGTGGGTACAGTTGTACACCTCTGATCAGAGTAAAACTATTCGAATAGCCGTGCCCGCGGTTATGGGCGATCAACCAGATTCACCGTGATTAGTTGAACTCTTTAAATAATTTGACTTAATGGAAATGGTTTAGTTCAGGTGGATGGTTGGGCCTGTCGCAACGTGGTGTAGCGTTGGACAGTGATGGTTTAATTATGACTAATTAATTCAACTGTTTTACTGTTTTCAACTATTGTTTTTAAATGCGTGTTTTATGCAAAATAACCATTGCAGCTCTCCTTTGTTATTACTTGCATCATTATTTTCCTTTCCGGTATGACTTGTTGAGTACAGTGGGTAGTACTCAGTCTTGCTTTATTTTTCCCCACACCAGAGTTGGAGGTTGTTTCAGAGGAAGACTTTTCAGAAGAGTAGGCTTGTTGCTACCGTCGAGGAATGCCTGTGGTTTGGAGTCGCTACGTTGCGAGTGTTTAGTTTATTAGATTAGTTGTTTCCTTTTTCCGCTGCAGTTTTGTAAGAGATTTTTATTGTTTTGTAAGACGTGGATCTGTATGGCAACTTTGTCATTTGTGTACCCTGGCTGGTCCTGGACAGGGATTTTAATACACAATTTGCTTTGGAAATTCTGGTAGTGAATTTCTGGGCGTGACATCGGTCGAGGCATGATTGACTCGTGCTTGCACGAACTGGGACCTGGCGCGCTTGGGCTTCAGGCACTTGTCGGCGAAATGTCCAGGCTCACCTCAGTTGAAGCACGTCACTGGTTTTCCTCCATGGTCTCTCCTGGGTTGAGCCGGCTGAGTCGGCGGTGCAGGTGCCATTGGAGGGCATGGAGCTGGTTTGCGATGGTGCTGTCCACCACTATTGTTAGGGCCACTGCTGCTGCTCGAGTGGAAGTTCCCAGAGTTGTATGGCCGGTGCTGGCGGACGATCATGGTGGAAGGTCCACCCTGCTGTCCGGGCACGAAGTGGGGGCTCTGACTGTTGCCCTGGTGTGCCTTGAATTGGGCCGCTTTCCTCTTGCAGTCCATCTTGTTGCATTGGTCTTCTTGACGAATGGCCTTGTCAACCAGCTTCTCGAAGTCAGCGTAGTCTCCCGAGATCAGCTGATTGGTCAGCTCGTCATCCAGGCCTGACAGAAACTTGTCCTGTCGCTCGGCATCTGTGTGCACGTCTTCTGGGGCATAGCGTGCAAGCCGGTTGAACTCATGCAGGTATTCCGTCACGGTCCTATTGCCTTGGTGGAGCGCATGGAATTCCCTTTTCTTCTGCGCAACTATCCCATCGGGAACCTGCGCTTTCCTGAAGCTGCGACAGAATTCTGCCCATGTAACCTCCGTTCCAGCTGGGCGGGTGACCAAGTAATTGTCCCACCAAGCGGAAGCGGGACCATGCAGTTGGTGTGTGGCGAAAGCGACTTTCTCCTGGTCGTTGCACTACAGGAGATCCAGTTTCTTCTCGATGGCATGGAGCCAGTCGTTGGCCTCCATGGGGTTGGTGGTGCTTGAGAAGGTGGGTGGTCACACGCGAAGAAACTCTAGCAGCTTTGACTGGGGTGGTGGAGGAGGAGCATTCTGCTGGTGGTGCTGCTGTTGCTGCTGTTGCATGTGGTGCATCATCTACTGTTGCATCTGCTGGTGCTGCTGCTGCATCTGCTGCATCATGGCAATCATCATTTGGGTCTGAGCTACCAACACTTGCGCGATCGTCGGGTTTTTCGGTGGTGGTGGTGGTGGGGAGCATTGCCGGTTGAACCGTTACCATGAGCTCCTCCTGCGAGCTCCTCGCTACTGCTGGTGTTGTCGCTGGTTCTGGTGTTCACCATCTGGAGTAGACCGAACCAGAGTAGAAAAGAAGAAAAACAAACTGCTTAAAAACTAAACTTTATTAAAATTAACTACAATTGTTCTGATCTGAATTAAAAACACTTAAAAACCAGCAAACAAATCCTTATTAAAGAAGCCATACCATAGACACATGGTATCAACCGCCATCTAACCCACAAGCAAACAGACCTAACACACGGAAACTAGCAGGAAGACAAACTAAGCAAAACGGTAAAAACTAAGGGTGACGGCTCTAAAACTCCGAGCGGCTCCTACGGTCGGTGAAGTCGAAGTCACTCTCCTAGTTGTCGCCCTCATCCTCTGAGCGGCTCCTGGAGTCCAACATGCAGGTGTCTCCGCTGGTTGGCTCGGAGCTGCTGCCACTGCCGTTGCTGCCACTAGGAGTAGCAGACAACCAACCTCCGCTACCACTGCCTCCCTGGTAGGCCGAGGCTGGAACGAAGGTAAGGAAAGGTGACAAGGATGGAGCTGGAGCTGCTGCAGGTGTCGGGACTAGTGATGGCGATGGAGCTGGAGCGGCTGCTGGCGGTAGGTGCCTGGGCGCCAGCTGGATGCGGACGGGAGCGGTGGTAGTCTTCCTAGTGGTCGTGCGGATCCACGATCCACTGGGTGCTGGCAGTCCCTTCAAGGTGGTGTTCTCCCTCTTGAGGCGTGCCACCTCATCCTGTAGGTCTGCGATCTGCCCCAGCTTCTAGTCGTTCAGGGCCTTCGCAGCCCTGTGGAGGTCGGCGTGCATCCTATCCAAACCCTTCATCACCGTGCTCATGTGACCGAAGGTGGTGTCGTTCTCCTCCGCGGCTGACTGGTAGGTGCTGTTGTTGGAAGAACTGCCGTGGCGAGGGTGGTAGCGGTATGCTGAGCTGTGGAGAGCGTGGTCGTGCAGCTCTCGCATCCTAGCCATCATCAGGTAGGCCGCCTCTTGACAGACGTGCTCATTAGATCCTCCTGAAGCGGTGACCACCATGTTGGGAAGACTAGTGCCCACGAAGCCATGTACCTCCAAACGGACTCGGTGTGGCAACTCTCCCGTGAGGGGCAACAGTGTGGTTTACTCTGGGGCCTCTGCGTATCCCACTGCCAAAGCCATGCGGGCCAACTCTGCCGCAAAACCTTCCATACTCTGACCGTGGTGCGTCGGCGAATGGCCTGCCATCTATAGAAGACAAAGGGGTGGGAATCAATGCATGCTCAAATCCAAATTAAAATAAACAGCAAAAGACCAGAATGAATCAATAAAGCCAGGATTTTAATGCATGAACTATTTTTTCAGGAATACAAATAAAGACACCACTAACCCTAAGCAATAAAATAGCATGAGAAAATAGTTATAATAATAACAGTATTTGGAACAACAATAATAATAATGACATAAATAAATTTTGCAACCCATAAATCCTATTCCAGACCTAATGCAGCTTTCCCCAATAATTTCCCAACCAACCGTCGAATAAAATTCCAATAAACCGAAGCGGATTTACCCAAAAATTTTCAATACTCTACACCAACGTGAGAAAATTTTTTTTTAAAACAACGATCCAATTTTTTTTCCTTTTTGAAAACCGGGGAAACCAGCTTTTGAAACAACTCAAAATGCGGAAAGGCATATGCATATGAAAGAGTTTCAGAGGGCTCTTAGGGTTTCCAGTTGGCTTGTCCTATGGTCAAGGTCGGCTCTGATACCAACTTGTCACGCTCGGAAATTCATGAACATAATTTCTGAAACTGATTGTGTATTAAAACCCCTGTCCAGGACCAGCCAGGGTACACAAACGATAAAGTTGACATACAGTTCCACGTCTTACAAACAGAATAAAGGTCTTACAGAAATGCAGCGGAAAAACGAAAAGACAAACTAAACTAGAACGAGACTCTTGCAGCAGGCTGGCACCATTCCACAGGCATCCTCGACGGCGGACGAAGCCTACTCCTCTGAGAAACCTCCATCAGACGCATACTCCTCTTCTGGTGTGGGGAAAAATCAAGCAAGGCTAAGTACTACCCATGGTACTCAACAAGTCATGCCGGAAAAGGAGGCATGATGCAAGATATTCCAAAGGAAGGCATGGATTTATTTGCATAAAGTAAGCATTTAAAAACAGTAGTTGAAAGCAGTAGTAAAACGTTGAATTAATTGATCAATATTAACCATCACTGTCCAACGCTACACCACGTTGCGACAGGCCCAAACCATCCACCTGAACTAAACCAGTTCCAGTAATTCTCATTATTATGAAAGTAAGACTAATCATGGTGAATCTGGTTGATCGCCCATAACCGCGGGCACGGCTATTCGAATAGTTCTACTCTGATCAGAGGTGTACATCTGTACCCACAAGACACAGCCTCAACATCATGTCAACCATGCGTCGCGATACTGGAAAGTACCCGAATAGAGACTGTGACAGGACCCTTCGCATAACCCCCTCTAACCAATCGTACCACACCACAGGTTTCGCCCCCGCTCCCTATATCCAGCAGCGGGCAGCCCCCCACGTGCCACGGTGAATCCGGCAGCCGATCAACGGGTAAATCCCCTGTCGACCCAACTCCATCACGCCCACCCTAGCCTAGGTACGTCAGCTAGAGACAGAATACACTACAAGCCCAGTCGTTGCCCACGCTAGCTTGTGGTACGCACGGTAATTCTTCCAGGGTTTCCCGTGAACCGGTCCTTAATTGCCATGGGTGCTTCCATCAAAACCATACACCCACTGCCCACCATTAGCACATTTTAATTAACTATTATTACTATGGTGGCTCCTGAACCAAAGTGTCACCATAAGGACTACATTAATTAATTAGTCAAGGTGATCCCCTTTAGTGAGCTAAGTTAGCTAAGCATTCCTAAAATTAGCGAATAAAGAATTAATTACCCAAGAATGACATTGCGAAATAATGCAGTGTTTACGGAAAAATAAGACATTTGCAAATATAGGTACAATATGATCAATGTGAAGCATGACTTGCCTTGCTCCTGAGCTGAAGCTACCTCTGCGACGATCTCGAAATAAACGGGCACGTCGGAGGTATCGGAATCTACGCAACAAACAAAGTAAACAACAATACATGTGTTAATTTGTAATCGACTTGGAAGAACACGAAGAGCTTGTTGAATCGGCGGCGCAAGTTTTCGAATCTGGATCTGCGTGGTTTTCAGACAAGACCTAGCTAAGAAGTCGATGGGTTCCTCGGAGCTAATTTCGCTACATTATATAATGAAGCGGAATTGGGGGGCATGTGTTAACAGTGAAATTTGGTAATCGACTTGGAAGCGAAAAGGGAACCGAAGCAGAGAAGAAGGATGAGTTGGAGCCAAACCAGGAATCGTATCGGACCCGGTAGCCGTATCGGACTGGGAAAGATGGTGCCTTGAAGAGCGTATCGGCCGATACGGATTTGGTTTGTTTGTGGGCCGATACGGGTTGTAAGTTGACAGCTTCAACGTGGGCTTGGTCTGGGCTCGAGATAAGCTTTAAGGAAGTTGCCAAATAGAGATAAAGCTCGGTTTTTGGCAATTGTATCCTGTAAGTTGGGTAGTTTAGATTTAATCTGTGGTTAGAGTTTGTTTGTTATTCATAGATAAGATCGTACCCGACAAGGGTTCTGTTGTCATCTCGGGTATAAATATCCCGATAGATTGTATATGTAAGAGATATCCCTCAATCAATCACACAATCGAATCAATCTATTTTCGGCGCATCGCCAACCCTCGCAAGAGGTTTTCTCCGACGAGTTCTTACTTCTTCGGAGCAGAGGTAAGAACTCGTTCCCGACGATCTGCATCGTCGGGGCTAGCGTGTCACTTTAGACACGTTAAGCCTCGATGATGTGATCGTCGATTATCATGTCTTGGATAATTTTGACAGACATCTGAATTAAGCCTTGCCAGCGGTTTACTCGTTTTAGGGTTTATTGCCGACGATGGTTTAATTCTTATGCTTGGCTAGATTGTTCAATGCATCTACCATCCCCAAAAGCAATCGACGACTTGATTTTCTTTGCGTTAAGTCTCAATTCACACTTTGAGTTGCCATCGACCTTAGTCCTGTTTTGAGATCTAACACGAAGCCTGTTTTTGATTGTAACTAAGGATAGTATCGGGGTTTCAACCAGTCTTATCTAACGCATGTGATTGCTTTATGTTTCTTACATGTGTTTGCCACTTATATGAGCAGATCGATAAGTATAAATATGTTGATCATGGAGTAATCTTAAGATTTCTTTGTGGTTGGTGTGTTTATATCGGCCGATTGGCTTGTATAAGTTTTCACTAGAGTATTAGCTAGTGTAGTTATCTTTATTGTCTTTATCAGCTGATGCTGTCAGTCGACATATACACGTCGATGAAGGCTTATAAGATTGGATTCATACGTTATTTACTTTCTATTACGAATGAGCCGATGTAGTTTTGCCCTATCGGCAGGGCTTTGACAATGTGTCATCGGTCTATCGGCCGATCGGCCATTGTTTTCTGACTTGGTTTATTTGTTTCTTGTTGATTGCAGATCAAATCAACTGGCACGCTCTGTTCACGACTAGGCAAGCCATTTGGACCTGCACTGGAGTTAAGCAGATCTCCCAGGCCGCCGTGGTAACGCAGAACCTGTTTGGTTGCTGGACGGGTCAAAATTCTGCGCCAACACGCTTTTGGCACGCCCGGTGGGACAACAAGGACGCAAGCTTCTCACCAGCAACAAGAACACCTCGAGATGTCGAAGCAGGCCGAGATCGTCGAGGAGAACATCATTCCTGTGAACGCCGACCAGCTCAGCGCAGAACAAAAAGCTGAGATGGAGAATCTGGTCGAGCAGTTCCAGAATATGTACCTGCAAACATATTCTAGGACTCGGTAAGGCACCTTGATTCAAAAGTCCAAGGTAGTCATGCTGAGTCCCGGAGATGGAGCTGGCACATCGGCGGCGGTGCACGATCATGCCGTCAAGACTGAGGACACTGCAGCGCCGACGTTGCAAGACAGGATTGACTCCGCAGTCCATTCTGCGCTAGTCAACCAATCAGGGATTTTGGTGAACACATTGACCAATGCGGTCAAATCGATCTTAGACGGGTCAATTCACCAGTACAAGCCTCAGGGCCCGATTTTCTTGCCAGAGAATAAGTTCCCTGCATATCGGACCCTGAGAAACGACCTGAGCGCGTCTCAGCCAACAGCGTCGATGCCACCCCCATCGGCGCAGCCGACAACAACACTGCCACTGGTCCTCACCAAGCAGACTGGGGGCGGCCCTCAGCACATCACGGAGGAACAATACGCTCAATGGACCAAGGGGAAGCAACCGGTGGTTGAGCCGATGCAGCAAGTTCCCGTCAACCAGCCATCGGCCGGACAACCACAAGCCCCAGTGTTCAATAGTCCTCCACTTCAAGCTGCATACAACGTGCCACAAGGCTATCAGCAGCACACTGCAGGACAGTATGGCGCACCGAACTTGGATCATCATTACCAGCCATACTCCCCTAGGCAGTATCAGGCAGAGGGCTTGCAACAATCGTTTCAGCAAGACCTCCCACATCGGCCCGCAGGATACTGGGCCGATATGATAGCCGAAGTGATGCGAGATCAATTCAGCTTGAAGCCTAAGGAGAACTCTACAGTGTATCGGCACCCGTATCCCGAGGAATTTGACAGAGTACCATCGCCAGGCCGATACAAGATCTCGGATTTCTCCAAGTTTTCGGGACAGGACAACGTCTCGACATATGAGCATGTCAGCCGATTCCTAGCACAGTGCGGGGAGGCATCGGCTATCGAGGCGTTGAGGGTGAGGTTTTTCCCTCTGTCCTTATCAGGGTCTGTATTCACATGGTTTTCTTCCTTACCCTGTAATTCCATCAGAGGATGGATAGATCTGGAGAAACAGTTTCATAGATATTTCTACAATGGCGTACAAGAGATGAAACTGTCCGATCTGACTGCCATTAGGCAACGAGTGGATGAATTGGTCCCAGAGTACATACAAAGATTCAGAGACATACGGAACAGGTGTTATAGCCTTAGTCTGACCGATTCCCAGTTGGCCGATTTGGCATTTCAGGGATTGCTAGGGCCGATACGCGAGAGGTTCTCTTCACAGGAATTTGACAGCCTCGCTCAACTGGCACAACGAGTATCGGCCCACGAGCAGCGATTCCAGGAGGCAAAGAAGTTTGCGAAAAAGATTAACACCGTGTATCAGTACACCTCCGACGACGACGACGACGAAAACGTTGATGTTGACCTAGCCGAGTGGGCCCGGATGAGGATGTCAACAACTTGCCAGTGGGCCAAGAAAGGCGATAAAGAAGATAAATATGATTTCGACATCAACAAGGCCGATAAGATATTTGACCTGCTGTTGCAAGAAAAGCAAATCCAACTGCCAGTAGGTCACGTATTGCCATCGGCCGAAGATATCAAGAAGAGGAGATATTGCAAGTGGCACAATTCCTATTCACACCATACAAATGAATGCAAGATCTTCCGGCAACAAATTCAATCGGCCATCGAGCAAGGCAAAATTAAAATTGATGATGCCAAGCGGCCGATGAAGATTGAAGGCCACCCGTTCCCAGTCAACATGGTGCGGGCAGACAGGGCCGATGGCGGTGTCCATCGGACTGGTAAGCGGCCTCATCAGACCTCTGAGGGCCTGATCAGAAAATATCAGCGGAGGCAGGAGGAACAAGCTCAAGACCAAGCCGATCAAGACAACTCCTATGATCCACACTGGGAATGCGAGTTTTTTCGCTTCTGTTGGAATGAAGGGATGAGACTACCATCTACATAGGAGTGCCCTGCATGCAATGGCGCAGAAGATTCTTATCAGGGCAGCTCAAGCAGACAAACGCATCGGCCGGCCAAGCAACGGAAATCTGTGCATGAAAGGCTAGGGCCGATGCACCAAGATCAGCACGATGAAGACGACGAGCAAGTCCAGAACCCCCAATGGTGCCCAAGCGATGTATTCACCAAGACACAAAAGCGGCGGGTTCAGAGGTTATGGAGGAAAGAGCAAATCCAAGAGCAACAAGCTGAAATATCCCATCGGCCAACCAAGACCAGGAAAGAGTGGAGGATAAAATCCACGGCGATGGTCAAGGCCGATGAGGGCACCTCCAGTACAGCTCAGGACTCCTCGGCTTCAAAAGGTAAAAAAGTGGCATCGGCGCCTGTCAACATGGTGTTTATATTGCCGGCAGAATACAGCGTGCAGGCAGCCGATGAAGCGATGGCCGATGATGAACAAGTTTCGGCCAGGCTACAGTTGTCACCAGACCAAGCTATCTTCGACAAGCCAGTTGACGCCAGCTACAAACATTTACGGCCGTTATACATCAAAGGATTCATTAACGGGCGGCCGATGACAAAGATGCTGGTCGACGGCGGCGCGGCAGTCAATTTAATGCCATACACAACCTTCAGGAAGCTTGGAAAAGTACCTGAAGACCTTATCAAGACCAATATGGTATTAAAGGACTTCGGTGGCAACGCATCCGAGGCGAGGGGGGTCCTAAACATGGAGCTTACCGTGGGCAGCAAAACAGTTCCCACCACCTTCTTCGTCTTCGATGGAAAGGGTTCCTACAGTTTATTGTTGGACAGGATTGGATCCACGCGAATTGCTGCGTCCCTTCAACAATGCACCAATGCCTCATGCAATGGCAAGGGGACCAAGTCGAGATCGTGCAGGCCGATCGGTCAGTACATGTCGCCAATGCCGATCTCGCAGTATGGGAGATGGAGGGAATCGACTGCTTGTCCGGGCGAGTTTGGGACGCCGATTTGCTCAAGGTAACTGACTACGACATCGAGACAATTGAAGATCAAGACAAGCAGTTACTTTAGCAAAGATGCATCGTCCGCCGCTGACAATGAACAAGCTGATCCTTACACAGATGACGCGGTGGATGAATTAGATGGCAAGTTGGGACAGGGTTTTACATCGGCCGATGAACTGGAAGAAATTGATATAGGAATAGGTGATAGGCCTAGGCCGACGTATGTAAGTGCAAATTTGCCAGAGGAATACAAGAATAATTTGATAAATCTTTTAAAAGAATTCAGGGATTGTTTTGCATGGGAATACCATGAGATGCCAGGATTAAGCCGATCGATTGTAGAACATCGGTTACCAATCAAACAAGGCTATCGGCCTTTTAAGCAAGCCCCTCGGAGGTTTAAGGCCGATATGCACGAAGCCATCAAGGCAGAGATCACAAGACTTTACGACACCAACTTTATTAGACCCTGCCGATACGCAGAGTGGGTCTCCAATATAGTTCCAGTATTGAAAAAGAACGGCAAGCTAAGGGTATGCGTCGATTTCAGAGATCTAAATAAGGCGACGCCCAAGGACGAGTACCCTATGCCATTGGCCGATTTGCTAGTCGATGCTGCATCTGGGCATAAGATCATTAGTTTTATGGATGGAAACACAGGTTACAATCAGATCTTTATGGCTAAAGAGGACATCCATAAGACAGCTTTCAGATGCCCAGGGGCAATCGGCCTATACGAATGGGTCGTCATGACATTTGGTTTGAAGAATGCTGGAGCTACATATCAGAGGGCTATGAATTACATTTTCCATGATCTTATCGGCTCTCTGATCAAAGTTTATATAGATGATGTCGTCGTGAAGTCAAGAGAACATGATATGCACTTGGGCGACTTACGCCAGGTACTAGAAAGGGCAAGGAAATATGGTTTAAAGATGAACCCTAACAAATGTGCCTTTGGCGTATCGGCCGGTCAGTTTTTGGGTTTCTTGGTCCATGAGAGGGGGATTGAAATCACACAGAAGAACGTCGATGCGATCAAGAAAATCAAGCCTCCAGAAAACAAGACCAAGTTACAATCTCTGCTTGGCAAGATCAACTTCGTTCGGCGTTTCATATCAAATCTATCGGGCCGAATAGAGCCATTCACTCCACTGTTGAAGATAAAAGACGACGAAGCGTTCATATGGGGTGATAAGCAACAGAAGGCGCTGGACGATATAAAAGAGTATTTAACTTCTCCTCCGGTTCTAATCCCTCCACAGAAAGGGGTCCCATTCAAGCTGTACTTATCGGCCGATGAGAAATCCATCGGCTCGGTCTTGGTTCAAGATGTTAACGGCAAGAAAAGAGCTATTTTTTATCTCAGCAGAAGAATGTTAGACGCTGAGACAAGGTACACGCCGGTGGAGAAATTATGCCTTTGTTTATATTTTTCATGTACTAAATTGAAGCATTATCTGCTTTCCAACGAGTGCATCGTGGTGAGCAAGGCCGATGTGATGAAATACATGTTATCGGCCCCTGTGCTGAAAGGACGAATCGGGAAGTGGATCTTTGCTTTAACAGAGTTTGATCTCCGATATGAATCGGCCAAAGCAATCAAAGGACAAGCCCTGGCCGATTTCATCGTTCAACATAGAGATGACTCAGTTGCATATGCAGACATTGTGCCATGGACATTGTATTTTGATGGATCCGTCTGCAGACATGGTTGCGGTATCGGCCTAGTCATCATATCCCCTCGGGGGGCAAGTTTCGAGTTCGCTTTCACTATCAAGCCTTACTATACCAACAATCAAGCAGAATATGAAGCGGTGCTTCAAGGCTTGCAGTTATTACAAGAAGTCGAGGCCGATGCCGTGGAAATCATTGGTGATTCACAGCTAGTAATTAGTCAGCTTTCTGGGGAGTATGAATGCAGAGACGATATTCTCAAAGTCTACAATGAGGAGTGCAAAGAGTTATTACATGGTTTCCGGATTGTAACGATGAGACATATACCCAGGAAGCAGAATTTTGAAGCCAATGATTTAGCTCAGGGGGCATCGGGATACAGGCCGATGGCTAAAGACGTTCTGATTCAGATTGCTCTCGTGCACGCCGATGACTGGAGGTTTGATATCATTGAGTATTTGAGAAATCCTTCCCAATCGGCGTCACGCAGAATGAAGTATAAGTTTTACACTATGTCTTATTGGACGATAACCTGTATTATCGGACGATTGAGGGTGTCCTACTCAAATGCCTAGGTCCTGAGGAGGCTAGAACTATTATGAGCGAAGTACATGAAGGGATTTGTGGTACCCATCAATCGGCCCATAAAATGAAATGGCTGATGAAGCGCGTCGGATATTTTTGGCCAACCATGCTAGAGGATTGCTACAAGTATTATAAAGGATGTCAGGATTGTCAGAAATTTGGAGCAATTCAGAGAGCACCGGCATCGGCTATGCATCCAATCATAAAGCCGTGGCCGTTTCGTGGATGGGGAATAGATATGATCAGCCAGATTAACCCACCATCAAGTAAGGGACACAAGTATATATTACTAGCTACAGATTACTTCACAAAGTGGGTTGAGGCCGTTCCCCTTAAGAAGGTTGATTTCAAAGACGCTATTCAGTTCGTCAAGGAGCACATCATATATCGGTTTGGGTTACCTCAGACAATAACTACCGATCAGGGATCAATCTTCGTGTCCGATGAGTTCGTCCGATTTGCTGACAGTATGGGCATAAGATTACTCAATTCTTCTCCTTACTATGCGCAAGCTAATGGGCAAGCAGAGGCTTCTAATAAGTCTTTGATCAAATTAATCAAGAGGAAAATTGACGAACAGCCGAGGCAATGGCATATGACGCTGGCCGATTTTCTTTGGGCGTATCGGATGGCTTGCCATGGTGCAATCCAAGTGCCTCCCTATCAACTGGTCTATGGGCATGAAGCTGTACTGCCGTGGGAAACCGCCATCGGCTCAAGAAGGATTGCTTTGCAAGACGACTTGACAGCCGATGAGTACCATAATCTCATGGTCGTTAATTGGATGATTTGGCGCATGTTCGGTTACGGGCCTTAGAGAAAATCAAGCGTGATAAAGATAGAGTAGCCCGTCATTATAATAAAAAGGTTGTTGCCAAGTCATTTGAGGAAGGAGACCTTGTTTGGAAGTTAATAATGCCGATTGGTTCCAGAGATAATAAATTCGGCAAGTGGTCACCTAATTGGGAAGGTCCCTTTCGAATTCATCGATGTGTTCCTCACAATGCCTATTTGCTCAAGGGATTAGATGGTGAGATTTATGGATGAGCTCTTAATGGCAAATACTTGAAAAATTATTATCCCAGTATCTGGATTGACTCATGATCGGCCCTCCAGCCGGTTTATGATTGCAGCCGATGTGATTGCGCATCGTCTTTAGATGGCCGATACATATTATCGCCCTTAGTTCAAAATTTCAGAACATGAGCCCTCATCTTCCAAAATTTGGGGGGCATATATATACAGTTGGCAATCGATTTCGGCTTTCTGGCCGATGCGATGAATTTTCAAGGATTCCTCATGCTGGATTCCTCACGCTGGATTTCAATTCGGCCTGTTGGCCGATGAGATTGTTTATTTGTTTGCAGGAAAGATTTCACAAATAGTACTCATGTTGAAGTTTTCAGATCAAATTCGGCTGCTTGCAAATTCGGCTGCTTGGCCGATAAGGTGTATATTTATACATTATAAAAACAAAATATGCTACATCACCCTATGAAGTCTGCAATAGCAGCAATGGCTTTACGGCGAATCTGCTCGACGTCTTCTATAGCTTGGGCATCGTCAGCCATTGTCCCTGGGATCGGTTTCAGCGACTTGCTCAGGGTCGCGAGGTACTTGGCCGATGCCTTGAGCTTTGCCGTCTGGACTTCTATGGCCTTGGGTGATGCAGCTATACCGGCTTCAACTTCTTGGATTTCTCAGCGTGTAGTGGCCAGCTTCGACTCTAGCTCTGACTCCAGGCGACGGAGTTCTTCAAGTCTATTTTTCAAGACAATCGGCTCCACCGCTAGCTCGTCCAACTTGGTCTTGTCAGCGTTAACTTGAGCCTTGCTAGCGGTCAGGGCCAATTCCAGTTGTTCACGTTCCCGTCGCTCTGCGAGTATTTCTTTTGCTTTGTAGAGCTTGAATCGGTATTGTTCCAAGAAGATGGCCGGTGTGAGGGTCTCCATTAGGTCTTCGGGCAGTTCGTTTTGGATTTCTTGTACCCTGGCTCTGATGGAGGAGCAATCTTCTACCAAGCACTCCAACGAGGCTTCTAGCCGATTCCCAATGTCGGTCAGCCGGTTCTTTAAATCATCAGAGATCGGCACCTTGGCTGTGCTGGGCAGTTCCTTGTCCTCGTCGTCAAGGAATTGGCCGATGTCAAACGAGAACATATCGGCTAGGTTTTGCGAAGGTCAACATAGGCCAAGGTCAGTCTTGATAGATGGGAGCTGGTAAAAGGGGATCAGACTAAGTCACATCACCTGGGTTGGAGTATTGGTGGTGCTTGCAT
The DNA here is from genome assembly GCA_008326285.1 of Oryza officinalis. Taxonomy (NCBI): domain Eukaryota; kingdom Viridiplantae; phylum Streptophyta; class Magnoliopsida; order Poales; family Poaceae; genus Oryza; species Oryza officinalis. Next base: position 1,083,088 of record BDMV01000021.1, on the reverse strand, counting down.
CGGCCTCCCTTTGCTGTGGTGATGCAGTAGGCGATGGGGTTGGCCAATGTGGTGAAGGTGACGTGACCCTAGGCTGAAGAAGCAGGAAATTTGTAAGTAGGGTTGTGAGATTAGCACAATAATGTACAAATCAACTCTTACCGAGACGACCGGAGAGGGTGCTGGAGAAGGAGATGGAGTCCTCAATTGTGCTTTAGCCCGCTCGCGCCGTTGTAAGGTTGCCTTTTTAGTCCTGGGCAGAGGGGCCGATTGAGCTCTTTCCTTCAGCACAGACGATGCCACAGCCTGAAAAGGACATCAAATTAAAGCCAAACAATAGGAAGGGGTTATATGAGCACAGAGAAGAAATTGTGTTTACCTTGTGAATTGCATGTTTGGTCCTTTTCGGTTGGGGGGCATCGCCTTGGTCATTGGTCGGTGGGATCTCAGCGGTTTCAGCCGATGTTTCCTTGATAGCTTCAGCCGATGTGTTTTCTTTATATGTATCAGCAGCGGCTGCATCGACTTCTTCCTCCATTACTTGTTCTTCGAGGAACTCTTCTATGGAGGGGTCCAGCTCTTCGAGATCTTCTTGGTCGTCAATTTTGGCTTTCTTGCTGGATTTTTGGGCTTTGCCTTTAGATGGCGCTTTCCTCTTGGGTTTCTCCTTGATCATCGGCCCCTGGAGTAGTGATGATGTTTTTGGGGCATTGATGCCGATGATGGACTCCAGGATGGTTGACCCCGATGGGGCTATGGCTTGAGCATAGAAAATCTTCTGTCAACTATTGCTCACAGAGGGAATCGGCTCATCTGGGACTTGGGGACTGATGCCTTGGATAAGCTCCGTCGCATAAAACCTGGCCGATTGGTGAAAAATGTGAGCGGCCCATTCTTGCCACCAAGTTTGGAAACTGATGTGGACGAAGGTATTCAGGTGCAGCCGATCACAGTCACCAAGATTCGGGAGCTCGATTTCCAGCGCCTTGCTCATGACCAGAGCCGATGGGACTGTGCCTCTGCTCTCTAGGAGTTTATGAAGATGTAAACTGATGGGAAGTTGCCCGAGCCCGCATTGCCTAGCAGCTGTCATTGGGTTATAAAATTCATAGGACAGGCTGGTGCTCCTTCCCTGAAAAATGCCTACTGGGAGCAGGCATGGGGTGAGGCCAATCATAAACACTTCTTTTGACTGCATGTCATCGTTTACCAAGCTCAGTTGCAGATCATCTGGGAGCTCATAGTCTCAGTCCGATGTATAGATAAACATGTCCATCCTGGCTGATGGAGGGCCGGTGAAGAAACGGATGAACCATGTAGCCATGTCATCGGCCGATTGATCTGCACCAGGGTAGACGGAGGCTGCTTCTCCATAAGACATGCATCGTCTGCTTCTGGGGTCTTCGTGATCGGCATACTTCGACGGAAAGCGCGAGTCCGATAGAGGTGGCCGATCAACCATGGTGTTGGTGTGAATTGTTAGCCACAGTTGAATGAACCACCATGGTCCCCCATGTGCCACAGTTTGCTTCAACATTAAGTCTTGAGTGGCGATGTGGAGTAGCCGATATACAGCCCCTAAGAGGTATCGGCCGAGAGGGATTTGCTTCTTGCTGACCAGGGCCTGAGCTAAGTGTTGACAGTTTGTAGTGGGGCCGCAGGTCGATCCGCAGAAGACAAATCTTTCCAACCATAATGTCAGGAAAGCTACATGTTCTCGCTCTGAGACCGATCCTTGTTCCATGTGTTCAGAAATGTACCCAGACCAGCCTCCAATCTTCTTGGTCTTCAATTTGTGGCTACTGTTTATCAGGAGGTTGAAGGGATTGATCTCAGAGTCGATATCCAGTCCTGTCAGTATTTTGATATCTATAAGAGTTGGGGTCATTGGACCTTGCTTGAACATGAAGGCATTCAAGGTACTGGACCAGAAGTAGCTAGCAGCTGACATTAGTGGCTCATTTTTCTTGGTATCGGCCAGGGACAGAGTTATGCATTGGCCGATTCCAATCTCGTCCCAGTGGACTTGTTTGACGGCAGCAATCCTTTTGTGCCATGTCCTGTATCCATTTAGCTTCGATGGCCATGACCTGAAGGTGTGTTTCCACGCAGAGACAGTGGGCTTGGCTTGCCCGAAGGGGATTCTGTCAGTCTCGGCGTTGATTAGCCAGGTTGGGTCGCAATCGCCCATGGGGCCTAGCAGAAAGCGGTGAGACTTATCGTCGGTGGGGATCAAGATTTGGTCTTTGAAGACCTGTATGATGGAAACGACGATGAGGATATAAGACCCGGGGGGGACAGCGAGTAAAAATCCTAACTTGGAAGAATCGGCGGGGAAAGCGATAATGCAGGATTGAATGAGTGGACTTACCGCAGGGATCTCAGAGGTGTAGAATGGGGCGGAAGCCATTGTTGTTGAAGAAGGGATCACCGCGAAAGGGGTCGATGTCGATGGGACGCCGAGCGGTCGCCGGAGTTGAAGAACACGAAGAGCTTGTTGAATCGGCGGCGCAAGTTTTCGAATCTGGATCTGCGTGGTTTTCAGACAAGACCTAGCTAAGAAGTCGATGGGTTCCTCGGAGCTAATTTCGCTACATTATATAATGAAGCGGAATTGGGGGGCATGTGTTAACGGTGAAATTTGGTAATCGACTTGGAAGCGAAAAGGGAACCGAAGCAGAGAAGGATGAGTTGGAGCCAGACCAGGAATCGTATCGGACCCGGTAGCCGTATCGGACTGGGAAAGATGGTGCCATGAAGAGCGTATCGGCCGATACGGATTTGGTTTGTTTGTGGGCCGATACGGGTTGTAAGTTGACAGCTTGAACGTGGGCTTGGTCTGGGCTCGATATAAGCTTTAAGGAAGTTGCCAAATAGAGATAAAGCTCGGTTTTAGGCAATTGTATCCTATAAGTTGGGTAGTTTAGATTTAATCTGTGGTTAGAGTTTGTTTCTTATTCATAGATAAGATCATACCCGACAAGGGTTCTGTTGTCATCTCGGGTATAAATATCCCGATAGTTTGTATATGTAAGAGATATCCCTCAATCAATCACACAATCGAATCAATCTATTTTTGGCGCATCGCCAACCCTCGCAAGAGGTTTTCTCCGACGAGTTCTTACTTCTTCGGAGCAGAGGTAAGAACTCGTTCCCGACGATCTGCATCGTTGGGGCACGTTAAGCCTCGATGTCGCTTTAGACACGTTAAGCCTCGATGATTTGATCATCGATTATCATGTCTTGGATAATTTTGACAGACATCTGAATTAAGCCTTGCCAGCGGTTTACTCGTTTTAGGGTTTATTGCCAACGATGGTTTAATTCTTATGCTTGGCTAGATTGTTCAATGCATCTACCATCCCCAAAAGCAATCGACGACTTGATTTTCTTTGCGTTAAATCTCAATTCACACTTTGAGTTGCCATCGACCTTAGTCCTGTTTTGAGATCTAACACGAAGCCAGTTTTTGATTGTAACTAAGGATAGTATCGGGGTTTCAGCCGGTCTTATCTAACGCATGTGATTGCTTTATGTTTCTTACATGTGTTTGCCACTTATATGTGCAGATCGATAAGTATAAATATGTTGATCATGGAGTAATCTTAAGATTTCTTTGTGGTTGGTGTGTTTATATCAGCCGATTGGCTTGTATAAGTTTGCACTAGAGTATTAGCTAGTGTAGTTATCTTTATTGTCTTTATCAGCTGATGCTGTCAGTCAACATATACACGTCGATGAAGGCTTATAAGATTGGATTCATACGTTATTTACTTTCTATTACGAATGAGCCGATGTAGTTTTGCCCTATCGGCTGGGCTTTGACAATGTGTCATCGGTCTATCGGCTGATCGGCCATTGTTTTCTGACTTGGTTTATTTGTTTCTTGTTGATTGCAGATCAAATCAACTGGCACGCTCTGTTCATGACTAGGCAAGCCATTTGAACCTGCACTGGAGTTAAACCGATCTCCCAGGCCGCCGTGGTAACGCAGAACCTGTTTGGTTGCTGGAAGGGTCGAAATTCTGTGCCAACAACATGCTATAAGTCTACTGAAATAAAGCACAAAAGTATTTTTAATGGATTCTCTGCATTTTTATGAACTTAATGAAATTTGAATGGACTTAAACGGAGCTCGGATGAATTAGTTATGAATTTTTGAAGTTATCTGTGTTTTTACTATAGGAAGAAAAATCTTAAATAATTTATTGCGCAATTAATCCCAGGGCTGGCGTCAGCGGGCGGCGGCGGCCGGTCCACCGTGGATCGAGTCCACGGGTCCACGGCGGTGGCGGTGCACCACGTGGCGCACACGTGGCGCCGACGCGGCGGCCACGGGGGACGTAGGGGAACGGCCGAGATCGGCCCAAGTGGCTGATCTAATGGCCTGAATTGGCCGGGCGGATGGCGGCTTGGGGTGGCACGGCCCGAACGTGGCCGGCCAGCCATGGCGCGCGGCGGCGGCGGCAGCCAGGCCAGCGGCCGGAGAAAGGCGACGCCGCAAGCGGGGCGGGAGGCGGCCCTCGCGGGCGCGCGCACGGGAAGGAGCGGCACGGCCGGGAGAGGGAGAGGGAAGAGAGAGGGCAAAAGGGGAGGTGCTCACCGAGCTCCACTGGAGGCGAAGAAGAGAGGAGGGCGGCGGTGCTCCGGCGCGAATCCGGCAGAGCGAGTGCTTGGCCGAGAGGTGGAGGTGGATGGCGAGCGCGGCGACGGGGTCGGCGTGGCTCGGGGGCGGCGCAACCGGCGAGGAGCGATGGCCGGAGTTGGTGAAAGGCGGCAGAGCTAGGGCTCTACGGTGCGACAGCTCTAGGGGGTACGAGAGCTTCGGGGCCTTGGGGAAAAAGAGAGGAGAGGATGCGGGGTGGTTTTTGTAGGTGCGGGGTGGACGGACGTGGCCGGGAACGGCCAGAATTCCATGCCGCAGTGGGAGAGAGAGAGAGGAGAGAGAGAGGCGACCGGGGAAAACGGATCCCGCCCCTCTCACATGGCGGCTGCGGGCGGAGTGGGCGCGGGGAGACGGCGCGTGGGCACGCACGTGCACGGCGTGGCGCGGGGCGCGGGGGAGTGGGCGGAGACGGCGGCCGGGCGGTTGCTCCCTCCGGATCCGCCGGCCGGAGGAGGAAGACGGGCCCGACAGGTGGGGCCCACCTATCGGCGACCCAAGCGAACAGGGGGAGGAAGGATGGACTTCGGCGACGGACGGGAGAGAGGGGCCGGGGCGGCTGGGCCGGCCCAGCGGGGGGGGGAAAGAGGCGCGCGGCTGGGCTGGGCCGACGACCCAAGAAGGAAGAAGAAGAGGAAAAAGAAAAAGAAAAAGGAAAAAGGAAAAAGGGATTTTCCTGGGATTAATTTAAATCCGAATTTGGTTTTAATTGGTTTAAAATTATTTCCAGGGCTCTGAAAATTCCACTAAAAATCTTGTTAATGTATTTTAACATGGGGAACTCAAGAAAAATTCCACCATGCCTTTTCCACTTATTTAATGCATTATTTAATTGGATTTTCCTCCAGATTAATTAAACAATTTCTCAGATAAATTATTAAACTTGATTTTTACGATTTAGGAAAACTTCAGGGTGTGACAGGAGTGATCCCATGAAAGGGCTGTTCGGAGGGACGAGCTCGCTCCTAGGAATACAGATTGTGTCGAGAGTGCTTACGATGAGAAGGTTGATGAAGCTACCGCCATCGATAAGGACTCATGCGACCATAATATTTTGAATAGTTGGCTCGACCACTATCGGATATCGGCCTGGCACGATCGTTGTTGTCGGGTGGTCGGTCTCAGAAAACTCGATCTTTTGGTTAGACCACTTCATCTTGGTAGCAAATCCCCGTGATGTAGAGCAGACTTCATGTTCCATCTTTTTGTACTCCCTTTTTGAGGTGTACACTATAGAACCAATGAAGATGTGGGCCACGTGCTGGTCGAAATTTGGGAACACGAGTTCATTGTCGGACCAGAGATCATCAGTGCTCTTCTCGACCACGCAAACTCACTTTTCCTTTTCTAAAGCCAGTCGTTTTGCCAAAACTTTTTTGAAGACTTGGCACTCCTCCAAGGTGTGAGTTCCGGTCTTGTGTGTTGGGCACCATTGTCGCACTGGTTCATCGCCTTGAAGGGTTGGGTGCTTTGGGGGCGGGTTTGCTTGTTCTGCAACAAGGACCTCTGTCTCCACCTTCCGCTTCCCCTCTTTTTTGTGATTTTTTCTTCTTTTCTTGCTAGACTCCGCTGCGTCTTTCTTAGCTGGCTGCTATTCCTTGACCGCTTTCCCTTTTCAATCTTTCCTTATGAGGGTGTCATCTGCATGGGCACATCTGTCAATGATCTTGAACAATTTCATGGCAGTAGTAATTCGCCTTGTCGCCAACTCTTGGATGATATGGCAATCTCGGACGCCTGACTTGAATGCACGTATTATAGAAGCATCGGTGATGTCGGGGATCATATTGCGGCATTCATTGAAACACCTTTTTATAGTCCCATAAGGATTCACCTGTGTTCTGTTCGAGGGTGTTTAGGTCGTCCTCGACTGCATGTCTCTTGTATGTTCCTTGAAAGTTCACGACGAATTGTTGCCATAGATCTTCCCAGGAAGAAATCGATCGAGGAGGAAGGTGTACCAGCCATGATCGAGCAGATCCTTTCAACGCCGCTGGCAAGTAATTTGTGAGTGCATTGTCATCTACCCCGGCTGCGTAGAGGACTGTAGAGTAGACGTGCAGGAACTCCTCTGGGTCAGTGCTGCCATCGTACTTCTCTACAGGGACTGGATGGAACTTGTTTGGCCATCGCACCTGTCGTAGAGCAGATGTGAAGGCCTGACATCTGCCTCCTGGTATGAAGGGTGGATGGCATCCTCACGGACTACAAGAACCGCCTCCCGATGACGATGACGATGATGGGTCGTCGTAGTTGGGGGTGCGACCCCTTGACCTATGGCCTCGTTCTTGGTCCCTCCTAGAGCTTGGGGATCTCGAGTCTCGTCGTCGCCCTTTGTCAACCTCTGTTGTCGTCACCCTGCTGTTATCAGCCTTGATTATTGTCATTTTGCCTACTCTGGCGATCCTATCGACCTTGGTCGTTGCCACGATCTCTTGGGTTGTCGTTCGTCCCGCCCTTTGTTCTCTCCGCGAGATGCGTGAGGTTGGTTGTCACGCCCCGATTTTCGATCGGGACTAAAAATCGTTAAATAATACATTTTCCAGAAATTTAATAAAAATTTAAAAGCAATTTAATCAAGTGAAATTGTGAGGGAAATTAAAATTTCCTTTAAAAATCATGGCCGAAAATATTTTTGTAATATTCTCTGTGCCCTAAAGTACTCTCCAAAATTTTTCGTGAATTTTTGGAGCTCAAGAAATAATTTTAAAGTCACAAAGATCAATTAATCAATTAAATTAATAGAAAAACAATTTAAAAACCTTCTTTTTCGTTTTGGGCCGTTTCCAGCCCAAAACCGTCTTCCCCTCTTCGTGGCCCACGCCCTCCTTCCCGTGCGGCCCGCGTCCCCTCTTCCCCCACTCGGACCGGCCCAAGGCCTCCCGAGGCCCGCGTCGCTCCCCCTCCGCCCCGGGCCACCGACAGGTGGGGCCCGCGCCCACCCGTCGTCGCCGCTCGGCCGGCCGCCGCGCTCGCGCCGCCGCAAACCCCGGCGGGTTTTCCCCCGCGCCGCCGAGCCCTAGCCACCCTCCCCCTATTTCCTCCCCCCCCGAGGCCTCCTCCTCGTTTGCCCCAACGCCGCCCTTTTTTTCTTTCCCCTCCCGGCCGCCGCCGCGCGCGCCGCCCATGCCACCGTCGCCCGTGCCGCCGCCACTCCGCCGCCGAGCCGCCCGCGCCGTCGCCCGGCCGTGCGCCCGTGCGCACGCCGCTGCCGACGGTGGCAGCACGCCGCCGCACCGCCGCCGCAGTGCCCTCACCGGGTCGGCTAGGGTTTCGGCCGAACCCTAGCCGTCCGCCCGGGCCGTAGAGGCCGCTCCGTTCGGCCCACCTCTCTCTCCCGGCCCAACAGCCGTTGGCCCGATTGGCTCATCTCCCTGCAAAAGTCTATTTTGCGTCCCCCTTCTCTCAGGTCGGCCCATCACCCCGCTCGGACCGATTGGCCCACCTTCTCACGAAAAAGTCTGTTTCGCGTCCTCCTCCTTTCTTGGGCCGTCGGGCTATTATCCTTCACACAAAAGTCTACTTTACGTCCCTCGGCCCTTTTAACTTTTCTGAGGAAGTCCAGTTCACCTCCTCAAGTCCAGTATACCTCCCTTGGCTCATTTCCTTTTCCCTTTTTGACTAGCCTAAGTCACTTATGTTGACTTTGCTAGAATTATATATGCTTAGCCATGCTTAATTACCACTAGCTCATTTAATGGGATAATTACACTGTTTACAATTAGCTTCTAACGAGCAGTTAGCTCGAGACACCGGACCATGTTTTATTGGTCGTAATTATCCAACTAAAATATGACCAAATGGTGGGCTGTGGGTGCATGGTTTTGCTTGTCGCACCCATGGCAATTAAGGACCGGTTCATGGGAAACCCTGGAAGAATAACAGTGCTTACCACAAGCAAGAATGGGCAACTGCTGGACTCGTAGTATAGCTCTTTCCTAGCCGACGTTCCCCGAAAAGGGTGAGCGTGATGGAGTTTGGATGGGCCCGGCGAGGGTCTATGCGGCTGCCGAATTCACCAAGGCACGAGGGGGGGCTGCCTACCTTGGATATAAAGGTAGGGGCGAAACCTGCGGTGTGGTGCGCTTGGTTAGGAGGAGTTATGCGAAAGGTCTTGTCACGATTTTCCCCTTTGCAGTATCGTGGTGATACTTCGGGGCATGGTAACATGTGTGGAATCGTGTCTTGTGGGTACAGTTGCACACCTCTGATCAGAGTAAAACTATTCGAATAGCCGTGCCCGCGGTTATGGGCGATCAACCAGATTCACCGTGATTAGTCCCATCTTTAATAATTTGACTTAATGAACTGGTGTAGTTCAGGTGGAATGGTTGGGCCTGTTCAACGTGGTTGTAGCGTTGTTCAGTGGAGAATTAATATTGCATTAATTAAACAACTGTTTTACCATTTTAAAATGTAAAGGTTTTCAACTGCTTTTCTGCAAATAGCCTTAAGCCTCCCTTTGTCTCCCCTATGCATGTTTGCATCATTGGTGTGGCTTGTTGAGTACGGTGGTTGTACTCAATCTTGCTATTTTTCCCCTTTTCAGAAGTTTAGTACTTCTGAGTTGAAGATGAAGTTAGAGAACCAAGGCTCAGACCCCAGTTGAGTTTCCTGTGGAGTGGAGCTGAAGCCCCGCTAGGATCGTCTCTTTTCGCCGCTGTTTTCTTTTTGGTGTGAGGACTAAGTGCCTCTGTTGTACGTATTTATCGCTTTATTTACGTTTGGATCTGTTTATTGATTTGTCGTTTTGTGTACCCTGGTTGATGCCTGGACAGGCACTTAACATACAAAATGGTCTGGAAATTTGGGAAAATTTCCGGGCGTGACAAGTTGGTATCAGAGCCATCTCGACTGTAGGTCAAGCCAAATGGTCAAACCCCTAAGGACAAGTTTTTGCGAAAACCTTATCTGCGAAAATGTCTCTTCTCTCCCTCAGGAGTCTATGCGAAACAGTTCATCAAATTTCTCTCCTTTCCCCTCCAACTCTCTAGCTGTTAAGCCTGGAGCACAAACTAAAAGCTTCTCGAAAGACAAGCCAAGAGTCGAGCTTCAAACCATAAGATCAAGTTGAGCAGTCCAGAGTCAGCGTTCTTGAGGTTCGAGCGGAGTTTCCCTGGAGCTTACCTAGACCCAATCCTTCCCGAAGAGTAGTATCGGTAGTCGTTAGATCGCGTGTTGTTTGCTGTGTGCAGGTGTATGGTTTACATCAGTGGTGGGGATGTGACCATACTAGGTTGTTTGCCTAATCAACTTGAACAGTAAAAATGTACTCACATCAGATCAGTAGTCAAGTGGACTAAGGTCTTATCTTAAGCAACCCCTTTTCCCTCTCCCCTTTGTCCCGGCAGCAGTTGATCAGTGCCCGAAGAAATGCCAACGACAACAACGACGGTACCTTTGGCAGTGTGTTGAGGTCAGAACTCGTTGTATCTGTTCAAGGCAACAAGCTATCAACTAAGTCGGAGTACTTCGCTCCTGATTAGCTTGCGGTTCCCCAAGATTAGATGATGAAGGTGTCATGTTGATGCAACAAAGACAAGGTCCGATGTAGCTGATGCAGCGACAGTATCACCAGCACCAGGTGCAAGCTCAAATGCTAGCCTAGAATCTGAATCAGAGTCAAAGCCTGTGCCTCAGCTCTAGCACAGAATGGGAAGACCCAGCCAAAGGACAATAGGAAGATCAAGAGACACCCTCACTAAGGTTCATGAGTCCCTACTTGCTCCCGTTCCAGCTGTAAGCATCTACAACCAGAAGAGTGTGCCTCGTGATCAAACAAGTCCGAGTGGTTTCAATCGTCTCAAGACAGGACAATCCGTCAGCAAAAGTCCACCCCTATGCAAAGAAGAAGCCACCATTGTTCCAACTTTGGAAAGTCAAGGCACATTTTTAAGGCATGCTCAATGCCCAAACGTCAACATCATCAAGTTAGCAGTTTTGTTTGCAGCACCCGTGCCCCTCAAGTCACATCAGTCCCGGTGTTGAGTGGCCAGATCCCGCCAGGTGTCACCAAAGAGAAAAAGTGGAAAAGCGAACCCTATCGTTACCTAAATGCAAAGCTTCTGTCACAATTTTTTGTCATTGAAGGCACCCACAAAGTTCCTATTCTTTAAGCCGCAGCCGTCCGAAAGTTACAAACCAGCATCAGCAGAGAAAGCAATACCAGAAAAAAAAAGGTGATACACCCCAACTGCAACAGACAGTTCACTCCTCCAGCCACATCCACAGTCAACGTCTCGAGCACCAGTCACAAGACGGCCGTCAACATCAACATTGCATCTTATGTCGTTCCAACTCAGGTGCCTAGCAATCCACATCCAAAGAATCACACAGTCACCAAGAAGGTCCTATCTGATACAGCCACCAAGAAAACTGACACCTCCCCAAAGAATGTCAATAGTTGAAGCAAACGTTGGGACTTCGGTCAACCAGCAAGGAAAAGAATCAGTCAACTATGTGAGGAAGAGAAAGGAGTAAATGTTGTACCAGTTAGCAATCCTATCAGCGAGAGCCAGTACAATCCACAAGTTTCGAAAGTTCAAGTGTTTTTCCAGTACCTAGGAGTCTTGTGGCAGTCAGGTAATAAGAAGGGAATATTGAGTAATTCTATCCGCGTTTGGATTGTCAAGATGAATTATGACAGGTGGAGATGTGCATCTAACAATGTCACTAAGGAACCTAGAGTTTCTTTTACCAGCTCATTACAACTTGGTCAGACTCTCAAGACGTAATCGCTAGCCGGGAAAAGAAAATAATCAATCCAAGAAATGACAAGTCGGTCAAGTAGGTCAGACCGTAGTAACACTCGACATGATGAGGCCTTTTCGAAGGACAGTATAAGTGGCACCTCTATAAAATGAGAAGAATGATGAAATATTTGGTAGTGACAAGTTGACAAGTTGGCGTCAAAGAAAAATATCCATCCTCTCAATCTTAGAGGTCCCCAAGAGAACAGTAGATGTAACTGCACCCTAGTGGTGAATAAGGATCAAGAATGGTTACCTTCAGTTCAAGACAACAGTTGCAGTTTTTGAAAACTGTCCCAATATTTCTAGGAAGAGGACAGGGAATTGTTCCACTACCTCTGCTTAAAGTAAGAGAATGCAGACGTCGAGCCAAAAGGAAAGGAATACATCACCAACAAAATAGGTGGCAGAGAAACTCGCTGGATAGATCGTCTCTACTCAAGGATTGAAAGTGAACTTGCGCGATCCGAAAAACAGAAACCCTTGGTAACATCAACATCAGTTTCAAAGTTTCAGGAACAACCCCACCAGTTTCAAGTCAACGAAGTCAATTCTCAGCTCATCAAAAATTGTAAACGTCAACTACGCAGTCCAAAGTAAGCTCCATGAATAACTGCAACCCAGATCAGGGTCAGAGCAGGCAGAACCAACCAGTGCAGTTTTGGCAAAGAAACGAAACATCGAGCTGGATGCCAACAGGGTCAGTCGCTCAAGAAGGGTTAATCAATCAGTCAGGTCGAAGTCAGAAAGAAGCCGCGGAAGTCTGCAAGCTAGTCCAACACCAACCCCACCCTGTTTTCTTTCTAGCCATCCTAGAATCTCGGGACGAGATTCCTGTAAGGGGGGTAGATTTGTCATGCCCCGATTTTCGATCGGGACTAAAAATCATTAAATAATACATTTTCCAGAAATTTAATAAAAATTTAAAAGCAATTTAATCAAGTGAAATTGTGCAGGAAATTAAAATTTCCTTTAAAAATCATGGCCAGAAATATTTTTGTAATATTCTCTGTGCCCTAAAGTACTCTCCAAAATTTTTCGTGAATTTTTGGAGCTCAAGAAATAATTTTAAAGTCACAAAGATCAATTAATCAATTAAATTAATAGAAAAACAATTTAAAAACCTTCTTTTTCGTTTTGGGCCGTTTCCGGCCCAAAACCGTCTTCCCCTCTCCGCGGCCCACGCCCTCCTTCCCATGCGGCCCGCGTCCCCTCCTCTCCCACTCGGACCGGCCCAAGGCCTCCCGAGGCCCGCGCCGCTCCCCCTCCGCCCGGGGCCACCGACAGGTGGGGCCCGCGCCCACCCGTCGTCGCCGCTCGGCCGGCCGCCGCGCTCGNCGGCAAACTCAACTGGGGTCTGAGCCTTGGTTCTCTAACTTCATCTTCAACTCAGAAGTACTAAACTTCTGAAAAGGGGAAAAATAGCAAGATTGAGTACAACCACCGTACTCAACAAGCCACACCAATGATGCAAACATGCATAGGGGAGACAAAGGGAGGCTTAAGGCTATTTGCAGAAAAGCAGTTGAAAACCTTTACATTTTAAAATGGTAAAACAGTTGTTTAATTAATGCAATATTAATTCTCCACTGAACAACGCTACAACCACGTTGAACAGGCCCAACCATTCCACCTGAACTACACCAGTTCATTAAGTCAAATTATTAAAGATGGGACTAATCACGGTGAATCTGGTTGATCGCCCATAACCGCGGGCACGGCTATTCGAATAGTTTTACTCTGATCAGAGGTGTGCAACTGTACCCACAAGACACGATTCCACACATGTTACCATGCCCCGAAGTATCACCACGATACTGCAAAGGGGAAAATCGTGACAAGACCTTTCGCATAACTCCTCCTAACCAAGCGCACCACACCGCAGGTTTCGCCCCTACCTTTATATCCAAGGTAGGCAGCCCCCCCTCGTGCCTTGGTGAATTCGGCAGCCGCATAGACCCTCGCCGGGCCCATCCAAACTCCATCACGCCTCACCCTTTTCGGGGAACGTCGGCTAGGAAAGAGCTATACTACGAGTCCAGCAGTTGCCCATTCTTGCTTGTGGTAAGCACTGTTATTCTTCCAGGGTTTCCCATGAACCGGTCCTTAATTGCCATGGGTGCGACAAGCAAAACCATGCACCCACAGCCCACCATTTGGTCATATTTTAGTTGGATAATTACGACCAATAAAACATGGTCGGGTGTCTCGAGCGAACTGCTCGTTAGAAGCTAATTGTAAACAGTGTAATTATCCCATTAAATGAGCTAGTGGTAATTAAGCATGGCTAAGCATATATAATTCTAGCAAAGTCAACATAAGTGACTTAGCTAGTCAAATTATCACCCACAGTTAACAAAGGACGGTTATAACAAGTAAACATGGCACAAGCAGACGGATAGGTAAACCCTATTCCCATGTAATTAGCAAAACATGCACTTTATTTGCAAACGTAAAACATTTCATAAAATAGGTACAACATGCTCAAGGGAAATGTGTGACTTGCCTTGCTTCTTCAAACAATCTTCCGAACTCTTTTCCTCGCGAAGCGCGAACTTCCGAAACGACGGAATCTACACGCTGGCACGCAAAACGAGGAAAAACTCTAATAAAAACCAAGTAAACAGTACATAAAAAGTAAACAAACATGTAGAGCTCAATTTTAGATGAATTTTGCAAGTTGAATGGCTCAATTTGGAGTTCGTATGAATTAGATATGAATTTTAGAAGTTTTGAGCCATTTAAATGAATTTCTGGAAATTAAATCGATTTATTGCGCAATTATTAATTAATTTTGCAAAGGAAAGGACTACGCTGACATCATCAAAGGGAAACGGCGCCGAACGGCGGGTCCCACGTGTCAACGGGTCAAGGGCGGATGGTCCACGCATGCACGGGTGCGGACGCACCACGTGGCACTGACGTGACGCACACGGCGGACGAAAGGGAGAAGGTAGCGCTGACGTGGACGCCAACATGGCGAAGCCGCGGGCGGCCACGTGGTCTGGGTGTGGACCGGATTAAACAAGGGGGCCCACGTGTCGGCGACACAAGTGTCGGCGAACCGGAGAGAAAAAGGAGGTGAAATTGGACCTGTGCAAAAAGGGAAAAGGAAATGAGCCAAGGGAGGTATACTGGACTTGAGGAGGTGAACTGGACTTCCTCAGAAAAGTTAAAAGGGCCGAGGGACGTAAAGTAGACTTTTGTGTGAAGGATAATAGGCCGACGGCCCAAGAAAGGAGGAGGACGCGAAACAAACTTTTTCGCGAGAAGGTGGGCCAATCGGGCCGAGCGGGGTGATGGGCCGGCCTGAGAGAAGGGGGACGCAAAATAGGTGGCTTGTTGAGTACGGTGGTTGTACTCAATCTTGCTATTTTTCCCCTTTTCAGAAGTTTAGTACTTCTGAGTTGAAGATGAAGTTAGAGAACCAAGGCTCAGACCCCAGTTGAGTTTGCCTGTGGAGTGGAGCTGAAGCCCCGCTAGGATCGTCTCTTTCCGCCGCTGTTTTCTTTTTGGTGTGAGGACTAAGTGCCTCTGTTGTAAGTATTTATCGCTTTATTTACGTTTGGATCTGTTTATTAATTTGTCGTTTTGTGTACCCTGGTTGATGCCTGGACAGGGACTTAATACACAAAATGGTCTAGAAATTTGGGAAAATTTCCGGGCGTGACATTGGTGGTTGTCGACAGTGTCCCGATCCCGTTGCTCTCGTCTTCGTCCGTTCAAGTGATTGCGAAGGTCGCAATTTTCTTGTCATGGAGGAAATTGTTGAGTCCGCCTTCTTGGTGACGCATTCCGAGGATTACGGCCTAGGTCACTACTAGGTTATGGACTGTGGGCATCCTCGGCGGCATTGTTCTCCGCAGCTCGATCTTCGACCTGCTTAGCGGGATCTCAAGAAGGTCCTTGGGGGGTTGGTCCTGCTGCGGCTAAGAAAGCAGAGTTGAGGTTGGCTACTATCGACTGTAGTTGTCTGACCCAATCATCTGTGTCGGGATTGGTCATTGGGTCAAACGGAGTTTGTAGCAGTAGAGAGTTGACCATGGTAAAGTGCTCGACAGGAGTTCAAACCGGCTCAGCGAGTTCACGCGCTAGAACTACAGCTTGTGGTTCTTTCCCTGGGCGAACTTCGCCATCCTTGTAGACGTCCTCGATAGCTCCGTTGATTACATTCACCTCTCATGGGAAGTTAGATCCCGAGGATTCCTGGTCATCCAAGCTATGAAGGACAGAAGGTTCATGAGGATCAATCTCGATGAGTCCGACCAGGTGATCTGAAGTTCCCTTCTAGCTATCATCCACAGGTACTTCACAAGAGTGATCTCAATGTCAGTGAATTGGATAGCTAGGAGAATGGATCATAGATCCTGTAATCTCCAACAAGACCTTGCATTCAGTAAGGGGGTGATTCTTCGATTTATGGATCGGGCACCATGCCTTGTATGGAGATGTGCACTGGATACCTCGATCTTTGCAAGCATCAAGTTCAGCCTTCACACAAAGTAGCACCTTGCATTCGTATAAAGAGTGTTGAGACATCTTATGGATTGAACAACAGGTGTGATGGTTTGGTGCAGATTCCCTTATCAGCACCTCACCCTTGAGAACTATTCTGGGTTTGGCCGTTTTAAGGGTTTACTGAGGAGCTGAAGTTGTCGGCGTCCTCTTTTCTGACTGCACAGGAGGAGCAGCCAGTTGAGGGTTATCTTACACTGTTCTCGTGGAAGGAATCTCTATCCCAGCTAATATTGGGGATGGCGAGACTGGAGTTGCAGTTAAGATGGGAAAGTAGATGGATTCATCTGGGTAGGATCTCCTAGGCCAAGATGATTGTTGGTTTGGTTGTCGGAAGGTGTTGAGCTTGAAGCCATCTCGGTGAAACCTTGAGCACTAAGTCCCCCTACCTGGGGTGCCACTACCGATGGGGGATACCCATAGACCATATTCTGAGTGTTTTGGGGTACGTTGGCACGAGGATCTACACGAAACAATATCAAGCACACGGAAGACAAAGATTATACTAGTTCAGGCCCCTCGTAAGGTAATAGCCCTAATCCAATTTATATGGGATTATGAAGAGAACCATAGAGATTAGAATGGAGAACAATAGAACCGTCGAGTTACCGAGTTGACCCCTGTCAAGAACGATCCAACGAGATCAATTGGCGAGTTGGCTTCGAGTCCTCCAGATTGCTTCTGCTATGGCTGGTGGTAAGCTATGATTAGATGATCCTGTGCCCCCTAGGGGGGATTGTATTTATATCTCGAACTGTCTTGTCTTCGAAGTAGAACTCAGAGAGATCCTACCGCATACAAGATCACACAATCCAAATCTCCTCCGAATAGGACTCTAACACCTTCTATTCGGGGAGTTGGTTTCCTTACGTATTTGGCTATTTCCTTAAAACTAAGGTGACCTTCTTGTATACTTGAGGGTATACCATATTTGTATACTTCGTAACCCCAAGGATAGGAGGTATGCCTTATCCGTAACCCTAACAGAATTGAAGACCGATTATTGCAAGGCAAGTCACACAGATCCCAAACACAATCCCTTTGAGCATGTTGATCCTATATTTAAATTCTCTATTTATTTCAAATGTGCATTTATTTTTGAATGTCATCGAGTGGTGTGAACCTATTCCTTTGTATGGCCAATTTGTATTGATAACCTTATTCCTAGATACCTTGGGTTAAAATTTGACTAGTTGGACTTTATATACTGGTTCAACTACAAATTAGGAAAAACTATTTAGCCATAGTTAGAAACATTTGTATCATTTTATATGGGAATAACTAATGATTCACTCATGACTAATGATGGTTAATTAATGGTAGCTCATGACGTTTGGTTGTGGTTGGTTAATAATATTCAAACTAAAACTTGACTAATGGTGGGTTGTGAGCTCATGGTTGTGTTCGACGTGCTCATGTCAATTAAGGACTGGTTCATGAGCTACTGTTGTGAATTATTAACCGTACTAACCACAAGCTAGAATGGGCAACGGCTTGATCTGTAGTGTAGCATGTCCCAGCAGGAAGCACCATGGTATGTAGTTGGTAGGTGGTAGTGTCAATAAATCCACATTATTTCTGGCAGTGTCAACAAGTCCCGATTTAGAGCCAAGGGAACTAGCCTGGAGGTTTGGTCACCTGTACCAAGGGCTTGGCGGGTGACCATTTTGTTGGGCGTGCCATGCGAAGGGTCTTGTCACAATTCCACAAAGTGGTGACATGTCTGACGGGACATGGTGACATGATGGGGAATTGTGTCTTGTAGGTACATTGGTACACCTCTGACCAGAATAAAACTATTCAAATAGTCGTGCCCACGGTCATGGACGGGCCTAGCAATGTTTTTCGTGATTAGTCCCACACTACTCATTAATGATAATTAAATTGGTAATGATAATTTGTTAGCTCCTTGATGGAGATAGATTTGTGCAATCGGGAATGGTTGTTCAGAGATGGTTGGACATATGCAGTATTGGCGTGCTGTTCAGTGATTGGTTAATATTGTTAATTAATTACTCAATTGTTTTACTACTCTCAACTATTTGCTAAATGCTGCTTTCGCAAATGAAGCCCTATTATTGCCATCCTTTGTATCCTTGTGCACTTGCATGTTTGTTGTGTGGCTTGCTGAGTATTCCATGTACTCACCTTACAATAATCATCAACCTTAATTGAAGAAAGTTCTGAAGGAGAAGACATTTGGCTTATACCCCAGTTGAGCTGCCTATGTGAGTGGAGCTGAAACTATAGCAAGATTTTCTTTTCCGCTTCAGTTTTTCTTCATTGTGAGGATTAAATGCCTCTTCAATAAGTATTTAATCGTTATAGTTATGATGAATCTTTATATTAAATTGTCAATTTATGTACCTCGGCTGATTTCTGGACAAGAATTGTATGCACAAATTAGTTCGGAAATTACCAGTGAATTTCTGGGCATGATAGTGTGCAACTAAGTGCTTTAGTACTAGGACTCTGGATAAAGAAGTAAGTTCCTACGCAAGGCTAGAGTAGTAATTAATAACTTAAGCATGGTGTCTAGGCTGGCAATTAGCTTCGTTTGTTGTGTGCTCCACGGAAAGTGAGGTAGGCGACAGGTGGTGACAGTCCTGTCTATCCTTTGAATCCCTCCACGTTCGGGTACTTCATAGAGCTCAAGGCCGGACTCAGCCTGGCAGACCAGGGGAGGGCCAATGCTCGAAGCATTCAATAGAGTCTTACCTTTAATTTAAGTTAGTAAATTAAATGCATAGAAATCCTCTCCAGCCAAAATCACCCATCAGTTGTTGTCCTTGGATTGAATTCTGTTTGCAGATAGTACACACATGATCCTCGTGTTCGATACCCTTGGGTCACTCTAAGGGGAAGTGCTATAATGGTATCCGTGCGCTTGCGGATTTATATGTGATCGTATCAAATACCAACAAGCATTTCTGGCACCGTTGTTGGGGAATGGTTGCTGTATTATTTATGAACTTGGTTCATCCTCGTATCTCTTATTTTCTTTTATTCTATCTTTTTCTTTCTCTTCTTACCTACCATGGAGCAACCTTCTATTCAAAACCTTTATGCTCCAAGGACCGAGTTCTGTGAACCATCCCCTTCTTCAAAACCCATTCGTGCATCTGGCTATAAACTCAGCCCTGGCTTTATAGCCATGGTTCGGGGACTGGTCTTCTTAGGATGCGAAAGCTAAAAATCCTATAGTCATCTGCGAGAGTTTGAGCAATTGTGTTCATGCTTGGCAACTGTGGGCATGGCACAAGGCACCTTACGGTGGAAGTTGTCTCCCTTTTCTCTTACAGAAGGGGCAAAGCAATCATACATCCTTACAATGAGCAAACTGTGCAGTACACTATACCCGGTACCCATGGCATGGCTTTTGGGCCGTGCGGTATAGGGTGGACCGAATGCTATAGGCCCATGCAGCTTATTTGTAACCCAAGAAGGAGAGATTCCTAGGATAAGATATAAATCCTAACGATAATGCTTATCTTTTATAGATAGACTAGGAAGATTTAGTTGCAACCAACTAGATACTTTCCTTATAACCCTCCCCCTCATCCTATATAAGAAGGGGCAGGGGTCCCGAGATGGAGGCGACTACTAGCAACTCTTCACGACCTAGAAACCCTAATAGGTGTTGATCATTCTCCCATATACGCGCCATCGGCTATTCCTACGCTAATCTGTGCACATCGATACAGATCTAATCTACACTAATTGGACTAGGGTATTACCTCATGCTGAGGGCCTAAACCAGTATAAACATCTATGTCACCATCTCTCCTTGATCTTGTGCACCCTATAAATTATATTGCCAATCATAAGAATCGACAGTTGGCGCGCCAGGCAGGGGTGTGCTAGATCGTAGTCTTCAGGAGGAGATGGCTTCAATCATCAATGTTACCGGTGTAGGATCACGATGTCGACTCGAGGGGGTGAATAGGCGATATAAAATTCAATTACACCTAATCAAAACTAACCTAAGTTTCTAGGCTTGGTGAAGGACAACTCTAGCTAAGCAACTAAGTTAAGTTTTCCAATCCTAGGGTGATAAGGGCTCAAGTATGTCTCTATGAATGTAAGTTGCACAAAAATAAATGCATTAAGTAAATGAGACAAGAGACAAGGAATTTTTCACCCAAGGTTCAGAAACTCACCGGTTTCCTAATCCTCGTTGAGGCGAGCCCAACTTCACCACTCAAAACCACGAAGCCACCGCAAGTGCCCTTCGTCAAGGGGTGGGCAAGGTGGGAGCCGGCCCACGAAGTAGACTACCCAAGCCTCGATCACTAGAGTAGTTCTTCCTTCACTCCGAAGGTGGTGAACTCCAAACCACTCACAATCAGCACCTGGCCTTCTCCACAATCTCCTTAGAGAGGTCACCAGGAAAGCACCTCCACAAGCCGTCTAGGAGGCGGCAACCTCCAAGAGTAATAAGCAATGACCCGGCTCGGAGATGATCAAGTGCAACACTAGCTCTACAATGAAGCAATGCACTTGATTCTTGGCTCAAACTACCCTCAAACTCACCAAATGGATGAACACAAGCTCAAAAGAGTTTAAGAGTAGATGCAAGGGGTGTATGCAAATAAAGCAAGTGCCAAGAGAATCCCCTTGCTGCTGATGGGGGGTATTTATACCCCAATCCACAAAAACTAGCCATTAAGGTCAAAATCCCCAACCTTTGTTGCCCGCCGGTCAGACCGCCATAGGGTGGCCGGTTAGACCGCCCATCAGTGTAATGACTAGTTTTCTAGCCGTTACAGTGCATTTAATGCACATGCACAACTAGCACGGTCTAACCGCCATAGACCGAACGGTCAGACCCCCAAGGGCTTGGTCAGTCCGGCCTCATCTCTGGCGGCTCTGGATCGCCAAGCCAGGGGCATCCAACTGGCTTATAGGGGGGCTAGACCAAGCCTAGCCTAATCAAACCGGTCGACACATGCCAGTCAGACCGGCATGGGGCCTACGGTCAGACCGGCCATGGTGAGGGGTTGCATGAATAAAAATAGTCGAACCAAGTATAATGTAAATGACCTAATGTGGCATTTCGATCAACTCTTTGTTTAGGTCATTATCTCTCTTGATAGTACGGCAAAACTATAAATAAATCTAGAAAATATTTGATCACCCAACGCCTCGATCAATTAAAATAAAACCACTAGATTACTGTCACGCCCAGAAATTCTCAAAACAGAATTCCAAGCTGAATGTGCATTAAAACCCCTATCCAGGGCCAACCAAGGTACAGAAACGACAATATCGATACGCAGATCCACGTCTTACAAACATAATAGAAGTCTTACAAAAGCAGCAGAAAACAAGCGAGCTAAGCAGAAAAGCCTGACTCCTGCAGCGCGGCGACTCCAAACCACAGGCATCCTCGACGGTAGCAACAAAACCTACTCCTCCGAGTAGTCTTCATCTGAGCAGGAAACCAACTCTGGTGTCGGGGAAAAAATCGAGCAAGACTGAGTACTACCCACTATACTCCGCAAGTCATACAACAAAAGGAGGCTAAGGTTCTTTTGCATAAAGCGGGCATTGAAAAAACAATAGTTGAAAATAGTAAAACTGTAGAATATTATTAAGCAATATTAAACAACACTGTCCAACACTACACAGTTCCAAATAAGTCAAATTATTACTGTGGGACTAATCATGGTGAATCTGGTTGACCGCCCATAACCGCGGGCACGGCTATTCAAATAGTTTTACTCTAATCACAGGTGTACAATTGCACCCACAAGACAAAATCCCACGACATGTTACCGTGTGCCGGCATACCACCACGATATACCGAAAAGGAACTGTTGGTATTTCTTAACTTTCACAGATAAAATCCACGATATACCGTTGTAGCTTCACCAAGGAGTATTCCAAGGTATCAAATATCCACAAGGAACATGTGTGTTTAGCCCTTCTTCAGGTTCATCCAATGACACAAGACAAAGGTAGGCCAAGGGTAGAGAGAATCTTCAAGTGTAGTACAGGGTCATTTAGAAAGCTTAACTTTAATCCTATCGCTATACTTCAGGCACTGGCTTGCTCACTGCTACCAGAACGCGCTCTACCCCATACCCGGATAGGGAGGACTACGGTGATCTCGAGGGCTGTCACCACCTCTACACCAACCTCTAACGTATTGTGGGATACGCAACAAACACTGGAAACTAACAACCTATACACCACATCTAACATATTAATTACTACTTTAGTGTTTATAACTCACCAAAGCAATCACTATCTCTTAACGAGCAATAGTGAACAATGATCTAGCAAACTAATAGGAACTAACTAACAAATATACCACACAAGATAAATCTCAATTACTCAACTAAAGTAAAGTAATTGTAAGGTTCAAAAGAAATAGAGAGAGGTACCGACAACTCTGGAACTCTCCAGCTCTTTCTTCCACACCCTCTCCCTTATTCTAAGTATACATAAAAGAATACAAAGAGCCTCTTGTAATTCAGCTCAAGTCTTGGTTTCTTGTGAATGAGGGAGGAGGGGGGTATTTATTGGAGGAGATGTGAGGTTTATCCAAAGTATCCAAAGAGCATCTTTCTTCTCCTCTTGCCAAGTGTCCTCCTGAAGTCGGTAGTTGCATAGGAAACTGTCACAACCGTCATAGCAAGTCGGTAATGATGTACACGTGAATGTTGTGGCCGAGAGGAGCCAGGCCGGGGTCGGCCGAACCCAGGGGTCGACTGACCCGTGGCAGGCCCATCTGGCCCTGAACTTTCTCTTGTGTCTTGGTATTTGATTCCTCACAATGCTTCTTTGGGAGTTGGCCCATCTGGATGTGATTTTGTCAGATTTATGGGTCCAAGACTCCATGGGCTTGAATAGGCATGTAGTTTTTCCCATTTTTTATGTGTATTTTTCCCCAACTTTCATAGTTTGTCACCTGCATCCAAATATACACCAACACTTGTGAAATTTGTTAAAAATAAACCCTACCACTATGTTAGATGTTGTCTTTGTGTAACTTTCTGCAGGTATTGGCGGCCTGAAAATGGACTTTAGTGGTCGTCAACAAACCCCCGCACTTAGCTCTTTACTCGTCCCAAGTAAAGGTTAAGGATTATTGTGGAATAAGACTTCCTAGGGTAATGCTAGTATTCAATCTATTCTAAGCCATACCTATACCTGTGAACTTTTGAAGTGTCTATCTCATCATCTTGGGCAATTGATAAATGGAACGGTCGTGACTCAAGTCATTCATGTTCCTTCTGTCGAACACTTGGGTTTTTTCATATATTTTCAAAATATAGCTATACTCCTCAAATGACACTCTCTCGAATCGCTCATTTTGATTTTGGATCCTCACCAAGGCATGTATTGCTGAATTGTCCCTATTCTAAAAGGCTTTATATGTGGAGCTCGGTAGGGATCAATTGGGGAGTACCTGCATCACATATCTTGGCAAGCCAAAAGATGGACCCAAGGAGATAGCAAGTCATACTTTCTAATCAAAAGTGCATGTGTATGATTGTGGATGGAAAAATGAAAATAATGACTCCTTTTGTACACCTCTTTCTCCTTCTTTCAAACTTGCAGGATGGCATGGCTATATTTCTTTCTCTCTTTTTTTCATCATACCTCATACTTGTATGAGCAAGACTTGTCTCCCCTTTTCTTTTGAATGAACTTTTGGAGAAGAGGCATAAATAACATGGAGTATTTATTTTGTGGATGATGGATGAAATACTTGCCAGCTTCTAGTGTAGAAGTTTCGCATAAGTGAATGAATGTGGCGTGCGTGATCTTGATCATGAAAGTATGAAAAACATCTCACACAGGTCACAATATTTTGACAAAGCTCAATGTAATGTCAAGCAGCCAAAATAAATATAAGGTTTGCAATATGAATCATATTTAGCCTTGGTAGGTAATCACATAGTCAATGAGGAGTATTGCTCAAAAAATTGAATTTTTCACAAAGATAAAATCCAAGTATCATGACAGTTAGATAGGAATTTATTTTTGTCATCTCCATATCATAAATATCAATTACTTGGATTAGCAAGGGTTCCTATAAATGTATGTTCACAAGTAACAAGTGTACCAAAGAATAAAGAGTATACATGCCAACCATAGAAAATTTTATTTGTTGAGGGGCATTGCTTTTAATTTGGAATCAATCTAATTTTTATTCAAAATTTTCATGCAGGTTTGACTCACAAACAAGGGAGGAATAAAGAGGAGACGCGCAAACCAGACTGCACGGCAGAAGGGTGACAAAGCCGAGCCAAACCGGTGTCCCCTGACCCATGAATTCGGCCAACCAGCCAGGGCTCGGTTCTGGCTGCTGAAATTCATGCGCGGCCGTGGGTCTATGTTCATCATATTGATGAGTTGAGTTGATGTTGTTGCACATCGGAAGTACGGAGTACTCCCCCCACACTTGCTTTTGTACCTATACTTTATTGAATATAAAGAAATAAGGGCTTCTACTAGGGTAAAGTACCAGTGAGCCAAATTCTATTCGAATCAATCTAAAATTATAAAGGCACTTACATTGAAAGGGAAGCAATAAATGAAATGAATAAAGTAAATAAATGAGAAGCGCCTATTAAAATTATTAAATAGATAGACAAACATCTATTTGGTGTAGTAACTGTCCTCCTTCCCCATCTCTGCAAATGCGCGCTTGATTTTAGCACACATCCCACGGCTGAAGGTCTCAAAATCGTTCCTCAATTCAGCTAACTCAACCTTCCTTTCCGCATCGCGGTCACGAAGCTCCTTGTTTTCCAACTGGAGTTTCTTGACAAGGCCTATGAACCTCGCGACCGTGGGATTTGGTGAATTCTCACCACTGCTCTGATATTGCCACGACTCCCGTCTAATGGGCGCTGGTGTCAAATGGCGCCTCACCTTTGAAGTTGAGGAATCCACTGACTCCGTGGCCTCTCTTTTTTCTTCTGGAGTCAGGGGTCGATACAACCCTTTTGCATAGCCACCGCCATGGGTTCTCATCCCCATAATCTTGAAACGTTCTTCCCGTGGTGTCTCTGGCAAGGCGGTGGGTGCCTTGTATTTGTGCATAACCACATCCCCCCCTTGGTCAGTAGGGTGCCCACATATTTCTCAGCAGCTGGTGACGCAGTCTTCACCGGATCATCTTGGAATAATCTCTGCACCGTCTTCTTTGGCCCTAATTTGCCCATCATCGGCCTTCTGTGCGGGAATCACCCCGGATCTTCGTCTTTTCCATATGTCGTGGTGAGAGGGATCGCGTGGCCGGACGGGGGGCTGAGATGGTCCAAAGGGGGGTCGACTGACCCCTGGGATCGACCAACCCAGGGAGGCTACCGGATGCCTCCAATCTGGCTCGGTGGCTCGGGATGATGTCAAGGGGTTCAACATACATGACATTGACCTCATCCATAGCGATATCTTGAGCAGGGATGAGCTGATTTGCAGGAGTAGGTTCCCTTCAAGATCAATGGTGAAACCAGAGATGGTTGTGTTGAAGGGCACAAGGGATTTGACGGCCATGGCTGGAGCTCTAGGATTGGAGAGGTTTGAAGAAGAGGAAGTTGATTGTGGAAAAAGAGGAGAGGGGACTCAGGGGTTTTTTAAAGATTTTTTTCAGGCTTATCCGACGCGATCTTCGCATCAGACACTAAAGAGGTAAACCAAGCTAGAGTGGGAGGATTCAAATGTTCAAAATGAGAGGGATTAGGCTATCCCCTGGGTTGGCCACCCCTGGTGAGCCCAGCTGACCTCTAATCTTCTTCTATTTTTATTATTTAATTGTTTTAACAGGGAGACACAATTTACAGGGTTTGGATTGCAAGTTTAGACAAAATCATTGTGGTTCGAAATCGATTAATTTGATGATGTCCACTTCTTCATCTAAAAAATCATTTGGCTCTAGGAAGACTTTTAAACGTTGGCCATTTACCATAAAAATGATACCTGCGTCGTCCCGAAGTGTGATGGCTCCATGTGATGAGGTGTCAATGACGTCAAATGGCCCTTCCCATTTACTTCGAAGCTTCCCGTGGCCAAATAACTTTACCCTGGAATTAAACATTAATACCTTGTCCCCTGGCTTGAATTTCTTAACCTTGATCCTCTTGTCGTGACAGCGTTTGGTTCTATCTTTGTAAATCTTTGAGTTGTGGTATGCTCTGTCCCTCCATTCTTCTCATTCAGATATTTGCATTTTTCTCCATTCTCCAGCTCCTTCAAAGTCCATATTCCATTCCAGATGGCCCAATATGCTCGGTGTTCAAGTTCTACGGGGAGTCAACATGACTTCCCGTAGATTATCTGATGTGGGGACATACCGAGTAGTGTCTTGTAAGCTGTCCGATATGCCCAGAGAGCATCAGATTACTTGTCCTTCCATCCTGTTCCCATTTTCAGGACTGTTTTTTGCACGATGTTTTTGATCTGCTTATTTGAAGTTTCAGCCTGTCCACTTGTTTAAGGATGGTAGGGTGTGGCAATGTTGTGTTTCACGCCCAGTTCCCGTAAGAGGCCTCTGAAGGTTTTATCAATAAAGTGTGATCCGCCATCGCTCATAACTAGTCTTGGAATTCCAAAGCGAGGGAAGATTATCTCAGAGAACATCTTCTTGGCATGTTTGGCATCTGCAGCTCTGCATGGTATTGCTTCAACCCACTTGGAGACGTAGTCGACTGCCACAAGGATATACTCATAGTCACGAGACTTTGGGAAAGGTCCCTTGAAGTCAATGCCCCACACATCAAATATTTCTACTTGAAGGTTGTAGGTGAGGGGCAATGCATCACGAGCAGTGATCCCTTCGTGTCGCTGGTAGCTCTGGCATCTTCGAACAAACTCCTTGGTGTCTTCATACATAGTTGGCCAGTAGAATCCGCTAAATCTTGGCTTGCATGCAGAATGCACCATAGTGCCCACCATATGGCGACGAGTGGCATCTCTCAATGATTTTCAGGCCCTCCTTTGTTGGCATGCACTTTCTTAGCAGTCCATCTGAGCAGACTCTTTATAGGTACGGCTCATCCCATAGATGACGGCGACTTTCATATTTCAGCTTTCTTCTATTCTCCCCTGGTGGTACGTAGCCTGAAACCATGAAATTCACAATGTTTCCGTACCATGGGTTGGAGTTTGTCACCGTCATTAGCATATCGTCTCGTAGGAAATCATTTATCGGCGGCTCCTGCATGTTAGTGATTTGTTTCACGACAAATGATCTACTACGGAATTCTCTACTCTCTTTTTATCCTTAATTTCTAGATCAAATTCCTGGAGTAGAATAATCCATCTTGATAGATGGGGTTTAGCATCTTTCTTGGTGAGCAAGTATTTTAAAGCAGCATGGTCGGTATAAACAATCACCTTTGCTCCTACCAAGTAAGATCTAAATTTGTCTAAAGCAAAAACAACAGCTAGGAGCTCCTTTTCAGTTGTTGCATAATTTAATTGGGCTCTTGTCAATGTTTTGCTAGCATAGCAGATTGCATGATGTTTCTTATCCTTGGTTTGGCCTAAAACCGCACCAACGGCATAATTGCTCGCATCACACGTTATTTCAAAGGGGAGCGTCCAATCAGGAGGTTGGATGATTGGAGCTGAGACAAGTGCCTTTTTGAGGATATCAAAAGATTTTAAGCACTCATCATCAAACTCAAAGGGTGCATCCTTAGCTAAAAGGTTTGTCAGGGGTCTAGCAATCATAGAGAAGTCTTTGATGAAACGCCTATAGAACCCCGCATGACCAAGAAAACTGCGGATTCCCTTAACATTCACAGGAGGTGGAAGCTGATCGATTACCTCTATCTTTGCTCTGTCCACCTCTATTCCCCTTTCGAACACTCGGTGCCCTAGCACTATACCCTCTCGGACCATGAAATGACACTTTTCCCAATTAAGCACCAGGTCCTTTTCTTGTCACCTTTGCAAGACCTTGTCCAAATTTTGGAGACAATGATCAAAAGTTTTCCCATAGAAGAAAAAATCGACCATGAAGACTTCCATGATTTCTTCGATCATGTCAGAAAAGATAAACATCATGCACCTCTGGAATGAGGCTGGTGCGTTACACAGGCCAAAGGACATTCTACGGTAAGCGTAGGTTCCATATGGGCATGTGAACGTGGTCTTGCTTTGGTCATCGGGATGGATGGGGATTTGATTGTAGCCAGAGTACTCATCAAGGAAACAGAAGAAGGAATGATTTGCTAGCCGTTCCAACATTTCATCAATGAAGGGTAGTGGGAAATGATCCTTCTTAGTAGCCTTGTTAAGCTTTCTGTAATCGATACACATCCTCCATCCCGTGACGGTTCGTTGCTGAATTAACTCATTTTTAGCATTTTCAACGACCGTCATTCCTCCCTTCTTTGGCACAACCTGGACTGGACTAACCCACTCATTGTATGGCATGGGATAGATGATTCCAGTGTGCAGGAGTTTCAAAACCTCTTTCTTAACAACTTCTCTCATTGCGTTGTTTAGCCATCTTTGGTGTTCCCTAGACAGCGAGCTTTCGGGCTCTATAGGTATGCGATGAGTACAGAGAGCGAGACTAATTCCCCTGAGATCTTGAAGAGAGTTGCCAAGAACAGAGCGATGTTTTGCTAACACAGCTAGAAGATGAATGGTTTCATACTCAGAAAGCTTGTCACTTGTGATGACAGGAGCTTCCTTATCGCCATGTAGAAAAGCATAGCGAAGGCCCTGTGGAAGGGGTTTTAGCTCGATCGAAGGCCGTGGTGGTGGCTTTGTGGCAGGCAACTCAAAGAGTTCGCCTGATTCTTCTTCTTCTTGGATGAAATCAGGGACATCTTGTTCAAGAGAAGATTCAGGGGGCTCATAAGGAAGAACAGCCATCACTTCCTCCACATAATCTTTTTCAAGAAGGGCGTCGAACAAGGCATTTCTTGACCATTAAAATGGGACACAAAACTTATCCCCTCCTAAAGATATTTCAAGGCTTCCTAAAGATGGGGTGTCGATGAGAAGTCTCTCTATCGGATGCCCTATTAGAACGTCAACGTCCTAGATTTCAAAAACATGGAAATCCAGGATAGCCTCTTTGTTGTTGTGTTGGACAGGTACGTCTTGTATGATCCCGAATCCTTCAATTAATTGTCCAACATTGGACTATACAGAATGTTTATTATATTTCCTCCTATTTGGCAAGGAATGGTGCGAGAAGAGGAGTTAATCTGAATTACTTCGAAAGAGGATTCCATCTCTTTCAGCCATTCAGGGTGACTTCTTTTTGCCGAAATAATTCAGGGTGTTTCCATAAACTTCATGAAGATCATCCCTGAAGTCAGGAGAGCATCCTGGAGTTCGAATTTCTTCATTCTCCAATGTTGATGGTTCGGGAGAGGATTCTTTAGTCGAATCTATTGATGTGGAAAGGTCAGGTTCAGGTTCGACTATTGAAGGCTCCTCGTGATTCGACACGGTGCCTTATGGAGGGGTTCAGAAGATTGCTCAACGAAGGAAGTGTTTTCCAAGATTCGATCTAGAATTTCCTTGCCTTCGAATGGGGTTTTATGCATGAATGACCCTCCTGTAGTGATGTTGAGATGGAATGCAGACTCCTTGGTTAAACCCGTACGTATGAAAATGTTGCGGCAATACATACTTCGGTATAGACAAGTTTGGACTAGATCGTACTAACAAAGTAAATCTGGCGCAAGCTGCACCGATCGATTCTTTCTTGCTCTGCTGAAAGCTGAGGATTTCTACTCGTAGGGCCGTAATACGGGTTACAGGGAAGAAAGCGAGGCAAAACCTGCATCGCAACTCACCCCATTCACCGTTTACATTCCCGACAGTAAGTGTGTACCATTGCTTCGCTCTCTCTTCAAGAGAGAAAGGAAACAACTTCCACCTTATAGTTTCTTGTGACATGCCTTGGATCATGAGACATGAACACAACTGCTCAAACTCTCGCAGGTGATGGTATGGATTTTCTAGTCCAGAGAAAGATTTTTCCCAAACCATGTTTATGAATTCAGGGCGAATTTCGTAGCCAGGTGTAAGAATTGGCTCTGATGAAGGAGGTGGCTCATAAAATTCGCCCCTAGGAGCAGATAATTTATAAATGGATTGGTGCTCCATGGTAGAAAGGTGTTTACATGAAACTCCTCTAAGGGTAGTGGGGGTAAAGGTAGAAATAAACAAAACTAAAAAGATACGAGGATGAACAAGGTTCAGAGATAAACAACAACCATTCCCTGGCAACGGTGCCAGAAATGCTTGTTGGTATTTCTTAACGTTCACAGATAAAATCCGCAAGCGCACGGAGATACCGCCGTAGCACTTCACCAAGGAGTATTCCAAGGTATCGAATTGCCACAAGGAACGTGTGTGTTTAGCTCTTCTTCAGGTTCATCCGAGGACACAAGACAAAGGTAGGCCAAGGGTAGAGAGGATCTTCCAGTGTGGTACAGGGTCATTTAGAAAGCTTAACTTTAATCCTATCGCTATACTTCAAG
Source organism: Oryza officinalis (assembly GCA_008326285.1). Classification (NCBI taxonomy): domain Eukaryota; kingdom Viridiplantae; phylum Streptophyta; class Magnoliopsida; order Poales; family Poaceae; genus Oryza; species Oryza officinalis. The sequence goes on along the minus strand of BDMV01000021.1, from coordinate 1,052,711 downwards.
CACTGGCTTGCTCACTACTACCAGAACGCGCTCTACTCCATACCCGGATAGGGAGGACTACGGTGATCTTGAGGGCTATCACCACGTCTACACCAACCTCCAACGTACGATGGGATACACAACAAACACTGAAAATTAACAACCCAGACACCACGTCTAATATATTAATTACTACTTTGGTGTTTATAACTCACCAAACCAATCACTATCTCTAAACGAGCATAGTGAACAATGATCCAGCAAGCTAATAGGAGCTAACTAAGAAATATACCACACAAGATAAATCTCAATTACTCAACTAAAGTAAAGTAATTGTAAGGTTCAAAAGAAATAGAGAGAGATACCGACAACTCCGGAACTCCTCTAGCTCTTTCTTCCTCACCCTCTCCCTTATTCAAAGTATACATGAAAGAATAGAAAGAGCCTCTTATAATTCAACTCAAGTCTTGGTGTCTTGTGAATGAGGGAGGAGAGGGTATTTATAGGAGGAGATGTGAGGTTTATCCAAAGTATCCTAAGAGCATCTTTCTTCTTCTCTTGCCAAGTGTCCTCCTGAAGTCGATAGTTGCATAGGAAACTGTCACAACCGTCATAGCAATTCAGTAATGATGTGCACGTGAAAGTTGTGGCCAAGAGGAGCTAGGCCCATCTGGCCCTGAGCTTTCTCCTGTGTCTTGGTATTTGATTCCTCTCAATGTTTCTTCGGGAGATGGCCCATCTAGATGTGATTTTGTCAGATTTATGGGTCCAAGACTCCATAGGCTTGAATAGGCATGTAATTCTTCCCATTTTTTATGTGTATTTCTTCCCAACTTTAGTAGTTTGTCACCTGCATCCAAATATACACCAACACATATGGAATTGTTAAAAATAAACCCTACCACTATGTTAGATGTTGTCTTTGTGTAACTTTTTGTAGGTATTGACGGCCTGAAAATAGACTTTAGTGGCCGTCAACACGAACAGACAGGACCCTTCGCATAACCCTCCCTAACCAATCGCACCACACTTTAGGTTTCGTCCCTACCCTTAAACCAAGGTAGGCAGCCCCCCTTGTGCCATGGTGAATCTGGCAACCGATCAACCGGTATAACCCGGCCGACCCAACCCCATCACGCACACCCTAGCCTTGATACGTTGGAAAGAGAAAAGCCACACTACAAGCCCAACCATTGCCCACGCTGGTTTGTGGTAAGTACACTAATTCTTTCAGGGTTTCTCGCGAACTGGTCCTTAACTGCCATGAGCGCGTCAATCAAAATTATGCACCCATAGCTCACCATTAGACATGATTTTAGTTATATTATTATCATAATGGTACAGGTCCAACAATATCATTAATGAACCAAGATACGAAAGTTACATGTGAGATTCCCCATAGTGATCTAGTTGGTCTATGCTTGGCTAAGCATTTCCTAAACCAAAATCTAATTAAATTAATACCCATGCTATCAATGGTACGAGGTAAACAAGCTAGGGCCGAGTATAGGTAACCTTCCCACATGACATTATATAATAAATGCAATATTTAACAGAAAGTGAGATGTTTTGCGGAATAGGTACAATATGATCAATGAACATGTATGACTTGCCTTGCTCCGTCGCTAAAGGGACCTCTACAACAACTTCGAAGTAAAGCGGAGCTTTGAAAACGCCGGAATCTAAACGACAAACAAAGCACACAAGCAAAACAAGCTATAAGTCTACTGAAACAGGAAACAAAACCATTTTTAATGGATTCTAGACATTTTTATGAATTCACTGAGACTTGAATGGACTTAAACGGCGCTCGGATGAATTAGTTATAAATTTTAGAAGATACTTTGTGTTTTTACTATAAACAGAAAACACCTTAATGATTTATTGCGCAATTAATGCCCAGGGTTGACCTCATCAAGGGGGTGTCGGAACCGACAAGCGGACCCAACCCGTCAATGGCTCAAGGGTGTGCGGCGCACGGTGGACCAAGTCCACAAAGACGTGGGCGCGGGTGCACCACATGGCGCCCACGGCGACCCGGCCGCGAGGAGGTGGCGCCAACGTAGCGCACACATGGCGCCGACATGGTGGCCACGCGGGCACGCAGGTGAACGGCTCCGATCTGACGCGTGGCAGATCAGATGGCTAGGAGGCGTCGATGACCGGGCACGGATGCGGCCCGAGCCGACCCGGCCGACCATGGTGTGCGGCGGCAAGAGGGGTCAACGGCGGCATCCAGAGGCGACGCAAAAGGCGATGGCACACGGCCGGAGGATGGCGGCACCCGAATCGAAAGAAGAAGAGGAAAAAGGAAAAGTAGGAGAGGAGGATCTCCTCACTGGAATCGGCCGAAGAGGGAGAAGATGACGGCGATGATGGTGAACGGCCGCGTGAATCGCAACGGATGACAGCGGACGGTGTGCGACCGATGCAAGGCAGTAGCGCTAGCGGCGGCTGGAGATCGGCGACAAGCGGCGGCTCAGAAATCGGCGACGCGGCGGTGGTTTAGGGCACGGGAAGGGGCGGCTCGAGTGGAAAACGAGAGAGGAGGGCGGCAGCATGATTTATAGGGGTGGCGGCGGCTTCGATGCGGCGGGATGGGGCGGAAAAGGCGAACGGGGCAGCGGCAGTTGCGGCCTGGATGCAGCGGCAATAGGAGGATAGGGACGGGTCTGACAGGTGGGGCCCACCTGTCGGTGACCCGGGGAGGAAAGGGGCGGCACCAGCTAGGTCGTGGCCTTGGGCCGGCCCAGTAGGAGGGGAAGGTGCGCGCGCATAGCTGGGCCGCAGCCTTAGGCCGGCTCAGCTGGAGGGCGCGGCAACAGGGTGGATTGAGCCGACGTCCCAAGGAAACAAAAAGAAAAAGGAAGAAAAAGAAAAATGTGAAAGGAAAAGGATTTTCCTGGGATTACTTAATGTTGAGAATTCATTTAATTGGTTTAAAATTATTTCCAAGGCTCTGAAAATTTCACTAAAAATCCTGTTAGTGTATTCTAACATGGGGAACTCAAGAAAAATTCCACCATGCCAATTCCCGTTATTAATTAGTGTTTAGCTCTAGGTTAAAATTAAACAATTTCTTACGGCTATTTATTAAATGATTTTTAAGGCCAGAAAGGGGAACTTTAGGGTGTGACATTTACCATCTTCATTCCATCGCTTTGCGTCATCAGTTTTAATACTCGGTGATGATCCATGATATATGCATCATATGGTCCTAACTCAAAAGATATAACTCAAATAGAATTGTTAGTCCATAAATTGCGCTTGTCATTAATTACCAAAATTAGCAATGGGGGGCTAGATGCCTCAATCTCTCTCTTCTTGATAATTGACGACAATCACCACAAATATATAATGAATATGAATCAAATAGGTATAAAGTGCAACATATAGTATAAGCTATCCCTAAACATATGCATATGAACCACAAAGTTCAAACAAGAGACATATAGGGAGTTTGCACTATAATTTACACTTTTCAACATAAATGCATCACATATATGCAATATACAATATGAACTCACAACATTCATCCATAAACATAAGATGCTTACAAATATAACATGAAAGTCACAACCATCTATCATTGCCACAAATTCACAAGCATAGCCATAAGATCCACAAAATATCCATAAAGCTCACAATGAGTTCATTCTAGTCTATTACAACCACTTTGACCACGAAGGGTCCAAACAGCACCAGAGTTCAAATAAACTAGAAAAACACACAAGATATATAATATATATCCCAAGCCCATATATATAGCCCAACCACCTAAGCCTAAGATAGATATGAGGACTAACCACTACTACAGAAAAAGCTTTTTCTGTACGAGGCCCCTGGTAGATTCCAGGCAGGCCGTAAGTGGCGCCGCTTGGAAAAACAGGTCCACCGTGGCCCGGTCATAGCCCGCACAGGATAATCTATTATCCCGTGCTGGCGTCTTAACACGACCGCACGCGATAATCTCCATTATCGCATGCGGTTGGATTAAGTTGCCCGCACGGGATAATCCTTTTAGTAGTAGTTAACCTCACAAGACTAACCTCACTACTACTAGTCCCATCCAACATAAGATAGATAGAAGCATCGTCTTCCCTTTTCGGCATCAAGGACCAAAAAGCATCACTCTTGAGGAGGAGAAGGAGGACGAGCCGAGGTAGATGGATGAGAGGAGTCCCGGCAACGATGGTAGACAAAGGCTTGTGAGCTCTACATGAGTTGCATCCTTCGATCCAAAGTGCCAACTTGATTTGACAACCTTCCAACCATTGAGTTTAAGTGTCCAACATCAGTTCGCAGCTCCCTCACATCTTGATGCATTCCCTCATACTCGGTGCTCAACCTTGCAAAATTGTCATTGAGGGTATTGATAGCCCCTAGCACCGGATTGAATTAGTCTTGAGGCGGCATCCCAAAGTAAGCATAAAGAGGTGAGAAATAGGACTCAAACCCATGAGGAGGAGGTGGAGATGGAGTAGCATGTTGAGTCGCACTAGAACCTTCCCCTTGTACAAAAGTTGATGATCTCACTCTAGCACCCTTGGGAGTTGCAATTTGGAGGCAAGGCTTGTATTGTTTATGTTGTATCAAACGACCACGCAAATTGCCAACCTTCGAGTGAATCGACTTCATAATATATGGTGCAGAGTAAATGCCTTGTCTGAAGGATCCTTTGGAGATTGCTATCTCTTGCATCATAAGGTTGATCACATCGAATCTCCGTCTTTGCATTATGGCATCAATCACATGCCAAGCCACTCCTCGAATGTCATCGTTATTTCCACAACGAAGGAGAATAGTGGCCCTGACAATCCGATTCACCACACTCGGGAGGGTCCTCAATCCTGCCACTTTTTCATAAGTGTGCCTCTCACCATTCTCATAAAACTGAGCTAGATCATCAATAGAAAACGGATTGTGGGCATGCTCTTCATGAAGATTGTCACCACTGCCAAAGTGAATATTCAAGAGACTCTTGAACTCACTCCTATTGATAGAACACTGAATGGTGCCCGACATCCATTTTAGAGCATCAAAATCACTAGGCACACAAACTATGGCACAGAATTGTCTTATCAACTCCTCATCATAATCCTGCCTCAAAGTCACAATTCGATCAATTCCAATAGCCCTAAAGAGGTATTGCAAACCTTCAAACTCTGGGGTCTCATTAATGTTCCTACATCTACACTTGTGCTCAGCTAAGGCCTTGTCTGGCTTGTAGATGTTCTCAAACACCGCCTTCTAGAACAAAGTGTGAAACCTAGGATCATCTGAGTCATTGAGCCTTCGGAATTGATCATGGTGCCTAAGGATAGTGTACCAGGTTAGGTTCCTTAGGTCTAGAACAAACTGAATGGAGGAGTCAACTTCCATCTCATCTTCACTTTCCTCCTCATCCTCGTCATCATCGCTGCCATCATCCCTATCATCATCCTCATTTTGTTCTACCTCTAACAGCCTCTCCTTCTTCTTCCTCACTTTGAGCATATTGTTCTGCACTTGATTCCTCTTGCTCACTTTCGAATTCTTGCACAGGCTCACGACGACCACAACGAGTGTGAGGAGCCATCACTGATTACAAGTAGCAATGAGTAGGTTATTACCAAATATCCAGCGAGCACTTGTGTAGATGTAGGAATTTGCTATCATCTTCTATCAGGGATGGTCAGACTGCTGGCCAAGGGCCAGTCAGACCGATGGCTAAGCGTCTGTCAGACCGGCGATAAGGCCGCGGTCAAACCATAGGTGGTGCCGGTCAGACCGTCACTGACCCGCCGAGCTATTGTCGTCGCCTCGACCCGCGCTATGCTGAGTTGTTGCCGCCGCCAAAGAGGAGAGGAGGGGCTCCGGCCGAGAAAGGAGGGAGGATGAGCTGCGTCGCCAGAGCCCGCACGAGGCCCATCCGCTGGCCCTACTCCCTGTCATCGACCTTGTTCGCCATCGTCGTCGCCGCCAACAAACTCCGCACCGTCCTCGTGTCGACTCGAGGGCCGTGAGCTCCTCCGCGTCGCCGACCTCCATTACGCCGAGGTCCACTTGCATGAGGTGGGTATGGTGGCAGGAGGCACCACCGAGGAGGAGGTAGGGGAGGGCAAGTGTCGGCATGGGTGGCTGTCGGCGGAGGCGGATTTGAGGAAAGGGCAGTGATGGTGGTTGTTAGGGAGAGGCGGCGGCGGCGGACTGAGGGCGGTTGATGACGATGACGACGGAGAGAGTGCGCACAGCGGCAGTGGGTGTAGGGCGGACCGCTACGGCAGCAGCCAACATCAACACAAGGCGTGAGTGGGAGGAGGTGGAAGACGGCCGGGTTAGGGTTTAGGTGGGGGTTAGATGTGGTTATTTTGCAAAAAAATTCCTTGTATTTTTCATCTTTACAGCGCTACGCCTAGAAATGGAATTTTCACATCTTCGCATTATATTTTTGTGAAAGATGAAGGGCTTTCCAGATAAAACACAATGGGACGTCAGTCGATCTGAAGACAAGCGATATTTCGTACAAATATGAGAAGTTTTTTACTAAACAGCCCAACACGTGTAAATCTGTCCAAGGAGACAAAAACAATTGAAAAAAAAAGGTGCGGGAAGAGTTGTTATGAGCTGGTGATATAGATCTGGTTTTAGCAATTCAGGGATCCTTCATATATCTGCTTTTTTTTTCAGACATGTATCAATCTGCGGCTATAGGTGGGGGATGAATAATGAACTTCTTAAATTTACTAGGTTACAGTCTATCCAAGCGTGCTTTAAAAAATCTCTCATTAAAGGGAAACATTTGCGAGCCTGTAATCTACATTGGTTTTGGGCCAAATACTTCAAGCAAGCCCTCAAATCTAGTCATCAGCCAAACGTTAACATAGCAGCAACCAAACACCACCTAAACACAAGACGTCCACTATGTTCAAAACATATCACGTATTTTAACACGGTCAAACATGATAAAAAAAACTTGCAGTTACTTGTACGGGAGTCACACTACTAGGAAAAGCATTTTCGCAAGCGGCCAAAAATGGTCTTCGCGGGTGGGGCGGGCGTCCGTCTGTAAGAAAACGACTGTGAAGATCGCCGATCTTCGCAGGCGGGGCGGCCGTCCGCCTACGAAGATAATCTTCGCATGTGAAGATCGCCGATCTTCGCAGGCGGGGCGACCGTCCGCCTACAAAGATAATCTTCGCAGGCGGACGTTGGCTAGTCCGGTCCGCCTGCGAAAATATGAATCTGTCGCTTGCAAAAAAAATACCCGCCTACGAAGATAGGTAGAAATTTTTGAAATTTAATAATAATTTGCCCGTTAATAGAAATTCTTGCAGATAGATTATCATGTACATATATTAGAAGATTATCAAGCATTTGGTACTGAGAAATTTACATATATTGCATAACTCAAAAGTGTTGCCAAAATATATATATTACAATATTTTTTTACATTGTGACTTCAAATATGTCATCTAGTTACATTATGGCATAGCATTGTTCCACTCCCGAAGATTTTTGAATTCATCACTTGTCGCTAGAGCACCCTCTGGGTCGAAGAAATCTCCTTTCGCATGACAGCACTCATGGTGGATGAAGTGGCACAGGTCACGCTGAACATTTGTGATGCCTGTATCGTCAAAGCTTGTTCGACGTTCTAATCTTGGCAACTGCATGCATTAAAGATAAACAATATATTAGTACCATAAATATGCGAAGCTGTCTAGTACATAGTATAGAGACTTACATTCTCTGAGTTAGTCCTGTACCTCCTGTTAACCCTAAGGAATTCGCACGCGTAATACCCGCAAAGGACAGTTCCTCTAAGTTGCTTGTGACACTTCAGGACATATCATAGAAAAAAATAGTTAAATTTTTCAATTAGTGAAACAATTGAAATACATTAAGTGAGTGGAGTATTACCGGCCAATAGGTGCGTACTAGCAGCTTCTCACTTGTTCGGGTTTGTTCTCTACCCTTGAACTTGTAGTATTGGTATGCACTGTATGGATGTCATACCATTTCACATTAAGGAGAATATTTATTTATAATACATTCATATAAAAATGCAAGAGTCATAATCACTTACTACTGTAAGATTGTTAGAAATTCTTTGTATTGCTGGTGTCTGTAATCGAGAGGGTCCAAGACTACCACGGTTCCGTCTTTAGGGTGGATGAGTAGACAGATATAATGATCGCTACATATTAACAACAGTATAGTTAGTTAGTACCAGCTAAAATAAGACATATGTGTAGAAGATAAATGTACCGGACTTACTTAAAATTATAAGCGGCCATGACGACTCTCTTATTTGAAAGTGCAAGAAGGCTCGTCCAATGTACTGTGCGACAGTAATCAATTTCTCCTTGTGCAAGCCCTTCTTGTATTCAGCTATCTCTGTTGGAGTCTTGCCCTTCAGCTGGTCTGACCCTGGTGCTAGCCTGACGGTATGCTGTGTTTGACAGATCCGAGTTGGATCCAAGAAGCCGATAGGTTCTTTTTTCTTTTTAGCATCCATGTATTGCATCCTACAAAAGAAGTTTGTTAGTAACAATCACATGGATTTGTATTGTACATATTTTTCATGTAATTAGACATCCATCTTATCCCGACGATATATGGCGTGGAGATCCGAGAAATCTAGCCATACGTAACCTTCGGCCCAAAACAATCTGCTGGTGATCGAGCTGTTATATTGCTCAAGCCTTTCTTGCTAGCTTCCATGTAGAAGGTATGTAATCTTCTCATCTCCCATGGTCCTTCGTTTAGTGCCCAATCTGGCAAGAGTGCTTTCCCGTGTTCGTACTTTTCCGGGCAATCATCAGTTGGCCAGTATGTTGGCTCCGCTAGTTCAGCGGCCTTCTGGGGGTTATCATCTCTGAGTTTGGCACATTCCTTACCCCCTCTGAAGACGGTTAGCATGAACTTCTCCTTGTTCTCATCTTTGGACTTGGAGTCATGGCTCCTAAGCACTCTAGGTACCTCGGGGTCTTTCGCAGGAGAAGGGACTTCAAATATTTCTGGCTCTGCATCGTCCCATTCCAATCCTGGGACTTCTTCTATATCTCTCCCGACTGATGCCACTATATGCACCTCTGGTTCTGCCACTGTAATCTCCATGGGCACCTTCGGCACTTCAATTTCCGATGGCACTTCCGGCACTGGATTTTCCTTATGCATCTCGGGTTCCTCCGCCGAGTCAGTCACCTTCCTCTTAGGAGTACTCGGAGATTTTCCCAATCCCGATTTTGGCACCACAGGTTTTCGTGTGGCGTCGGTGCCCAATCCAAAGGATATGTCATTCTTGTGCCAGAGAATTACAAGATCGACCGCTTCCCCAAGTATGGATACACCATCTACAGTAGGGAAGTCTATGTCGTAGGACTCAAACCCTTCGTGAACCACTTGTGGTTGCACTTTGGCATACGCATCGAGTATGAACTCTTCATTATATGTACTCCCAGGGATAGCAATGGCTGTAGCGGCCTCAAGAGTTTTCCCGGAGCGTCCAATGGGAATGTGCAATCTGCAGGGTGTATTCTCCTTGAGGTCATCGAAGGGGTAATCTGGCTCAGGTTCTTTGGTTTCGGGGGGAGGCAAAAGCATGTGCTTGATGCAGAAATCCATCATTTGTCTTTCAAAATCCGCAGCCCCTTCGTCTCTAAGTTTATCCTTGTACGCTTCACGCTTCTTGTGGGGGTCATGTTTGAACCCTTCCTTCCAACTCATCTTGGACGACACACCTCGAACCCTACCCCCATGCTCAAGAGTACCCAGCGCCGTACTTAGCACATCTTTCTCTCTCTTAGGCTTGAAAATTCCTTTCTTCTGTGAACTAGATAAATTCTCTATTTTATCGGCAACGCCCTGCAGCTCCGGATCTTCAAACGATACTTTGCCGTCATCTGTGATCTTTGGAGTTCTAGCTCTTACCCAGTTCCTTGATCTCTGTGTCCATTCCTCCATTGGTACCGGAAGCCCCGCCTTCCTCATGTCCTGCTCCTCTTTTGTCCACTGCTCCACCTTTGGTGCGTATCCCGCGGAGCCTAAGCGATGAGGAAATTTGTTCTTCTTGGCCAACTCTGAAAACTTATGGCTCCTTTCAATTTCTTCCGGGGATGTCTTCAACTTCACAAAGACGTTCCACTGATTCGGGGTTATGTTGGCATACGTCGAAAATGGTGTACGTCCCGTCTTCACAAATTTCTTGTTCAAGGTGGTTTTCCAACCACGCCAAGACTTGGCCATTGTTTGCAGTGCACAATTCCTCACGGCTGCCTCTGATCCATCCGGGAACTGGAAGATTTTCTTCAACTCTTTCCATAGGACTTCCATATCCCCATTCGATACATGATCCCAGTCCTTGACCGTGGAGGGAAATACATCTCAAGTTGGCACTGTGTCTCATGTGCGAATGTACGAAGATTTCCTAACTCTTCGAGACTAATGACCTTCTGTGACACTGCGTTGAAAAAGTAGCACAACCTTGCGATAGCAACCTTTAAATGCTCTGGTTTTATGGCCCTTATTGCAATTGCAAGAAACACGGTGAGCAAGACATGACAGTCGTGTGAATTATAACCAGATACCGACAAATCTTTCATGGAAACTAGTCGACTGATGTTTGATGAGAAACCTATGGGCACTCTGACATCGCGGAGTGATTTGCAAAATGACTTCTTCTCCTCAGGTGTCAGTGTGAAACAGGCTGGTGGAAGATATACTTTGCCATTCTTCTCTCCTTCTTGAGGGTGTAACTCTTCCTTGATTCCCATCTTGACTAGGTCCATCCGTGATTGCAGACCATCTTTAGTCTTCTTCGGCATGTCCAACAATGTTCCAACTATGTTGTCAAACACATTCTTCTCTAGATGCATGATGTCTATGGCATGCCGAACCTCCAGATCTTTCCAGTACGGGAGGTACTTGAAGAATATGGAATGCTTCTTGAATGGGGGAGGGAGTTTATCATCTGGCTTCGTACTATCATCTTGCTTCTTACTATCCTCTGGTTTCTTAGTCTTCTCGGGTTTCTTGCGCTTTTTCCTCTTTGATGGTTTCTTAGTCACTTTTCCAAATTCGCAAACAATTTTCTCTGTCATTGCACACACTTTTTCCCCCGATGTAGGTTTTGGTGCAGGATCAGTCTCTTCAATGCCATCGAACTCCACCTTCATCTTGCGGTACCTGTGATTTGTGCGTAGGAACCGCCGGTGCCGCATGTACACAAGCTTGTTGGAACCCGGGAGATACCTATAGTACGTTCCATTCAAGCAGATCACACATCCTGTTTTACCTTTAATTTGACCTGAAACTGAAGACATTGCTGGATAATCGTTAATGGTCATGAAGATGATGGCTTTCACTGTGAAGTATTCTCTTAAGTACTCGTCCCACACTTTCAATCCCTCTTTCCATAAATCTGCCATATCTTCCAACAATGGTTCAAGAAATACATCAATATCAATACCAGGCTGACGGGGTCCCTGTATGAGGATACAGAGTAGTACGTATTTTCGCTTTTGACAAAGCCAGGTAGGAAGATTATACATAGTCAGAAGCACTGGCCAAGTACTATGTGAGTTGCTCATGTCTCCAAAAGGATTTACTCCATGAGTACTCAGGGCAAACCTAATGTTCCGTGGGTCTTTAGCAAACTCTCTATACTGAGCATCAAAGTTTATCCACTGACGAGCATCTGCCGGGTGTCGAATCATCCCATCCTTCTTGCGCCCTTCTTCATGCCAACGCATTAGTTCCGCATCTCGCGGATTTGAGTATATCTGTTTAATGCGGTCTTTGACAGGAAGGTACCACATCACAAGCTGCGGGATTTTTCTCTGAGTTCCCTCAGTTCTGTCAGACGGTTCTAGGCCAGTATTGCTATTCGATTTGTACTGGCTAGCACCGCATGTTGGACATTCATCTAAAGAAGCGTACTCTTTCCTGAACAGTATGTAGTGATTAACGCACGCATGAATCTTTTCCACACCAAGTGAAAGGGGGCATATGAGTTTCTTCGCTTGATATGTGCTGGATGGTAGTGAGTTAGGCCTCGGGAGCATTTTCTGCAGAAGTTCTAAAAGACTGTCGAAACTGGTATCAGTCCATCCATGTCTCGCCTTTAACCTCATAAGTTCAAGAACTGACCGTAGTGTTGTGAACTTACTGTCACAGCCCTTCGACTCATCGTACAGAACTTCCTTAGCTGCCTTCTGTAAAGCTTCAAAGTTATTTAAACCTCTAGCCGACCCCATCAGCACCTCGGGTTCTGCATGACGTAACATTTCCTCTAGATCGATTTTGTCCTCAACAGAACCATCGTCGTGCACCATGTCTTCAACTTGTGCCGGAACTACATTTTCAGGCCCGTCCACTTGTTCTTCGCCATGACGTGTCCATATTTCATACTTGTCCATAAATCCACGAGTTACTAAGTGCTCCTTCACTTTATAAGCATCTTCCCAGGCTATGGACAAATTATCTTCCTCATATTGTTCTTCTCAGCGTGTGCCTTCGCAATACCAATAAATTTAGACACTTCATCTCTATATGGAGACAAAAACCTCAGCCAATGATAAATCCATTCCCAACTTTCCATATCTCTAAAAAAATAAACATAAAATATTTGCACTATTAATACCAAATTTATAGGGTTTATTGAAAAAACATATCGCTATTCAAAACTAACTGAAGGTTAATTGTAAATTAATAAAACAAAGTTTATTTTATTTTTTTACACAGACATGTCAAATTACTATATTAGGAAAATCTAACAAAATCTTATCATCGACATATTACAAACTAATATAATTATTTTTTGATTGCACCAAATAAATAGACATTAAAAATTTTATTCTCTCTCATATATATATGACAAGATCTAGAACTAGGAGGTGGATATGATAGCAAAATAAAACAAATGAGAATTTATGTTACCACATTTAACCACTACAATAAGAGGCATCAAGTATTACACATATATCTAACATCAACATATCAAAAGAAAATAAATTGAAAAACATGGAGCTTTTCCTTCACAATTTTGTATGCATAAATCCATCACAAATTAAGATCTAAAAGCTTAAAAAATTGCATACCTAGTGTGGAAATGAGTAGATCTAAGCACCGTAGAAAAATCCCCGAAGAATTGAAGTTCAAAACCTCCCCCTATATTTAAGTCACTTTAGGAGAGAGAAACTTCGGGGAGAATGAACAGGGCTCGGGGAGGAAGAAGACTATATAGGGGCATCTTTGCAGGCGGGCCATATAAGCGGCGCCTGTGAAGATCGATCTTCGTAGGCGCACGTCGCCTGCCGCCTGTGAAGATAGATCTTCGTAGGCGTCACTTATATGGTCCGCCTGCAAAGATCGATCTTCGCAGGCGGACCGTCCCCTCCACCCCGGGTATCGTCTTCGCCGGCGGGATTTTGGCTCCGAAGACCATACCCGCCTGCGAAAATTTAACCCCTATGACGTCGAAAATGAGTTTTCTAGTAGTGTCATAAGTTTAGATTATTCTTTGGGCTATTTCATATATTACAGAGAAACATATTCTTGGGGCCTACCTAATAAGTTCTTCATCCTCTTCATATCCTGTTGCTTTTTTGCTGAATCTGAAAGCAATCAAAGCATAAAATTGTATAGTATTAGTGGTACATTACAGTAATCATAGGGTTTATTTGATATTTCAACTAGTTGCATGTAAGAACAATTGAGAAAATGGATTTTTTTTACCGTACTAATGTTTGTACTAGTCTCGTACAAAGTAATCTTCAAATTTTAAATTAAATTTGATCTTCCAGACACTACTACAAAAATGATTTTCCTGGACGAGGCCTCCGATAGATTCCAGACGGGCCATAAGTGGCCGCGCCTGAAAAAACCGATGCGGCATTATCCCGTGCGGTCCACTTAAGCGACCGCACGGGAAAATCTATATTTCCGTGCGGTCCCTTAAGTGGACCGCACGGGTAATGCCGCACTATTCCATGCGGCCCACTTAAGGGACTGCACGGAAATATGGATTTTCCCGTGCGGTCCACTTAAGCCGCCCGCACGGAAAGGGCCCGCTACTGTTGGACAATGTGACATTTTTAGGATTTTTCCTACTTATTTTCCTTCTCCTCTTCTTTATAATGCTATAATTTATATTGTGGGCTGGATAAAATAAATTGGATTTTTGTGAAGATATATAAAAACACCTAGTTTCCATTTTCCTTAGTTTCACACAAAAATTCCTTATATTTTATTCTCAGCAAAATAAAGAAAATCGGCCTATCTGAAATTAGATTGAATTTTTAGGGGGTCAAAACTAATAAAATAAATTATGGAAAAATTATATTAATTCATTATAAATAAGATAGTATTTTAATAAATTATGTTCCTTATACACTTTCATATAATTTAATGCATTTTTGGATGAGGTACGAGTTTTGCCGATTAGGGTTTAGGGTTTAGGGTTTTGACCAATTTAATTGGGGATCTAGATGTAAAGATAAAATCATGCCAAAATTCCAGTGAGTCTAACATATTGAGTAGCATCCACATGAATTTTTCCATGATTTTATCTTACACCAATTAGTTTTAACAATTCACTAAGCTTATCTTTGAGTCTGTCGTCAAACAGTCATAACTCGAGTGTCCTTCGATAAAACAGCCATATCTTTTTCATACGGATTCGAAATCAGATATATAATATATCGACGGACATCTACAGAAAAAGTTACATCCGTTGCTCCCCTGCTTTGCCGGGTTCGGCAAAACCAAAATCTCAAAATTCCGCTTGCAAGATTGTGTTTTTGAGGTGAGAAGCTTCGGGACCCTTTTCAATAGAACTTTGAAAAATTCTACGGACCACATATTTCGTCCATTCAAGCTTAAATTTTCTGTGGTTGGTTCCTGCATGCTCCTATGTATGAAAAAAATATTGGAAAAATAAAATAAAAATAAAAAAGTTGTTTTCTCTCTCCTCTACACTAGAGAGAGAAATCCAGAGAAAAATAAAAAGGTTGAACTGGATTTCCGTGCGGGTCTCTTAAGCCGTCCGCACCGAAAGATAATCTTTCCGTGCGGGCCCTTAAGCCGTCCGCACGGAAAGATTATCTTTCCGTGCGGGCTGTTAAGCTGCTCGCACGCGATGATCATCACCGCCTATATAGGTGCGCGCGGGCTCCCAAATTTTCTAACACCCGACGAAATTCAGATCCCACCTCTACCGTCAAGGGCTCTCCTCCTCCGCCGGCGGCCTACGCCTCCGCCTCCGCCTGAAGCGAAATGTTAATTTAAGTGGTTACTCTCTTAATGAGACAACTTAATTTGATATTTGCAGAAGACTCGCGTACATAAATTAACCATGTGCATGCTTGCAACTAGTTGTTTTTGTTCCTGTGCTCTTTTTTAATAGAGTAAATAAATTACTTCCTCCTACTGCCTCCGTTTCATATGATAAATCTTTGACCTTTTTTGTCAAACTTTTTTTTAAGTTTGATAAATTTTATAAAAAAAATATATTAATAATTTCAACATAAAATAAATATAATAAATGTTAGTTTTAATGAAACTAATTTGGTGTTACATAGATATAGCTAAATATATATTTGTAAACATGGTTAAATTTAAATTTGACTAAAAAACTTATAATATGAAATGGAGGAAATACAACGTTCTGGATTAGTAGCATTTTTTAGGATTTTTTGAAATTTTTGAACTTCTTTAATTTTTAATTTTAAAAACAAACCCTTTCAAAACTTATTTCCAAGATCTAAATTTTTTGGCTACGGTAGTCGGACTAGCGTGGCAAAATAACACTTTCACAACGGTCTGACTGGCATGATAACGTTGTTTGGCTACGCTGGTCTGATGGACGTGGCAGTGTTATTTGGCCACGTCACCTTGGCTGATGGGTAAGACAAAACTATCATGTCTGTTGTATGTGACGTGTCAGTGTTGTTTTACCATGTCAGGTGAGCTGACGTAGACAAAAGGTTCAGATTTTGGAAATAAGTTTTGGAATGTTTTAGATTTTGGAAATAAATTTTGGAATGGTTTATTTTTAAAACTAAAAATAAAAAAAATCCATTTTTTAGTTGATGGACCAACAGGCTCTGTTTGTCATTTGTATTATTCTCAGCACACGGGAAATCGTGAATTTGCTTGTTAAACAAAAACATGCAAAGCATATATCTTTTTTTCTCTCATTTTTGTTCATCCTCATCCCTGCCCAACATAAATTTGATGTTGTTAATTTAAATTCATGTTAATGAAGTACGAGAGTGGTTTACTGGATGCTCTAGCACCATTCTACATGCATATGTTCTTGTATACACACTGGGTTTAAATCATGATTCGTAATACTATGTTATTTAACATCCTACACTGTGTATACAAGAACCCAGTTCAAAAATAAATATGTTCACTCCCTCCATGAAAAAAAATCCTAGTATTATGAATAAATAAAACCATGCAAAAATGCAAAAAATTAACATCCTTTACTCTATCCATACGAAAATAAATAAACCCAGTATAGGATTGTTAGCCTAAAGAATAAGGCATACCTACTATACACGGGTTACATCCGTTGCTCCCCAGCTTTGCCGGGTTCGGCGAAATCAAAATCTCAAAATTCCGCTTGCAAGATTGTGTTTTTGAGGTGAGAAGCTTCGGGACCCTTTTCGATAGAATTTTGAAAAATTCTACGGACCACATATTTCGTCCGTTCGAGCTTAAATTTTCTGTGGTTGGTTCCTGCGTGCTCCTGTGTATGAAAAAAATATTAGAAAAATAAAAAAGTTGTTTTCTCTCTCCTCTACACTAGAGAGATAAATCCAGAGAGAAAAATAAAAAGGTTGAACTGGATTTCCGTGCGGCTCTCTTAAGCCGTCCGCACGGAAAGACAATCTTTCTGTGCGGGCCCTTAAGCCGTCCACACGGAAAGATTATCTTTCCGTGCGGGCTGTTAAGCTGCCCGCACGCGATGATTATCACCACCTATATAGGTGCGCACGGGCTCCGAAATTTTCTAACACTCGACGAAATTCAGATCCCGCCTCTACCGTCAAGGGCTCTCCTCCTCCGCCGGCGGCCTACGCCTCCGCCTCCGCCTCCGCCTCCCCGCCGCCGGCCTCCTCCGCCTCCGGCCTCCACCGCCCCTCCCCGCCGCCGATCTCTCCGTCTCCGGTCTCCACCGCCGCCTCCCCGCCGCCGGCCTCTTCCGCCGCAGGCCTCTTCCGCCTCCGGCCTCCACCGTCGCCTCCACCACCGCCACCACCCCGCCCGCCGTCGGGTGTGCCGGCGCATCCGCCTCCATCGACGGCCGTCTCCACCGACTGCCACCTCCACCACCACCACCACCACCACCTCCACCACCACCGCCTCCTCCACGGCCGCCGCCGCCGCCTCCACCGATTGCCACCTACCGCCACCGAGACGACGACGACCACAATTTATTTGTAAATTTAATTGTACAAAAAAATTAGTTGGGAAGTATATATGTGAAATTGTGATGATGTGAAATTAATTTTGTGTTATTTGTGATGTGAAATTAATTTTGTGTTATTTGGGAAGTATATACGACGGCCGGATCCGCGCCGCCGCCGGGATAGCTATGGTTTTTATTTTTTTTTTGAATTTTTTTCCGTGCAGTCGACTTAACGCGACCGCACGGTTAAATCGATTATCCCGTGCGGTCGGCTTAAGCGGCCCGCACGGGATAATGGATCTTTCCGTGCGGGCCGCTTAAGCCAACCGCACGGGATAATCGATTTACCCGTGCGGTTGGGCCGCCCGCACGCGAAAATGGTCTTTTTCCAGACCTTCTCGCGCGTGCGGGCAGGCCTTCCGCACGGAAAGATGCCTTTCGGCCCGCACGGAATAACCGTTTCTGTAGTAGTGAGATTCAGAGTGTTTTATTAATTTCCTATAATCTAATGTTTGATGGGATTAGGAAGTGTGTCTGATTTGGTGTTATGTCATATTTGGGCAATATAACTTTGATAACAATGCAGATAAAAATGAACCATACCAATCAATTTCTTCAATAGTTCAATTTTCATTTTATCTATCTATAAGTTTTTTAGTCAATTGTTGTTTTGATCTAATTTTTCAATTTTGGTTAAATTTGACAGAAGAAGAACTTGGTTTAAATTTTGAAGCAATTTGTACAACAAGAAACAAGTTAAATATTCACTTCAATGATCCAGAAGAAGAAAATTCAGAACAAAAGGAATTATAAGAAGAAACAGAAGAAAGAATATTTACAAATAGGTACTATTTACCTGCAGATATCTTCATTGCTTGAAATTTGATTCCATCTTTTCCTCCTTGTGATTCCTTCGTGCTTCTGATCTGAATTTCTTCTTGATTTTGACCATGGTTTTCTCTCTCTTCCCCAAGTTTCTTATTCTTTTCCTCCATGTCCATCCTTTTCTTCTTAGTTTGTGTCTGTGTGATTTGCTTTTTCAAGAGATGATCACTGATCACGTGAGTATGTTTGCCATCTTCTTGGTAGGCAAGTTTTCTTTTGTCACGTGAAGTGCACAATTGGGCTTTGATCTATTAATAAGTTGGGCCCATTTTTTTTATTGCAGATTTCCCTCTTGTAATGTTAAAAATTGTTGTTTTTTTGGCTTTTTATTGTGAATAACAATTGGACTTTTCATTCTATTTTTTTAAAATTGTTGTTTTAACAACCTTGGGCTATATTTTGATTTTGGGCTTTATATTGTGTTTGGGCCCTGGTAGTTTCGAATGGATTTGGGCCCTCATAAATACTATAGCCTTTCAGATTTGATATTTTGGCCCGTTTTGATTATTATTTTTTATTATTATTTTTAGTTGTCAATACCACCTCCAATAAATGTTTTTTAGTTGTCAATAATCGTAACGATCCTGAGGTTACAAAATTTGATAGATTGGAGGTGGTATTTTCTGACGAATGAGCTGTGGACAGTACGATTCTTTTGCAATCCGGAATCGTTACGATTTCTGTTTCCTACGGACGGAACGACGCGGGCGTGGCGCTAGCTAGAACCGACGATTCCTCGCCGACGTCTTTTCCACCCAAGAAGAGGAAGGTGGTGGATTATTGCGTCGATTCATTAGGGAGCAACGTGAGTATGTTTGCCATGAACGGCCAGTTGCACAACGACATAGTAGAGAACATGAGCGTTGAGCTGCGCGAACGTCTCGATGCGCTCGGCGCAACGCCGCCGAGGTACGTGTGCAAGAAGTCGCCGAAGCGGAGCGACGTGGACCTCAACCTGAACCGGCTGCTCATCTCCTGCAAGCGCGAGGAGGACGCCAAGTGCCCGATCACCCATCTCTTCGCCGAAGAGGAGAGGATCATCGTCAACAAAAAGCCGGACGAGCCCAAGGAGACGAGGAAGAAGAGGAAGAACAACGACGACGAGGGGAAGCCCGGGCTGAAGGTGAGGAAGAAGAAGAACAACAACAACAACAGAAACGACGAGGAGAAGCCCGGGCTGAAGGTGACGATGCTTGACCATGGCGGTGACAGGTATGCGACAACCTGCAAGTACCTCACCTCCAATGGCGGCTACCGGTTCATCGGCGAGTGGGGCAAGTTCCTACGGAGAAACGGCCTCGCCGTCTCTGTTTCCAGAGGAGAGGAATGGACCCGGAGCGTCCATGTCAGGCTGCTGGAGTTCCGGTCGCGGAGGCTGCCGCAAGCTGACAAGTCCGGCCACCCGGACGGCGCCCTCGGCTTCATCGTGTTGCACGGCGACGACAGCGACAGCGATGACAACGAGGACGATCAGTGCAAGCGAAAGGCACCACCACCGGCCAACGCGAAGAAGAAGAAGAAGAGCAACAGCAGGGAGCATGTAAAGGCGACGTCGTCGTCGAAGTCGGCGGCGGCGGCGCTTAAGCGCGAGGTGACGGCGGAGCGCGTGACGAGGAGCAGTGTGGAACAGGAAGCAGACCATGACGATGAGCGCATGCGAGGGGCGTTGAATGGAATGCTGAAGCTAAGCGAGGGGTCGCCACGCTCCTCGTCGAAGATCGAAGGATGAAGCTAGGCTCGAAACCCTCGTCGGATGAAGAAGAGAAGGCTGAAGCGAAATGTTAATTTAAGTGGTTACTCTCTTAATGAGACAACTTAATGTAGTCGGACTAGCGTGGCAAAATAACACTTTCACAACGATCTGACTGGCATGACAACGTTGTTTGGCTACGCTGGTCTGATGGACGTGGCAATGTTATTTGGCCACATCACCTTGGCTGATGGGTAAGACAAAACTATCATGTCTGTTGTATGTGACGTGTCAGTGTTGTTTTACCATGTCAGGTGAGCTGACGTGGACAAAAGGTTCAGATTTTGGAAATAAGTTTTGGAATGTTTCAGATTTCAGAAATAAATTTTGGAATGGTTTATTTTTAAAACTAAAAATAAAAAAAATCCATTTTTTAGTTGATGGACCAACAGGCTCTGTTTGTCATATGTATTATTCTCGGCACACGGGAAATCGTGAATTTGCTTGTTAAACAAAAACATGCTAAGCATATATCTTTTTTTCTCTCA
This sequence comes from Oryza officinalis, assembly GCA_008326285.1. Lineage (NCBI taxonomy): Eukaryota > Viridiplantae > Streptophyta > Magnoliopsida > Poales > Poaceae > Oryza > Oryza officinalis. The sequence goes on along the minus strand of BDMV01000021.1, from coordinate 1,032,208 downwards.
TTTTTGTTCATCCTCATCCCTGCCCAACATAAATTTGATGTTGTTAATTTAAATTCATGTTAATGAAGTACGAGAGTGGTTTACTGGATGCTCTAGCACCATTCTACATGCATATGTTCTTGTATACACACTGGGTTTAAATCATGATTCGTAATACTATGTTATTTAACATCCTACACTGTGTATACAAGAACCCAGTTCAAAAATAAATATGTTCACTCCCTCCATGAAAAAAAATCCTAGTATTATGAATAAATAAAACCATGCAAAAATGCAAAAATTTAACATCCTTTACTCTATCCATACGAAAATAAATAAACCCATTATAGGATTGTTAGCCTAAAGAATAAGGCATACCTACTATACACGGGTTACATCCGTTGCTCCCAAGCTTTGCCGGGTTTGGCGAAATCAAAATCTCGAAATTCCGCTTGCAAGATTGTGTTTTTGAGGTGAGAAGATTCGGGACCCTTTTCGATAGAACTTTGAAAAATTCTACGGACCACATATTTCGTCCGTTCGAGCTTAAATTTTCTGTGGTTGGTTCCTGCGTGCTCCTATGTTTGAAAAAAATATTAGAAAAATAAAATAAAAATAAAAAAGTTGTTTTCTCTCTTCTCTACACTAGAGAGAGAAATCCAGAGAGAAAAATAAAAAGGTTGAACTGGATTTCTGTGCGAGTCTCTTAAGCCGTCTGCACGGAAAGATAATCTTTCCGTGCGGGCCCTTAAGCCGTCCGCATGGAAAGATTATCTTTCCGTGCGGGCTGTTAAGCTGCCCGCACGCGATGATCATCAATGCCTATATAGGTGCGCGCGGGCTCCGAAATTTTCTAACACCCGACGAAATTCAGATCCCGCCTCTACCGTCAAGGGCTCTCCTCCTCCGCCGATGGCCTACGCCTCCGCCTCCGCCTCCGCCTCCCCGCCGCCGGCCTCCTCCGCCTTCGGCCTGCACCGCCCCCTCCCCGCCGCCGGTCTCCTCCGCCTCTCGGTCTCCACCGCCGCCTCCCCGCCGCCGGCCTCTTCCGCCTCCGGCCTCCACCGTCGCCTCCTCCACCGCCACCACCACCGCCGCCGCCGTCGGGTGTGCCGGCGCATCCGCCTCCATCGACGGCCGTCTCCACCGACTGCCACCTCCACCACCACCACCACCACCACCTCCACCACCACCGCCTCCTCCACGGCCGCCGCCGCCGCCTCCACCGACTGCCACCTACCGCCACCGACGATGACGACGACCACAATTTATTTGTAAATTTAATTGTACAAAAAATTAAATTTTGTGTACAGTCGGTGGAGACGGGCCGTCGATGGAGGCGGATGCGCCGGCACACCCAACGGCGGCGGCGGTGGTGGTGGCGGTGGTGGAGGCGACGGTGGAGGCCGGAGGCGGGGAGGCGGCGGTGGAGACCGGAGGCGGAGGAGACCGGCGGCGGGGAGGGGGCGGTGGAGGCCGAAGGCGGAGGAGGCCGGCGGCGGGGAGGCGGCGGCGGAGGCGGAGGCGTAGGCCGCGGCGGAGGAGGAGAGCCCTTGACGGTAGAGGCGGGATCTGAATTTTGTCGGGTGTTAGAAAATTTCGGAGCCCGCGCACACCTATATAGGCGGTGATGATCATCGCGTGCGGGCAGCTTAACAGCCCGCACGGAAAGATAATCTTTCCATGCGGACGGCTTAAGGGCCCGCACGGAAAGATTATCTTTCCGTGCGGACGGATTAAGAGACCCGCACGGAAATCCAGTTCAACCTTTTTATTTTTCTCTCTGGATTTCTCTCTCTAGTGTAGAGTAGAGAGAAAACAACTTTTTTATTTTTATTTTATTTTTCTAATATTTTTTTCAAACATAGGAGCACGCAGGAACCAACCACAGAAAATTTAAGCTCGAACGGACGAAATATGTGGTCCGTAGAATTTTTCAAAGTTCTATCGAAAAGGGTCCCGAAGCTTCTCACCTCAAAAACACAATCTTGCAAGCGGAATTTCGAGATTTTGATTTCGCCGAACCCGGCAAAGCTGGGGAGCAACGGATGTAACCCGTGTATAGTAGGTATGCCTTATTCTTTAGGCTAACAATCCTATACTGGGTTTATTTATTTTCGTATGGATAGAGTAAAGGATGTTAAATTTTTGCATTTTTGCATGGTTTTATTTATTCATAATACTAGGATTTTTTTTCATGGCGGGAGTGAACATATTTATTTTTGAACTGGGTTCTTGTATACACAGTGTAGGATGTTAAATAACATAGTATTACGAATCATGATTTAAACCCAGTGTGTATACAAGAACATATGCATGTAGAATGGTGCTAGAGCATCCAGTAAACCACTCTCGTACTTCATTAACATGAATTTAAATTAACAACATCAAATTTATCTTGGGCAGGGATGAGGATGAACAAAAATGAGAGAAAAAAAGATATATGTTTTGCATGTTTTGGTTTAACAAGCAAATTCACGATTTCCCGTGTGCCGAGAATAATACATATGACAAACAGAGCCTGTTGGTCCATCAACTAAAAAATGGATTTTTTTTATTTTTAGTTTTAAAAATAAATCATTCCAAAATTTATTTCTGAAATCTGAAACATTCCAAAACTTATTTCCAAAATCTGAACCTTTTGTCCACGTCAGCTCACCTGACATGGTAAAACAACACTGACACGTCACATACAACAGACATGATAGTTTTGTCTTACCCATCAGCCAAGGTGACGTGGCCAAATAACATTGCCACGTCCATCAGACCAGCGTAGCCAAACAACGTTGTCATGCCAGTCAGATCGTTGTGAAAGTGTTATTTGGCCACGCTAGTCCGACCTCAACCAGAACCGGCTGCTCATCTCCTGCAAGCGCACGAGGAGGTCGCCAAGTGCCCGATCACCCATCTCTTCACTGAAGAGGAGAGGATCATCTGTAACACCCTGAGGAAATTCCTAAATAAAAATACACCGATCAAAAATCATTTCTGTTTTATTTTTAAATTTTTGTATCATGCCGACAGTTTCTTTGTTTTATGTCAGTACCAAACTTTTACTGAAATTTTCCAATTTTTCTACTCCTCTGATCTTCTGGTTTTTGTCCCAAGATTTTCACTCTAACCAAAATTAGTTTTACTCCAAAAGGTCCACGTAAGCTCCCTCTACTGTGGCCTTCTTGTTGCTAGGCTTTTTCTGGAAAAAGTCCATGTTACCTCCCCAAGCCCTTTCATTCCTATTAGTTTGGAAAAGATGAAAGTCTAATTTTCCCCCATACTATTTTCGGCGACGACGTCGCCGCACGCCGCGCCGCTACGACGAGGCCGCTACGACATCACCGGCTGTCGCCTTCCACTCCCGTCTCACCGGCGAGCTTGCCGTCCATTCCATGCGCATCCTGCCCAACCTCTCACCGCCGCGAGCCATGCAGCAAGCCAGTTGTGCATGCGCATGCATGCAGGCAAGCCAGCCACGAGCAGGCACCACGCAACTAGCTAGCTATGCGTATGCCTGCATGCAAGCAGCTAGCCGAGCCCAAGCTAGCATGCATGCAACAGCCTATGCACGTACACCGGGCGACGCTCCTATCGAACGACGGTGGCCCCCGCCGTGTTACCGTCGCCGTCTTCCGTTTCGGTAGGTGGCGACGGCAGGCAGCACAGGAGCCAGCCTTTGTCTCTCGAACGGCGATAGTCGATGCAGCATACGCGCCAACCCGCGCGGCCGCTGCAACTACCCCGTCCCTGTCTTCATGGCCATTCAAGACGAGCTCGTGCGGTGAAGCCTATATAAGGGCAACCATAGCCGAATACGCAACCCGTCCCTTTCCATCCTCTCTTCTCCTCCTCCTTGCTTTGTTTCTCTTCAGTCACACCCTTCCGCGCACACGCCGCCATCTCTCCGCTTGCTCCGCCTCGGCCGGCTCCGGCTGGGCCTCAGTTGAGCAAGAGGACGGATAGGCCGTCGCGCCGTCATTTGAACCCGAGAACGACTGACTTATCGAATGGCTAATCCCTAACATCTAACCCGATGACTTCTAACTTACTAACCCGCTGACCTCTAACTCACTAACCCCTAACCCCTAACCTGCACTAACCCGCTAACATTTATTCCTTAACGCTGTGTGTTCGTTTGTTGCCGAGCGAACACGTGGTGGGCGAGGACGATCCGCGGGTCGACCGGCCCCAGGCAGTACCTCGACGACCGTAGTTCGTGCGAGGACCGTCGGCCGGTATGCCGCTACCCAGCTACCGCAAGGTGAGCTCCCCTCCTGCTCTTCCTCTTGCTTCCGTTTCCTTACCGTATTTCTCGTCTACCGTCGTTACCGCGGCACGGTGGCGTCGTGAGACGTAACACCGTAACCATTCCTTGCGCGGCCGCTCTTTGCAGCGATCGCCGCATCACAGCCGGCCATGCATGCGCCATATAGCTAGCGGGCCGAACGTGTGCATGCATGCATGCAAGCAGCTAGCTAACTGCAGGTATGCGCATGCATGTATGCATACAGCCGCCCGAGCCGCCCTTGTCGCCGTCCGCCGGCCGCGATGGCTATAAAAGCCACTGCCCCATCTTCGTCCTCCTCAGCATCCAAGCCAAATGCCGACACCCGCAAACCGTCCCAGCCTCCACTCGGCCGACGGTGCCGTACCGCTTGCAACCGCTCCTGCAGACCGAGCTCGGCCGAGCCGCGTCTGTGCCGCCTCGAGCCGTTCGGCCATCGTTCGGCCAAGCCGCCCGGGACGCCTCCCCGGCCGTCGTCCGGCCGAGCCGTAAGCTGTTTCGGCCTCCGCTCGGCCGTGCCACCCCTGCCGAGCAACTGGCTGCTCCAGCCGGCAGGACACCGCTCGGGCCAACGCACTGCGACCTCCTGGCCGTGCCGCGCAAGCTGAGCCGGCGCCAACCCGCCTCCCGCCGCGTGCTGCGCCACCGCAGGCGCCGCGCCGCCCAGCCGCCGCCCGGCCGGCGCCCACCCCGGCCATGCCGCCGCCGCCGCCCCCGACCTCCCACCTCCCCAGACGTGGCTTGGGCCACGGGCGCCGCGCCACCGAGCCGCGCCGCACCGCCTCCCCGGCCGCGCAACGCGCTGTGCCGCGCCACCGCCTTGCCGCCCGCACGCGCCGCACGCTCAGCCGCCCCTCCGCCGGCCGGCCGCCTCCTCCCCCGTCGGTCTCTCTCCCGGCCAGAGTGAGCAGCAGAAGAAGCAAGAAAGAGAGAGAGAAGAAGGAGATAAGAAGGAGAGAGAAGAAGAAAAGAAAAGGAAGTGGGACCCGTCGGTGGGCCCCACTGTCTTGACTCTCTCCCGCGGGCCTTGACCGAAGAGTTTTAAAAAGTCTACAATACCTCCCTCTTCTATGTCGGGCCGAAGACTTTTAAAAAGTCTACGAATACTCCCTCTACTTCATTGGGCCAACCGGCCTAATAATCTCTCCACAAGTCAATATCTTCTCCCTCTTAGTTCTCGGGCCGAAGCCCACCAACAGCCTCCCTCCTCGACGAAGTCTAATTTATACCCCCCTACTCACCCAACTCTCCTCTCGAAGTCTGTATTACCCCCCCTAACCGACCTACATCACCTTTGGGCTAAGGCCAAAGCTCTCCCAAAATAAAAGTCCAACATGACTCTCTCTGAGCCTCTCAGCCAAAGAATATTCCCAAGAATATCCCTTTCCAAATTAATAAATCCATTTCCGTATTTCAGAAAATCCATTAATCCTTCAAATCCGTATCTCCCTCGTTTTAAGTCGAATTTGAATGAAACTCCCGTCAAAATCTTTCAAAAAAAAAATCAAGATCTACGCAATGGTACTGGTTTGGTTATTTTCCTTTTTGGAATTTTTGGCTCTTTTCGTGTTAGCAAGTAGTTCGTGACGTTATTATTCGACCGGACAGGGTACATCTGCAAGGAGGAAACTGAGCCAATTGATAACGAACCCTCAAGTGAGCAAGGCAAGTCGCTACGCCCCCTTCCTCGAACATGTTGATCCTATTTTTATAAATGTGTTGATTGCAAATAAAATTGCATGCTAATTATAAAACGCGTACCTACTTTTGCTTAAAGCCTTACCTTTGATATTGTTTATCCTTATGTATTTACATACCTTTGTGACCTGAGTATATTACTTTACGCGTGATTATTTACTCACTGCTTAGCCCTACTTACATAGACGTTATACACTCCATATGTGGGATATGTGGACGTGGTTATACTGATCACTCGATGGGAGTAATTGATAGAGATTGGGTGGAGACATAAGCGCCACCCACAGCATGAAAACCTTTGTGAAAACCCAAAAACCTAATTAAACAAAAGTGATTTCGACTGGGGCGGCACGGATAGAATATGGGTGGTTCTGGGAACGGTAAGCCGCCGACCCTGGTCAGTTAAGGACCGAGTCAAGAAGCTAAGCAGGAAACGAACCGAGTACGACCACACTTCTTGAGTGGGGTTAGACCCGGTGGACTAGGTTATTCTCGTAGGGTGGCACCCCAGACATGGTAGGTCCTGGATATCGGTATGGAAATGTGGAAGTGTGTGGTTTAATGACGTCAAGCTTTATATATGTATGATGTAACCTTCAATCTCGGGAGCGCCAGGACTCCCCTCACAACCGGCTCGAGGTAGGAATGTGGCGCCGGGGGTGCAATGGGGATTCATAGTCCTTGGAGCGGGTGCCGTCATGCGAGGGTAACTGAAAAACCGGGCCGTGACAAGTCTCATGTGTTGGGTGCGTCACGGAGTGTGGGATTAAAAGCGTACATCCACTGCAGTGTGAGTAAATTAAACTATTCGAATAGCCGTGCTCGCGGTTAATGAGCGCCGGGACTTGTATTACTCTTGACTAGACTCACATGTTTTTAAATTGTTTAGAAGAAGTTGGGATAAATACAACATGGGTGACCTTACCCCATGCGTGGGAAGGTTAGATTGTGATGAAGGAACTTCTAATTAATGACAACCTTTACATAGTGGCAATTCTTTTCATGGTTAAAATTGCTAGGCCATAGGCTTGTAAAATAACTTGCGAAAACTGGCTTTATGCAAATAAACCAAAACCTACCTTGGATCCCTATATGCATTTGTTGCATTTCTATAGTGGTGACTTGCTGAGTACGGTTGGTACTCACCCTTGCATATTTCTACCCTTTTAGCTCTTGATGATGAGGACATGCCAGTCGAACTGATCCCCGAGGAGGGGGATGGTACGGAGGAACCATAGGGACTAATCCCCAGTTGATGCCTGTGGAGTATAGATGGACCGCCGCAGCCTCGCTTCCGCTATCCTATGTTATTTTGTATTGTATCCGGTCAGACACGGCCTATTAGAACCTACTCGGGTTCCCATGTAATACTTGGTATTGTAAGACTATGCGATGCAGACTATGTGTACCAGAGTTGTAATGTGTGTATACCAACCTACCGATCCAGGGAGTTGGTATTTGTAAACACATATGGTTTCCTATGCTATAAAATCAGGGGCCGACAAACCTGGTATCAGTGCCTGCAACTGTAGGATTAGACCCCTTGGCACCCACCATCCGAGACTTCGTTTTGGTTTAGCCTCACATAAGTACACCCCACGTGCCAAAACAATATTAATTGCAAAACTCTACCCCGCTGCACGCGATTTAGAAAAAAAAAATTTTATTGACTCTATGCTTAATTTTTGTAGATGGACTTCACCTTCCACGGCCAGTACGCCCTTCAGCAGCTTCGAAACCAGCGCTTCTTCCTGGTCAGTTGGTACGGAGAGAACCTCGCTGAGGTTGACCACCTCCGCTACCTGCTTCGCGAGGCTGACTCCGTCATCTCGAACCTCCGGGAGAGATACGAGCTGCTTGGTGAGTGGTGCGATAGCCAGGAGCACAAAATTTCTGAGCTGGAGCATGCGCTCGCCACACTCCGCCAGCAAACCGCACCAGTCCACTCAGCACCGGCTCCGCCGATGACCAACTCCGTCAGCGTTGGCTTCGCCACCACCTTCAGCCCACGGTCTACACCAGCCGCAGGGGCCGGCCAAGCCACTGCCACCCGCTCCTACACGGCTGCACCGACGTTCACACAGTACCTGGCCGCACTCCGTGCTTCGGTGGCCGCAGCGTCGACTACTGGGAGCCCCGCTACCCGCTCCTCGACTCCTGCTCAGGGGGTGGGACTCACCCCTGCTTCCGGCACGGCACTGCTCGTCGCCACCACTACCACCACCGCCCCCATCACGACAGCTACCCAGGACGATGTGGTGATCGGTGTGGCGCCACCCCCGCCACCAGTGCTGCGTGCTTTCTCGGTGGCACCGACTACTGCAGCTCTCACCGCACTAGCCAGCGGCACCCTCAACGACATCATCAGGTCCGTCATACCCGTCGAGGAGGACCCAGAGGAGAGGGTCGTGGAGATTGACGAGCCCTTTGTCGATGCCACCTCTGACCCAGCAGCACGCAGGGGACGCCGGAGCTGCGGTGACCCGGCCACGTTCGGGAGACACCGCCGTAGCCGCCTCCTCCGTGGCACCACCTCGGGCTACGACGGCGACCGCGAGTTTGACGAGACTGCCCCTCGCAGTCGCAGCCGTAGCTGCTCCCCTCGCCGCATGGGTGACGAGGCTAGTCGCGACCCGGCCTTGGACCGGCGCGTGGAGTGGGTTCTGCCTTAGGCAGGAACCGTTGTGCGCCAGGAACTAGACTCGCTTTGGTGGTCCTCTGGACAGCGAGCCTGTTCCCACCCACCACTACTTAGACTCAGTAGACGCTGAGGTGTTCATTACTGTATTGTACCCCTCTAACCTGCGTTTGAGCAGAAGAGGTCGCACCTTCCTATTTTGCATCGTCATGTATTTAGTTGTACCTCCTTCCCTTACTCTAGCAAGGGAAGTAGGATGTACTTAGGCTTTGCACCAGTGCATCTGATTATATTATTATGAGTTACGCTACGATTATGGGAGTGTTTGTCTCACAACAGATAACACAACCTGAACAACATTAGAGCTGCTATACCATAAACAACCCTACCCCCTTACGCTAACACTGCCTATGCCACCCTGCTCTCAGATGGTGAACCCAAGGACCGCGAGACCGGGCTCCGGATCAGCCCGTACGCGCGATGCGACGCCGCCACCACCGCCACCCCCCAGCATCGCTGAGTTGATGGCAACTCAGAACGTACTAATGCGAGGCATGCTCGACATGCTCAACAATGGAACCATACGGCCCAATCCGGGTCCGCCGGAGCAACGGCTGGGGCCAGGCGGCAGGCACCCAGCTATGGAGAGTTCATAAGGACCAGGCCACCAACTTTCTCGGAGGCCGCAGAACCACTAGAAGCGGAAGACTGGCTGTGCACTGTGGTAAAGAAGTTGGAACTAGTGCGAGCCGACGAAGAAGATAAGGTCCGATACGCCACTAGCCTGCTTGAAGGAACAGCTAGTGATTGGTGGGAGACTTACAAGAAATCTCGCACAGCGAACACGGACGAGCCAGACTGGAAAGAATTCACTGAAGCCTTCCGAGGGGCGTACATTCCGGCGGCCCTTGTTAAACTAAAAAGAGACGAGTTTAGGGCCTTGACCCAGGGGGATCTGAGCGTGCAGGACTACCTCAACAAGTTCATACAACTGGCCCGCTATGCACCACAGGATCTCCCAGACGAAGACGAAAGGGTCGATAAATTCCTGAACGGAATGAACGACGAACTGCGTAGTCAGCTGATTACGCAGGACCATGACACTTTCCAAGGACTGATCAACAAGGCGCTCCGAAAAGAAGCTGATAACAAGATAGTGAATGCCAACCGGAAGCGCAAGTTCGCAGCCCTCAAGAGCAAGCAGCAGCAGCAAGGGCAAAGGTTCAAAACTAATGTCGGACAAGTATGGAGGCCGGTATACTCTGGCTCTTTTCGCCCCGCATCCACCCCCACCCCACCCACCGTCCGCCCCGCTGCAATACTCCGCACTCCTACCTCCACCATCCCTGGCTCTGGCACCACAAACATGAACTGCTTCAACTGTGGTGGAGCAGGCCACTTCTCCAGAGAATGCCCCCTGCCCAGAAAAATTCCCTCCAAATTCCAGACAAATCCCGCCCCCGCCCGCGGTACTTTTACACCCTTTGCGCCCCGGGCAGCCCCGTAGGCCCCAGTTCGGGCCCAGTCCGCGTCATCTGTTGCTCATGGCCGCGTGAACCACGTGCACGCGGAGGAGGCTCAGGAAGATCAGGGCGTTCTTCTCGGTACGTTTTCTATAAACTCTGTCCCGGTTTTGGTTCTGTTTGACTCTGGTGCATCTCATTCTTTCATCTCTCCAAAAGTCATTCGAAGTCAGCAACTTAGGCTTTCTGAGTTAAATAAACCTATGGTCATACACTCACCAGGGAGGGATTTGATGGTAACCCGGGTTTGCAAAAATGTGCCGCTCCTTTTGCAAGGGACGGTGATTCCTACCACTTTAATAGTCCTCCCCTCTCAGCACCTTGACATTATTTTGGGCATGGATTGGCTATCCAAATACCGAGGAACCCTTGACTGTGCCCGAAGAATCATCTCACTAGCCACCCAAGGCGCCAACCCTGTAAGAATTGAGATCGGACCCCTCAAACCGGTGTCTGGAGACCAAAAGACCATCCTAGCCTCCCTTACCTTGGAAGAAACCCCCGTGGTTCGGGAATACCGAGACGTTTTTCCAGAGGAACTGCCGGGAATGCCCCCTGACAGAGATATAGAATTCGTCATAAACTTAATGCCCGGTACCGCACCAATAGCCAAGCGACCCTATAGGATGCCTGCCAACGATTTAGAAGGACTTAAGAAACAAATTCAAGAACTCCAAGACAAGGGATTTATCCGCCCTAGTTCTTCTCCATGGGGAGCCCCGGTGCTGTTCGTTAAAAAGAAAGATGGTAGCCAAAGGATGTGTGTGGACTATCGCTCGCTGAACGAAGTCACGGTCAAAAATATATACCCCCTCCCTAGAATCGATGACCTATTCGACCAACTTCAAGGGGCAAGTGTATTCTCAAAAATCGACCTCCGTTCCGGCTATCACCAACTTAAAGTACTCCCGGAAGATGTACCCAAAACCGCCTTCTCCACTCGCTATGGGCTCTATGAGTTCTTGGTCATGGCGTTTGGACTGACCAACGCCCCCGCTTATTTCATGAACCTTATGAATAAAGTATTCATGGAATACCTTGACAAGTTCGTCGTAGTGTTCATAGATGATATACTAATCTACTCCAAAACCGAGGAAGAACACGCGACCCACCTACGAATAGTGTTGGAAAAATTAAGGGAGCACCGGCTGTATGCCAAGTACAGTAAGTGCGAGTTTTGGCTTAGGGAGGTGAGTTTTCTAGGCCACGTAATTTCATCCGGAGGAGTAGCGGTAGACTCAACCAAAGTGGACGCAGTTACTAAGTGGCCAGCACCTCGAAGTGTAACCGAGGTACGGAGCTTCCTTGGCCTAGCTGGGTATTACCGCAGATTCATCGAAGGATTTTCTCAAATCGCCCGCCCTATGTCGCAACTGCTCAAAAAGGAGAAAAAGTATGATTGGACCAAAAAATGCCAAAGTAGCTTCGACCAGCTAAAAGCCAAATTAACTTCAGCCCCCATCCTTGTCTTGCCCAACATCGGGAAAGATTTCGAAGTTTACTGTGATGCTTCTCGTCACGGATTGGGAGGTGTACTGATGCAGGACAACAAGGTAGTCGCCTATGCATCACGCCAATTAAGACCTCATGAAGAGAACTACCCAACCCACGATTTGGAGCTGGCATCCGTAGTTCATGCCCTAAAAATTTGGAGGCACTATCTGATCGGTAACCGCTGTAATATCTTCACCGATCACAAAAGCCTCAAGTACATCTTTACTCAGGCTGACCTCAACCTACGCCAAAGAAGATCGCTAGAGTTAATTAAGGATTATGACTTGGACATCCACTACCATCCAGGCAAGGCTAATGTGGTAGCTGACGCCTTAAGCAGGAAACCCGCATGTAACATGCTAAGGGCCCAAGACCTACCGCCCGCCTTGGAAGCTGAGTTCGCCCGCCTCAACCTAACCGTGGTGAAGCAAGGGAGTGTGGCAAACCTAGAGCTTCAGCCACAACTCCCGGCCCAAATCAAAGACAGTCAAAATCAAAGCAAGGAGGTAGAAAAGATTAAGGATCAAATGAAGGGAGGAAAGGCCAAAGAATTCAGGTTGGATGAGCAAGGAATCCTTTGGTATAAACATCGGTTGTTTGTGCCCGCCGGAAAGAATTTCCGAAAGACCATCCTCACGGAAGCCCACGATTCGGCCTACTCCATCCACCCCGAAAGCACAAAAATGTACCAAGATATAAAGCAAGAATATTGGTGGCCAGGAATGAAACAGGACGTTGCGGAATACGTCGCCGTATGCGACATCTGCCAAAGGGTCAAGGCCGAACACCATCGCCCGGCTGGGTTGTTGCAACCATTAAAAATTCCGGAATAGAAGTTTGACGAAATTGGTATGGATTTCATAGTGGGTCTACCCAAGACCGCTTCAGGTTGTGATTCCATCTGGGTAATCATAGACCGCCTGACGAAAGTAGCCCGTTTTATACCAGTTAGGACGACCTACAGCGCGGCTCGATTAGCCGAGTTGTTTATAGCAAAAATAGTATGCCTCCATGGTGTCCCAAAGCGGATTATCTCAGACCGAGGCGCGCAGTTTACCTCTCACTTTTGGGATCGGTTCCATGAAGCTCTAGGCAGTCACCTTGCCTTTAGCACAGCCTACCACCCCCAAACCGACGGCTAGACGGAGAGAACCAACCAAGTTCTAGAGGATATGCTGCGCGCTTGTGCTATTGATTTCACAACGGACTGGGAAAAATGTCTGCCCTATGCGGAATTTTCATATAACAATAGCTACCAAGCAAGCTTGAAAATGTCCCCCAACGAAGCCTTGTACGGCCGGAAATGCCGTACCCCATTGATGTGGTCAGAAGTTGGAGAGGCCTCTGTCTTCGGACCCGACGTCGTGAGAGAAGCTGAAGAAAAGGTGCGATTAATAAAAGACCGCCTTCAAGCCGCCCAAGCCAGGCAGAAGAGTTATGCGGACACTAGGCGACGGGAATTAACTTTTGAGGTTGGGGATTACGTGTATCTCAAGGTATCACCCCTACGAGGAACCCGGCGTTTTAAGGTAAAAGGCAAGCTCGCACCGCGTTATGTGGGACCATATCCAATAATAAGCCGGCGTGGCCGAGTCGCCTATGAGTTAAAACTGCCAGAAACCTTATCCGACGTCCATCCCGTGTTCCACGTCTCTCAACTAAAAAAATGCCTCCGCATACCAGAAGAGCATACCTTAGTGGAAACCCAAGAAGTAAGCCCCAACCTCACATATCCGGAGAAACCGATCAAAATCTTAGAAGAAGCTGAAAGGAGAACCCGCTCTAAAACCATTAAATTGTACAAAGTTCTGTGGAGCAATCACTCCGAAGACGAAGCCACATGGGAACGAGAGGAATACCTCAAGAGTAGATACCCCGACCTCTTCTAGAAAAGGTAAGCAATCTCGAGGACGAGATTATTTTTAGGGGGGTAGGTTTGTAACACCCTGAGGAAATTCCTAAATAAAAATACACCGATCAAAAATCATTTCTGTTTTATTTTTAAATTTTTGTATCATGCCGACAGTTTCTTTGTTTTATGTCAGTACCAAACTTTTACTGAAATTTTCCAATTTTTCTACTCCTCTGATCTTCTGGTTTTTGTCCCAAGATTTTCACTCTAACCAAAATTAGTTTTACTCCAAAAGGTCCACGTAAGCTCCCTCTACTGTGGCCTTCTTGTTGCTAGGCTTTTTCTGGAAAAAGTCCATGTTACCTCCCCAAGCCCTTTCATTCCTATTAGTTTGGAAAAGATGAAAGTCTAATTTTCCCCCATACTATTTTCGGCGACGACGTCGCCGCACGCCGCGCCGCTACGACGAGGCCGCTACGACATCACCGGCTGTCGCCTTCCACTCCCGTCTCACCGGCGAGCTTGCCGTCCATTCCATGCGCATCCTGCCCAACCTCTCACCGCCGCGAGCCATGCAGCAAGCCAGTTGTGCATGCGCATGCATGCAGGCAAGCCAGCCACGAGCAGGCACCACGCAACTAGCTAGCTATGCGTATGCCTGCATGCAAGCAGCTAGCCGAGCCCAAGCTAGCATGCATGCAACAGCCTATGCACGTACACCGGGCGACGCTCCTATCGAACGACGGTGGCCCCCGCCGTGTTACCGTCGCCGTCTTCCGTTTCGGTAGGTGGCGACGGCAGGCAGCACAGGAGCCAGCCTTTGTCTCTCGAACGGCGATAGTCGATGCAGCATACGCGCCAACCCGCGCGGCCGCTGCAACTACCCCGTCCCTGTCTTCATGGCCATTCAAGACGAGCTCGTGCGGTGAAGCCTATATAAGGGCAACCATAGCCGAATACGCAACCCGTCCCTTTCCATCCTCTCTTCTCCTCCTCCTTGCTTTGTTTCTCTTCAGTCACACCCTTCCGCGCACACGCCGCCATCTCTCCGCTTGCTCCGCCTCGGCCGGCTCCGGCTGGGCCTCAGTTGAGCAAGAGGACGGATAGGCCGTCGCGCCGTCATTTGAACCCGAGAACGACTGACTTATCGAATGGCTAATCCCTAACATCTAACCCGATGACTTCTAACTTACTAACCCGCTGACCTCTAACTCACTAACCCCTAACCCCTAACCTGCACTAACCCGCTAACATTTATTCCTTAACGCTGTGTGTTCGTTTGTTGCCGAGCGAACACGTGGTGGGCGAGGACGATCCGCGGGTCGACCGGCCCCAGGCAGTACCTCGACGACCGTAGTTCGTGCGAGGACCGTCGGCCGGTATGCCGCTACCCAGCTACCGCAAGGTGAGCTCCCCTCCTGCTCTTCCTCTTGCTTCCGTTTCCTTACCGTATTTCTCGTCTACCGTCGTTACCGCGGCACGGTGGCGTCGTGAGACGTAACACCGTAACCATTCCTTGCGCGGCCGCTCTTTGCAGCGATCGCCGCATCACAGCCGGCCATGCATGCGCCATATAGCTAGCGGGCCGAACGTGTGCATGCATGCATGCAAGCAGCTAGCTAACTGCAGGTATGCGCATGCATGTATGCATACAGCCGCCCGAGCCGCCCTTGTCGCCGTCCGCCGGCCGCGATGGCTATAAAAGCCACTGCCCCATCTTCGTCCTCCTCAGCATCCAAGCCAAATGCCGACACCCGCAAACCGTCCCAGCCTCCACTCGGCCGACGGTGCCGTACCGCTTGCAACCGCTCCTGCAGACCGAGCTCGGCCGAGCCGCGTCTGTGCCGCCTCGAGCCGTTCGGCCATCGTTCGGCCAAGCCGCCCGGGACGCCTCCCCGGCCGTCGTCCGGCCGAGCCGTAAGCTGTTTCGGCCTCCGCTCGGCCGTGCCACCCCTGCCGAGCAACTGGCTGCTCCAGCCGGCAGGACACCGCTCGGGCCAACGCACTGCGACCTCCTGGCCGTGCCGCGCAAGCTGAGCCGGCGCCAACCCGCCTCCCGCCGCGTGCTGCGCCACCGCAGGCGCCGCGCCGCCCAGCCGCCGCCCGGCCGGCGCCCACCCCGGCCATGCCGCCGCCGCCGCCCCCGACCTCCCACCTCCCCAGACGTGGCTTGGGCCACGGGCGCCGCGCCACCGAGCCGCGCCGCACCGCCTCCCCGGCCGCGCAACGCGCTGTGCCGCGCCACCGCCTTGCCGCCCGCACGCGCCGCACGCTCAGCCGCCCCTCCGCCGGCCGGCCGCCTCCTCCCCCGTCGGTCTCTCTCCCGGCCAGAGTGAGCAGCAGAAGAAGCAAGAAAGAGAGAGAGAAGAAGGAGATAAGAAGGAGAGAGAAGAAGAAAAGAAAAGGAAGTGGGACCCGCCGGTGGGCCCCACTGTCTTGACTCTCTCCCGCGGGCCTTGACCGAAGAGTTTTAAAAAGTCTACAATACCTCCCTCTTCTATGTTGGGCCGAAGACTTTTAAAAAGTCTACGAATACTCCCTCTACTTCATTGGGCCAACCGGCCTAATAATCTCTCCACAAGTCCATATCTCATCCCTCTTAGTCCTCGGGCCGAAGCCCACCAACAGCCTCCCTCCTCGACGAAGTCTAATTTATACCCCCCTACTCACCCAACTCTCCTCTTGAAGTCTGTATTACCCCCCCTAACCGACCTACATCACCTTTGGGCTAAGGCCAAAGCTCTCCCAAAATAAAAGTCCAACATGACTCTCTCTGAGCCTCTCAGCCAAAGAATATTCCCAAGAATATCCCTTTCCAAATTAATAAATCTATTTCCGTATTTCAGAAAATCCATTAATCCTTCAAATCCGTATCTCCCTCGTTTTAAGTCGAATTTGAATGAAACTCCCGTCAAAATCTTTCAAAATAAAAATCAAGATCTACGCAATGGCACTGGTTTGGTTATTTTCCTTTTTGGAATTTTTGGCTCTTTTTGTGTTAGCAAGTAGTTCGTGACGTTATTATTCGACCGGACAGGGTACATCTGCGAGGAGGAAACTGAGCCAATTGATAACGAACCCTCAAGTGAGCAAGGCAAGTCGCTACGCC
This sequence comes from Oryza officinalis, assembly GCA_008326285.1. Taxonomy (NCBI): domain Eukaryota; kingdom Viridiplantae; phylum Streptophyta; class Magnoliopsida; order Poales; family Poaceae; genus Oryza; species Oryza officinalis. The sequence goes on along the minus strand of BDMV01000021.1, from coordinate 1,015,636 downwards.
CCCTTCCTCGAACATGTTGATCCTATTTTTATAAATGTGTTGATTGCAAATAAAATTGCATGCTAATTATAAAACGCGTACCTACTTTTGCTTAAAGCCTTACCTTTGATATTGTTTATACTTATGTATTTACATACCTTTGTGACCTGAGTATATTACTTTACGCGTGATTATTTACTCACTGCTTAGCCCAGCTTACATAGACGTTATACACTCCACATGTGGGATATGTGGACGTGGTTATACTGATCACTCGATGGGAGTAATTGATAGAGATCGGGTGGAGACATAAGCGCCATCCACAGCATGAAAACCTTTGTGAAAACCCAAAAACCTAATTAAACAAAAGTGATTTCGACTGGGGCGGCACGGATAGAATATGGGTGGTTCTGGGAACGGTAAGCCGCCGACCCTGGTCAAATAAGGACCGAGTCAAGAAGCTAAGCAGGAAACGAACCGAGTACGACCACACTTCTTGAGTGGGGTTAGACCCGGTGGACTAGGTTATTCTTGTAGGGTGGCACCCCAGACATGGTAGGTTCTGGATATCGGTATGGAAATGTGGAAGTGTGTGGTTTAATGACGTCAAGCTTTATATATGTATGATGTAACCTTCAATCTCGGGAGCGCCAGGACTCCACTCACAACCGGCTCGAGGTAGGAATGTGGCGCCGGGGGTGCAATGGGGATTCATAGTCCTTGGAGCGGGTGTCGTCATGCAAGGGTAACTGAAAAACCGAGCCGTGACAAGTCTCATGTGTTGGGTGCGTCACGGAGTGTGGGATTAAAAGCGTACATCCACTGCAGTGTGAGTAAATTAAACTATTCGAATAGCCGTGCTCGCGGTTAATGAGCGCCGGGACTTGTATTACTCTTGACTAGACTCACATGTTTTTAAATTGTTTAGAAGAAGTTGGGATAAATACAACATGGGTGACCTTACCCCATGCGTGGGAAGGTTAGATTGTGATGAAGGAACTTCTAATTAATGACAACCTTTACATAGCGGCAATTCTTTTCATGGTTAAAATTGCTAGGCCATAGGCTTGTGAAATAACTTGCGAAAACTGGCTTTACGCAAATAAACCAAAACCTGCCTTGGATCCCTATATGCATTTGTTGCATTTCTATAGTGGTGACTTGATGAGTACGGTTGGTACTCACCCTTGCATATTTCTACCCTTTTAGCTCTTGATGATGAGGACATGCCAGTCGAACTGATCCCCGAGGAGGGGGATGGTACGGAGGAACCATAGGGACTAATCCCCAGTTGATGCCTGTGGAGTATAGATGGACCGCCGCAGCCTCGCTTCCGCTATTCTATGTTATTTGGTATTGTATCCGGTCAGACACGGCCTATTAGAACCTACTCGGGTTCCCATGTAATACTTGGTATTGTAAGACTATGTGTACCAGAGTTGTAATGTGTGTATACCAACCTACCGATCCAGGGAGTTGGTATTTGTAAACACAAATGATTTACTGCGCTATAAAATCAGGGGCCGACATCATCGTCAACAAAAAGCCAGACGAGCCCTAGGAGACAAGGAAGAAGAGGAAGAACAACAACGACGACGAGAAGCCCGGGCTGAAGGTGAGGAAGCAGAAGAAGAACAACAACAACAAAAACAACGAGGAGAAGCCCGGGCTGAAGGTGACGATGCTTGACCATGGCGGCGACAGGTATGCGACGACCTGCAGGTACCTCACCTCCAATGGCGGCTACCGGTTCATCGGCGAGTGGGGCAAGTTCCTACGGAGAAACGGCCTCGCCGTCTCCGTTTCCAGAGGAGAGGAATGGACCCGGAGCGTCCATGTCAGGCTGCTGGAGTTCCGGTCGCGGAGGCTGCCGCAAGCCGACAAGTCCGGCCACCTGGACGGCGCCCTCGGCTTCATCGTGCTGCACGGCAACGACAGCGACAGCGATGACAACGAGGACGATCAGTGCAAGCGAAAGGCACCACCACCGGCCAACGCGAAGAAGAAGAAAGAAGAAGAAGAGCAACAGCAGGGAGCATGTAAAGGCGACGTCGTCGTCGAAGTCGGCGGCGGCGGTGCTTAAGCGCGAGGTGACGGCGGAGCGCGTGACAAGGAGCAATGTGGAACAGGAAGCAGACGATGACGATGAGCGCATGCGAGGGGCGTTGAATGGAATGCTGAAGCTAAGCGAGGGGTCGCCACGCTCCTCGTCGAAGATCGAAGGATGAAGCTAGGCTCGAAACCCTCGTCGGATGAAGAAGAGAAGGCTGAAGCGAAATGTTAATTTAAGTGGTTACTGTCTTAATGAGACAACTTAATTTGATAATTGCAGAAGACTCGCGTACATAAATTAACCATGTGCATGCTTGCAACTAGTTGTTTTTGTTCCTCTGCTCTTTTTTAATAGAGTAAATAAATTACTTCCTCCTACTGCCTCCGTTTCATATGATAAATCATTGACCTTTTTTGTCAAACTTTTTTTTAAGTTTGATAAATTTTATTAAAAAAATATATTAATAATTTCAACATAAAATAAATATATTAAATGTTAGTTTTAATGAAACTAATTTCGTGTTACATAGATATAGCTAAATATATATTTGTAAACATGGTTAAATTTAAATTTGACTAAAAAACTTATAATATGAAATGGAGGAAATACAACGTTCTGGATTAGTAGCATTTTTTAGGATTTTTTGAAAGTTTTGAACTTCTTTAATTTTTAATTTTAAAAACAAACCCTTTCAAAACTTATTTCCAAGATCTAAATTTTTTTGCTACGGTAGTCGGACTAGCGTGGCAAAATAACACTTTCACAACGGTCTGACTGGCATGACAACGTTGTTTGGCTACGCTGGTCTGATGGACGTGGCAGTGTTATTTGGCCACGTCACCTTGGCTGATGGGTAAGACAAAACTATCATGTCTGTTGTATGTGACGTGTCAGTGTTGTTTTACCGTGTCAGTGTTGTTTTACCATGTCAGGTGAGCTGACGTGGACAAAAGGTTCAGATTTTGGAAATAAATTTTGGAATGGTTTATTTTTAAAACTAAAAATAAAAAAAATCCATTTTTTAGTTGATGGACCAACAGGCTCTGTTTGTCATATATATTATTCTCGGCACACGGGAAATCGTGAATTTGCTTGTTAAACAAAAACATGCTAAGCATATATCTTTTTCTCTCATTTTTGTTCATCCTCATCCCTGCCCAAGATAAATGTGATGTTGTTAATTTAAATTAAGTACGAGAGTGGTTTACTGGATGCTCTAGCACCATTCTACATGCATATGTTCTTGTATACACACTGGGTTTAAATCATGATTCGTAATACTATGTTATTTAACATCCTACACTGTGTATACAAGAACCCAGTTCAAAAATAAATATGTTCACTCCCTCCATGAAAAAAAATCCTAGTATTATGAATAAATAAAACCATGCAAAAATGCAAAAATTTAACATCCTTTACTCTATCCATACGAAAATAAATAAACCCACTATAGGATTGTTAGCCTAAAGAATAAGGCATACCTACTATACATGGGTTACATCCGTTGCTCCCCAGCTTTGCCGGGTTCGGCGAAATCAAAATCTCGAAATTCCGCTGGCAAGATTGTGTTTTTCAGGTGAGAAGCTTCGGGACCCTTTTCGATAGAACTTTGAAAAATTCTACGGACCACATATTTCGTCCGTTCGAGCTTAAATTTTCTGTGGTTGGTTCCTGCGTGCTCCTATGTATGAAAAAAATATTAGAAAAATAAAATAAAAATAAAAAAGTTGTTTTCTCTCTCCTCTACACTACAGAGAGAAATCCAGAGAGAAAAATAAAAAGGTTGAACTGGATTTCCGTGCGGGTCTCTTAAGCCATCCGCATGGAAAGATAATCTTTCCGTGCGGGCCCTTAAGCTGTCCGCACGGAAAGATTATCTTTCCGTGCGGGCTGTTAAGCTGCCCGCACGCGATGATCATCACTGCCTATATAGGTGCGCGTGGGCTCCGAAATTTTCTAACACCCGACGAAATTCAGATCCCGCCTTTACCGTCAAGGGCTCTCCTCCTCCGCCGGCGGCCTCCGCCTCCGCCTCCCCGCCGCCGGCCTCCTCCGCCTCCGGCCTCCACCGCCCCCTCCCCGCCGCCGATCTCCTCCGCCTCCAGTCTCCACCGCCGCCTCCCCGCTGCCGGCCTCTTCCGCCGCCGGCCTCTTCCGCCTCCGGCCTCCACCGTCGCCTCCACCACCGCCACCACCACCACCACCGCCGTCGGGTGTGCCGGCGCATCCGCCTCCGTCGACGGCCGTCTCCACCGACTGCCACCTCCACCACCACCACCACCACCACCTCCACCACCACTGCCTCCTCCACGGCCGCCACCGCCGCCTCCACCGACTGCCACCTACCGCCACCGACGATGACGATGACCACAATTTATTTGTAAATTTAATTGTACAAAAAAATTAGTTGGGAAGTATATATGTGAAATTGTGATGATGTGAAATTAATTTTGTGTTATTTGTGATGTGAAATTAATTTTGTGTTATTTGGGAAGTATATACGACGGCCGGATCCGCGCCGCCGCCGGGATAGCTATGGTTTTTATTTTTTTTTGCATTTTTTTTCTGTGCGGTCGACTTAACGCGACCGCACGGGTAAATCGATTATCCCGTGCGGTCGGCTTAAGCGGCCCGCACGGGATAATGGATCTTTCCGTGCGGGCCGCTTAAGCCAACCGCACGGGATAATCGATTTACCCGTGCGATTAGGCCGCCCGCACGCGAAAATGGTCTTTTTCCAGACCTTCTCGCGCGTGCGGGCAGGCCTTCCGCACGGAAAGATGCCTTTCGGCCCGCACGGAATAACCGTTTCTGTAGTAGTGAGATTCAGAGTGTTTTATTAATTTCCTATAATCTAATGTTTGATGGGATTAGGAAGTGTGTCTGATTTGGTGTTATGTCATATTTGGGCAATATAACTTTGATAACAATGCAGATAAAAATGAACCATACCAATCAATTTCTTCAATAGTTCAATTTTCATTTTATCTATCTATAAGTTTTTTAGTCAACTGTTGTTTTGATCTAATTTTTCAATTTTGGTTAAATTTGACAGAAGAAGAACTTCGTTTAAATTTTGAAGCAATTTGTACAACAAGAAACAAGTTAAATATTCACTTCAATGATCCAGAAGAAGAAAATTCAGAACAAAAGGAATTATAAGAAGAAACAGAAGAAAGAATATTTACAAATAGGTACTATTTACCTGCAGATATCTTCATTGCTTGAAATTTGATTCCATCTTTTCCTCCTTGTGATTCCTTCGTGCTTCTGATCTGAATTTCTTCTTGATTTTGACCATGGTTTTCTCTCTCTTCCCCAAGTTTCTTATTCTTTTCCTCCATGTCCATCCTTTTCTTCTTAGTTTGTGTCTGTGTGATTTGCTTTTTCAAGAGATGATCACTGATCACGTGAGTATGTTTGCCATCTTCTTGGTAGGCAAGTTTTTTTTTGTCACGTGAAGTGCACAATTGGGCTTTGATCTATTAATAAGTTGGGCCCAATTTTTTTATTGAAGATTTCCCTCTTGTAATGTTAAAAATTGTTGTTTTTTTGGCTTTTTATTCTGAATAACAATTGGACTTTTCATTCTATTTTTTTAAAATTGTTGTTTTAACAGCCTTGGGCTATATTTTGATTTTAAGCTTTATATTGTGTTTGGGCCGTGCTAGTTTCGAATGGATTTGGGCCCTCATAAATACTATAGCCTTTCAGATTTGATATTTAGACCCGTTTTGATTATTATTTCTTATTATTATTTTTAGTTGTCAATACCACCTCCAATAAATGTTTTTTAGTTGTCAATAATCGTAACGATCCTAAGGTTACAAAACTTGATAGATTGGAGGCGGTATTTTTCTGACGAATGAGCTGTGGACAGTACGATTCTTTTGCAATCCGGAATCGTTACGATTTCTGTTTCCTACGGATGGAACGACGCGGGCGTGGCGCTAGCTAGAACCGACGCCTCTTCGATTCCTTCCCGACTCGGCCTCTGCGTCGCCTGCCGTCTCCATCTCGGTCTCGATCTCTCAATCTCTCTTCCGACCGTACCGTCCTATATACTCTTCACCTACGTGCTCTCGTGTCAACTCACGCGTTCCTCCATATCTCTCCTTTCTTCCCACGTACTAATGTATTATATATATTCAGCACCTGCGAGACGTGCTCGCCGTCGCTGGCCCATATACCTGGAGGCTGGAGCGAGCTCAGATTGAATCCCATGTCGCCGCCTCAGGACACTCCATGCGACGTCGCCGCCGCCGCCGCCGCCGTGGTCGTGTCATCGGATCATAAAAGCCACCACGACGGCTGCGGCAATGACGACGACATGGACAGGCCAACGCAGCCGCCGTCCGCCATGCCCGACAATAATCCGAGCCGCCCCGCCGAAACCACGTACTGCGTCTTGCTGCCCGTGCACGAGCTCGACGGTGGCGTCGGCGGCGGCGGCCACGATGACCGTGCGGATGATCGACCACGGAAGAAGAGGCCGGCCACGAGCGGCAGCTGCTCCGCTGAGGACGACGATTCCTCGCCGACGTCTTTTCCACCCAAGAAGAGGAAGGTGGTGGATTATTGCGTCGATTCGTTAGGGAGCAACGGCGGAAGGAACCGCGAGACACCGGCCGTAACACGGCATGGCGGCGGTGGCGCTCCAGTGGATAGCACGGCCATGGAATTACACCGGCGCGCGATCAAGTTCGGGAAGCGGAAAGTCACGGTGGAACTGGAAGCAGCACTGACGGTGCCCACCACCGCACCTCCCAAGGAGAAGCTCATGCACGACGGCATTCGCACCGCCGCCGCCGCCACACTCAGATTGCTGCCGCCGCCGAAGAGGAGGATCATGCACGTGCCACCGCCGTCACCGGCAGCGGCCATGAACGGCCAGTTGCACAACGACATAGTAGAGAACATGAGCGTTGAACTGCGCGAACGTCTCGATGCGCTCGGCGCGACGCCGCCGAGGTACGTGTGCAAGAAGTCGCTGAAGCGGAGCGACGTGGACCTCAACCAGAACCGGCTGCTCATCTCCTGCAAGCGCGAGGAGGTCGCCAAGTGCCCGATCACCCATCTCTTCACCGAAGAGGAGAGGATCATCGTCAACAAAAAGCCAGACGAGCCCAAGGAGACGAGGAAGAGGAGGAAGAACAACGACGACGAGGAGAAGCCCGGGCTGAAGGTGAGGAAGAAGAAGAACAACAACAACAACAAAAACGACGAGGAGAAGCCCGGGCTGAAGGTGACGATGCTTGACCATTGCGGCGACAGGTATGCGACGACCTGCAGGTACCTCACCTCCAATGGCGGCTACCGGTTCATCGGCGAGTGGGGCAAGTTCCTACGGAGAAACGGCCTCGCCGTTTCTGTTTCCAGAGGAGAGGAATGGACCCGGAGCGTCCATGTCAGGCTGCTGGAGTTCCGGTCGCGGAGGCTGCCGCAAGCCGACAAGTCTGGCCACCCGGACGGCGCCCTCGGCTTCATCGTGCTACACGGCGACGACAGCGACAGCGATGACAACGAGGACGATCAGTGCAAGCGAAAGGCACCACCACCGGCCAACGCGAAGAAAGAGAAGAAGAGCAACAGCAGGGAGCATGTAAAGGCGACGTCGTCGTCGAAGTCGGCGACGGCGGCGCTTAAGCGCGAGGTGACGGCGGAGCGCGTGACGAGGAGCAGTGTGGAACAGGAAGCAGACGATGACGATGAGCGCATGCGAGGGGCGTTGAATGGAATGCTGAAGCTAAGCGAGGGGTCGCCATGCTCCTCGTCGAAGATCGAAGGATGAAGCTAGGCTCGAAACCCTCGTCGGATGAAGAAGAGAAGGCTGAAGCGAAATGTTAATTTAAGTGGTTACTCTCTTAATGAGACAACTTAATTTGATAATTGCAGAAGACTCGCGTACATAAATTAACCATGTGCATGCTTGCAACTAGTTGTTTTTGTTCCTCTGCTCTTTTTTAATAGAGTAAATAAATTACTTCCTCCTACTGCCTCCGTTTCATATGATAAATCTTTGACCTTTTTTGTCAAACTTTTTTTTAAGTTTGATAAATTTTATAAAAAAAATATATTAATAATTTCAACATAAAATAAATATATTAAATGTTAGTTTTAATGAAACTAATTTGGTGTTACATAGATATAGCTAAATATATATTTGTAAACATGGTTAAATTTAAATTTGACTAAAAAACTTATAATATGAAATGGAGGAAATACAACGTTCTGGATTAGTAGCATTTTTTAGGATTTTTTGAAATTTTTGAACTTCTTTAATTTTTAATTTTAAAAACAAACCCTTTCAAAACTTATTTCCAAGATCTAAATTTTTTGGGTACGGTAGTCGGACTAGCGTGGCAAAATAACAGTTTCACAACGGTCTGACTGGCATGACAACGTTGTTTGGCTACGCTGGTCTGGTGGATGTGGCAGTGTTATTTGGCCACGTCACCTTGGCTGATGGGTAAGACAAAACTATCATGTCTGTTGTATGTGACGTGTCAGTATTGTTTTACCATGTCAGGTGAGCTGACGTGGACAAAAGGTTCAGATTTTGGAAATAAGTTTTGGAATGTTTCAGATTTTGGAAATAAATTTTGGAATGGTTTATTTTTAAAACTAAAAATAAAAAAATCCATTTTTTAGTTGATGGACCAACAGGCTCTGTTTGTCATATGTATTATTCTCGGCACACGGGAAATCGTGAATTTGCTTGTTAAACAAAAACATGCTAAGCATATATTTTTTTTCTCTCATTTTTGTTCATCCTCATCCCTGCCCAACATAAATTTGATGTTGTTAATTTAAATTCATGTTAATGAAGTACGAGAGTGGTTTGCTGGATGCTCTAGCACCATTCTACATGCATATGTTCTTGTATACACACTGGGTTTAAATCATGATTCGTAATACTATGTTATTTAACATCCTACACTGTGTATACAAGAACCCAGTTCAAAAATAAATATGTTCACTCCCTCCATGAAAAAAAATCCTAGTATTATGAATAAATAAAACCATGCAAAAATGCAAAAATTAAACATCATTTACTCTGTCCATACGAAAGTAAATAAACCCAGTATGGGACTGTTAGCCTAAAGAATAAGGCATACCTACTATACACGGGTTACATCCGTTGCTCCCCAGCTTTGCCGGGTTTGGCGAAATCAAAATCTCGAAATTCCGCTTGCAAGATTGTGTTTTTGAGGTGAGAAGCTTCGGGACTCTTTTCGATAGAACTTTGAAAAATTCTACGGACCACATATTTCGTCCGTTCGAGCTTAAATTTTCTGTGGTTGGTTCCTACGTGCTCCTATGTATGAAAAAAATATTAGAAAAATAAAATAAAAATAAAAAAGTTTTTTTCTCTCTCCTCTACACTAGAGAGAGAAATCCAGAGAGAAAAATAAAAAGGTTGAACTGGATTTCCGTGCGGGTCTCTTAAGCCGTCCGCACGGAAAGATAATCTTTCCGTGCGGGCCCTTAAGCCATCCGCACGGAAAGATTATCTTTCCGTGCGGGCTGTTAAGCTGCCCGCACGCGATGATCATCACCGCCTATATAGGTGCGCGCGGGCTCCGAAATTTTCTAACACCCGACGAAATTCAGATCCCGCCTCTACCATCAAGGGCTCTCCTCCTCCGCCGGCGGCCTACGCCTCTGCCTCTGCCTCCCCCCCCCCGCCGCTAGCCTCCTCCGCCTCCGGCCTCCACCGCCCCCTCCCCGCCGCCGGTCTCCTCCGCCTCCGGCCTCCACCGCCCCCTCCCTGCCCAAGATAAATTTGATGTTGTTAATTTAAATTCATGTTAATGAAGTACGAGAGTGGTTTACTGGATGCTCTAGCACCATTCTACATTCATATCTTCTTGTATACACACTGGGTTTAAATCATGATTCGTAATACTATGTTATTTAACATCCTACACTGTATACAAGAACCCAGTTCAAAAATAAATATGTTCACTCCCTCCATGAAAAAAAATCCTAGTATTATGAATAAATAAAACCATGCAAAAATGCAAAAATTTAACATCCTTTACTCTATCCATACGAAAATAAATAAACCCAGTATAGGATTGTTAGCCTAAAGAATAAGCCATACCTACTATACACGGGTTAATGGAATACGGTAGAACCATATACCCGATGGTATACGAGAATATATCCTTTAATTAAGAAAATATGGTTAAAAGAGAAGGAAATTATTTTTTCGGAATAGAAGGTCTAAGAGTCCTAGCCGGGGAAGATAAAGTCTCCTCAGTGCTGTTGTCAAGGAGGAAATCTCTACTATTTAAGGAGATCCCGGTGTTCAGATTGGGGCATCGAGTTACAAGCCATAGCCAAACCCATGCCCAGAAGCAATCCGGAGAGAGTCTGCGCCATATTCGTCGAATAGATCCCGCCGGGCTTTTCTCGACAGCCTCTAGTCAGCAAAATCCGTCAGTTGTTCTATTCCTTATTGTACTCTGGGCGTCTTTTCCATCAATAATCCATATAAACTGGAGTAGGGTTATTACTCTTCTTGAGGGTCCAAACTAGTATAAATCCTAATCCCTGTTTGCTTGACCGATTCTTATGAATACCCTGGTTTCAACGATTCCCATACTCCACAAATACCCTAGTCGATGTATAGCCCATTGAGAGTGGCGTGCTAGGTAGGGGGCTTGGTACTTCAAGATTACGACGAGATGAGTTCAAGAGTAGGATTCGCCGACAATGGCTTCTACAACAAACCTGGCCTAGCAGATCCAACCCAGCTAGCCTTTGGCATGGTCCAAGTTGGCTCCATCGTCTTCGCAGTCTTCGTCGTCATCCCGATCTCGCCCCCTTAGCAGATGCCAAGAGCGAAGCCATGACAACGGCACGAGCAGTTACGTCTACTTTACCGGCCACCTCTCCGGTTCAATCCGAGAACGAGGCATTGAAACCCCAATCTGTCTATAGAAGCCCTAAAGTAGCCCAGTTGTCGCCTTCGGCCAACAAACATGCACTGACAAGGAAATCTGCTGACAAGGATAATACATGGTGTCCAATCCACAAGAATTCTAGTCATCCGCTGGTTGGATGTCGTGTCATAATCCAAGAAAAAGCTAAACTCGACACTTGAAAGGAGTGAGGGATTCAGCACACTTCTCCATATAAGGCGTGGTGCTCAATCCACAAAACCAAGAGTCACCCCCAACAAGCTGTAAGACTTTCTTGAGACTTGCGGAACCAATCACTTGAATTTCATGCTTTCCGATCCATGCTCATAGAGATTGATCTCATGCGACATCTATGGACGACAATCGTTCAGATCGTATGGTGGGTTTCATCGGAATCGATCCCGATGAACCATCTGTTCTTCATAGCCTGGACGACATGGAATCCTCTGATTCGAGTTCTCCACGCGATGTAAACATGGTCGACATCAAGATCGAGGATAGGAGTGCGGACAACTGGACACCATGGGGTTCCACAAAGGAAGGTGAGTTCGTCCAATCTCGAGACGCAACCCCTTCTCGATTGGAACCTGTCCGTACTCCTGCCGAGCACTTTACCATCGTCAATAATCTGCTTCGACAACCTCCCTTTGATCCAGTAACCCATCCATAGGCGGACGCGTGGTTAAAGCGAATGGAGTCCACTATCACCAATCTTAACTCTGCCTTTGCAGCGACGGCTGGTCCGCCACCTCCACAGGTCCACCCTCAGGTCGACAAGGTTGCCGAGAACATTGGCACGGCCAATGCCCATCAAAACAATGAACCTCGCATGCATGAGAAGGCCTCGCCACAATGGCGAGCTCGACAGGCGCCTCCTTGACAAGATGCTCATGATCTCCCTGAACAACTAAACGAACGAAGGCGACAACAACAGGATAGCACGATGACGGACATCGACAACCCCAAGATCATCAGCGAAGGGGCAGTCGTCGAGACAACAACCAAGATCGTAACCCAGCCCGTGGTCACCAAGATGTCCTAGTACGCCGAGGTGACAGCAAATGTGATGAAGACGATGACTACCGATCTCTGAACCCAAGACATGTCCGAAGTCACGACCGTCGACATCGTGACCGCACACCCGACTATGATGATCTCTCATCATCTTCTTCTTCATCTTCTATGGGCGGTTCGCGTGGCCGTCGTGGTCACCGGCCACCTCTTTTGCTTGGAGGCGGATGTCGGATCTTTAAGCCTTTCCTTCAAGAAGTAAATTGGCCCCCAAAATTCCATCCTGCGACAGTAGAGAAGTACGACGGGAACACAGATCCAGAGAAGTTATTGCACGTCTACTCTACTACTCTATATGTCGTTGGCGTAGACGACAATGCGCTCTCAAATTACTTACCCGCAGCATTGAAGGGATCTGCTTGGTCATGGCTCGTTCATCTTCCCCGAAATTTGATATCTTCCTGGGTGGATCACAGGAAGCAATTCATCGCAAACTTTCAAGGCACCTACAAGAGGCACGTGGTTGAGGACGATCTACTCTCCCTTATACAGAAGCCTAGTGAAACCATCCGAGACTTTATTCGGCATTTTAACATCTGTCGGAACACAATCCCCGAGATCACCGAAGCATCTGAGATACGGGCTTTCAAATCCGGTGTCTGAGATCGCTACACGATTCAAGAACTGGCGACAAGGCAGATTTCATCCGCCATGAAGCTGTTCGAGATCATAGATAGGTGCTCCCACGCAGACGAAGCTATCCAAAGAAACAGCGGGAAGGGGAAAGTGGTGGAAGAGAAGCAACCGGCTAAAAAAGACAACCCGGAACCAAGTCGCAAATCCAGTCACAAGAAAAGAGGAAAGAGAAATGCACAGTCGGAGGTTCTTGTCGCAGAACAAGATAAACAAGCTCCCCAATGACCTCCTCCCCAAGACGACGGCTGTCACGCCTCGATTTTCGATCGGGATTAAAAATTGCCTAATAATACATTTTCCAGAACTTAATAAAAATTTAAAGCAATTTAAACAAGTGAAATTAGCAAGGAAATCAAACATTTCCTTTAAAAATTATGGCCGGAAATATTTTTGTAATATTCTCTGTGCCCTAAAGTACTCTCCAAAATTTTTCGTGAAATTTTGGAGCTAAAGAAATAATTTTTAAAGTCACAAAGTTCATTTAACTGATTAAATTAATTGAAAAAGAATTAAAAATGTCCCTTTTGTTTTGGGCCGTTTTCGGCCCAAAATTTCCTCTCTCTCCCGCGGCCCACGCGGTTTCCTCCCCTCTCCGGCCCACCACTTCCTCCGGCCCAGCGGCCGTTGGGCCGTTTGGCCCATTTTCCCTCACGAGGAGTCCAATCCTCCTCCTTCCTTTCCACTTTGGGCCATCGGCCCATTTGATCTTTCTTCCCAAGGAAGTCTGATTTGCCTCCTCGGCCAATTCCAGTCACAAGTCCACTTTAAGTCCCTCAGCTCATTGGTACTTTTTCCAATACCAAGTCCATTTCACCTCCTTTCTCTCTCCTGTTCGCCAACACTTGTGTCGCCGACACGTGGGCCCTCTTGTTTGGCCCAATCCATACCTGGACCACGTGGCCGCCCGCGGCTTCGCCACGTTGGCGTCCATGTCGGCGCTCCCTTCTCCCTTCCGTCGGTAGTGGCCGCCACGTCAGTGCCACGTGGTGCGTCCGCACCCGTGCGTGCGTGGACTTGGTCCACCGTGGACCGTCCGATTCTTGACTCGTTGACACGTGGGACCCGCCGTTCCGGCACCGATTCCCTTTGATGATGTCAGCGTAGTCCTTTCCTTTGCAAAATTAATTAATAATTACGCAATAAATCATTTTAATTTCTAGAAATTCATTTAAATGGCTCAAAACTTCTAAAATTCATATCTAATTCATACGAACTCCAAATTGAGCCATTCAACTTGCAAAATTCATCTAAAATTGAGCTCTACATGTTTGTTTACTTTTTATGTAATGTTTACTTGGTTTTTATTAGAGTTTTCTCTCATTTTGTGTGCCAGCGTGTAGTTTCCGTTGTTTCAGAAGTTTGCGCTCGCGAGGAAAAGAGTCCGGAAGATTGTTTGAAGAAGCAAGGCAAGTCACACATTCCTCTTGAGCATGTTATACCTATTTTATGAAATATTTTACGTTTGCAAATAAAATGCATGTTTTGCTAATTACATGAGAATAGGGTTTACCTATCTGTTCGCTTGTGCCATGTTTACTTGTTTACCTTCCTTTGTTAACTGTGGGTGATAATTTGACTAGCTTATGTCACTTTTTTGACCTTGCTAGAATTATATTTGCTTAGCCATGCTTAATTACCACTAGCTCATTTAATGGGATAATTACACCTTTACTTTTAGCTTCTAGTTGAGCTGTGAGCTCGAAACATCTGACCATGTATTCATACGAACACCCACCCGCCAGATGAATGCCCTACGAGGAAGATCACATGTTTCTTGTGTGAGGGAACAGATCATGTGCCTAAGAACTACCAACTGAATGTGGTCCTAGCTAAGACCAAGGAAGATCAAAGAACACCCCTCCAACCTGTTCGTCAAACTATGGCAGTCGCTAGCAACATCACCGCTCCTGATCTCCAATCAGCTCCAATTCCGGTTGAGACTATCAGTAGTAGCAGGAGTGCTACCAACAAGGTTCGAGAGTCTCTACTCACCCCGGTTCTAGTCACAAGTGTGCAGCCCCGAGAGGATAAGTAGTGTGATCAACCCAGAGGAAACTGTTACAACTGTCTTCAGCTAGGACATCACTTAAATAAGTGTCCGTTCCCGAGACCAAAGAGAATAGCCCACCGTTGTTTCAACTGTGGAGATGCAAGCCATTTATCCGATGGTTGTTCAATGCCAAAACGTCAATACCTTCAAGGTACCGGCCCTGTCTGCGACACCCTAATTTCCCCAATTGCCTCGGCCTCGGCACAGCAGGGTCAAATCCAGCGAAAGAATACTAAAAAGAAAAGTGAAACCAACCGTCACCTGGATGTGCAACTCCCACCACAGCGAATCATTGTTAAGGCTACCAAAGGGAAGTCCCCAGTTTCATCGGCAATCGTCCCAAAGCTACAGAGCCAGTCACAGCAAGGCAAGCAATGCCAGGACAACGACAACCTGCTCCAACCGCAAGAAGATGGAACAATCCGTCCACAGCAACCCCAGCAAGAGTCCCCAGCACCAGTTCGCGTGGCTGATAACAAACCAAGCAGTGCACCCCGTGTTGCTCCGATCCCGATGGCCATTAACCAATGGCAGATTGGCAACATCTCATGCAAGGAGGTCCTACCAACCGCAGCTACCAAGAAGGTTGTTATCTTGCCAAGGAATGTCTGCAAGAAAAGCAGTGTAACCGTTGAAACACCGGATAGTAAGCGAGGACAGATCAAGACAAACCGGCCTGAATCACAGGAGTAAAGGCGGCACCACCCAAGGCATGCCACGGTTTACAAGTGTTTGGTCTTCAAGTGTCTTTCCTTGTACGTAGAAACTTCATCGCAGTTATGTAATAAAAGAAGGATTATCGAATAAAGTTTATGTCAGGCAGTTTTTCCCTTTTCGTATGGCTCATCTCATTTCTCCAAAAGGTGGATTCACTTGTGTACCTGTTAGTGTCATAAGGAACCTAGAGTTTCTTTTCGAAGCCATTTGCAGCTTGGTTTAACTCTAAGACCTCATTGCCAACTAAGTAAGAAAACGGCTAACCCACGAAGTAAAGATGGTTAGACCACTAAAATCCCCAACATGAGGAGATACATCAAAAGGGTCATATAACGGACACCTCAAGAGTATGTGAAGATGCACCAAGCAGTTAAGTGTAACATCATATAAGGATCACCGGAACTCTCTAACCTTGGAAGTCATGTGGAAATGGTAAGTGGCAATAGTACCCTGATGGTGTGAACATGAATCAAGAATGCTTGTTCGTAATTCAAGGCAACAAGGATATCTTCAAAAAAAAATCATCTCAATGTTTCTCGGAAGTCGACAGAAACTACTCTGCACATGGGTCAGAAAGGTACAAGAATCAAACCCAGAAAGGCATAGCCAGCACAGCGGAGTATATGGCAGAAAATCCTTCTTGGCGAATCATCTCTACTCAAGAATTGAAAGGAAACACGTGTTGGTCAAAAAACAGAAGCTCTCGGCAACATCAAAGTCAGTCCTCGGTAGTCGTACAGGTTGCAGTACTCGTGGGAAAGCAATTGCAGAGCTTATAGTTTACCGATCTAGAAGAGTCAGCCAAGGATAAGCGAAGGAGTAAAATGTTATACTAAGGAAATAACCTTTTGAGCATGGTCTGTTAATCGCTCAGGGCTAGTTCGAGAAAACAACTACGCAAATCGTTCAGGTCAAGAGTAGATCAAGGAATTTCCAAGTCCGTGAATTTACTAAAATCGGATATAACGTGTCAGGGGCAGCTCCGCCAACTACTAGGCAGCAAAGTGAATCCTCGGTTTACCACGTTTGCCAACATAAATTGTCCAGTCCAAAGAAAGCATGATCTACGAACCCATATAGTTCTGATCAATATCAGTCCAAGCAGAATCAGCCAGTGCTGCTTTCGGACGGCAACATAACGTCAAGGTTGAAGTCAGTCAGTCCGAATCAGCAGGGAACAGCGAGGCCAGCACACCAGTCCAACCCTGCCCTCGCCAGCTTTCTTTCTAGCCATCCCAAAATCTCGGGACGAGATTCCTATAAGGGGGGTAGATTTGTCACGCCCCGATTTTCGATCGGGATTAAAAATTGCCTAATAATACATTTTCCAGAAACTTAATAAAAATTTAAAGCAATTTAAACAAGTGAAATTAGCAAGGAAATCAAAAATTTCCTTTAAAAATTATGGCCGGAAATATTTTTGTAATATTCTCTGTACCCTAAAGTACTCTCCAAAATTTTTCGTGAATTTTTGGAGCTAAAGAAATAATTTTTAAAGTCACAAAGTTCATTTAACTGATTAAATTAATTGAAAAAGAATTAAAACTGTCCCTTTTGTTTGGGCCGTTTTCGGCCCAAAATTTCCTCTCTCTCCCGCGGCCCACGCAGTTTCCTCTCCTCTCCGGCCCACTACTTCCTCCGGCCCAACGGCCGTTGGGCCGTTTGGCCCATTTTCCCTCGCGAGGAGTCCAATCCTCCTCCTTCCTTTCCACTTTGGGCCATCGGCCCATTTGATCTTTCTTCCCAAGGATGTCTGATTTGCTTCCTCGGCCAATTCCAGTCACAAGTCCACTTTAAGTCCCTCAGCTCATTGGTCCTTTTTCCAATACCAAGTCCATTTCACCTCCTTTTTCTCTCCTGTTCGCCAACACTTGTGTCGCCGACACGTGGGCCCTCTTGTTTGGTGCAATCCACACCTGGACCACGTGGCCGCCCGCGGCTTCGCCACGTTGGCGTCCACGTCGGCGCTCCCTTCTCCCTTCCGTCGGTAGTGGCCGTCACGTCAGTGCCACGTGGTGCGTCCGCACCCGTGCGTGCGTGGACTTGGTCCACCATGGACCGTCCGATTCTTGACTCGTTGACACGTGGGACCCGCCGTTCCGGCGCCGATTCCCTTTGATGATGTCAGCGTAGTCCTTTCCTTTGCAAAATTAATTAATAATTACGCAATAAATCATTTTAATTTCCAGAAATTCATTTAAATGGCTCAAAACTTCTAAAATTCATATCTAATTCAACGAACTCCAAATTGAGCCATTCAACTTGCAAAATTCATCTAAAATTGAGCTCTACATGTTTGTTTACTTTTTATGTACTGTTTACTTGGTTTTTATTAGAGTTTTCTCTCGTTTTACGTGCCAGCGTGTAGATTTCGCTGTTTCGGAAGTTTGCGCTCGCGAGGAAAAGAGTCCGGAAGATTGTTTGATGAAGCAAGGCAAGTCACACATTCCCCTTGAGCATGTTGTACCTATTTTACGAAATGTTTTACGTTTGCAAATAAAGTGCATGTTTTGCTAATTACATGGTAATAGGGTTTACCTATCTGTCCGCTTGTGCCATGTTTACTTGTTTACCTTCCTTTGTTAACTGTGGTTGATAATTTGACTAGCTTACGTCACTTTGTTGACCTTGCTAGAATTATATTTGCTTAGCCATGCTTAATTACCACTAGCTCATTTAATGGGATAATTACACCTTTACTTTTAGCTTCTAGTTGAGCTGTGAGCTCGAAACATCTGACCATGTTTCATTGGTCGTAATTATCCAACTAAAATATGACTTAATGGTGGGCCGTGGGTGCATGGTTTTGCTGGTTGCACCCATGGCAATTAAGGACCGGTTAATGGGAAACCCTGGAAGAATAGCAGTGCTTACCACAAGCAAGAATGGGCAACTGCTGGACTCGTAGTATAGCTCTTCTCTAGCTGACGCTCCCCGGCAAGGGTGGGCGTGATGGAGTTGGGTCGGCCGGGGATATACCGGTTGATCGGCTGCCGGATTCACCAAGGCACGAGGGGGGGCTGCCCACTGCCTTTTGAGGGGTGGGGGCGAAACCTGCGGTGTGGTGCGCTTGGTTAGGAGGAGTTATGCGAAAGGTCCTGTCACGATTTCCCCCTTTGCAGTATCGTGGTGATACTTCGGGACATGGTAACATGTGTGGAATCGTGTCTTGTGGGTACAGTTGCGCACCTCTGATCAGAGTAAAACTATTCGAATAGCCGTGCTCGCGGTTATGGGCGATCAACCAGATTCACCGTGATTAGTCCCACATGCTTAATTAATTTGACTTAATGAACTGGTGTAGTTCAGGTGGAATGGTTGGGCCTGTTCAACGTGGTTGTAGCGTTGTTCAGTGGAGTTTTAATATTGCCTTAATTAAACAACTGTTTTACTGTTTTAAAATATAAAGGTTTTGAACCGCTTTTCTGCAAAGAGCCACAAGCCTCCCTTTGTCTCCCCTGTGCATGTTTGCATCTTTGGTGTGGCTTGTTCAGTACGATGGTTGTACTCAATCTTGCTATTTTCCCCCTTTTCAAAAGTTTAGTACTTCTGAGTTGAAGATGAAGTTAGAGGACCAAGGCTCAGACCCCAGTTGAGTTTGCCTGTGGAGTGGAGCTGAAGCCCCGCTAGGATCGTCTCTTTCCGCTGCTGTTTTCTTTTCGGTGTGAGGACTAAGTGCCTCTGTTGTAAGTATTTATCGCTTTATTTACGTTTGGATCTGTTTATTGATTTGTCGTTTTGTGTACCCTGGTTGATGCCTGGACAGGGACTTAATACACAAAATGGTTTGGAAATTTGGAAAAATTTCCGGGCGTGACAACGGCCCAGTACGACAGTGGTGTCCGATGCACAAGACCAGCGCTCACATGTTCGAGGAGTGCAACGTATTCCAGAAAGCCATGGCTAGCGAAGATCGTCCATGACAAGGGAAAGAGGGTTCGCGTGGTAGAGAAGGACGATCATAATCCTCCATCCGACGACGAACCAGACTTTCCCGACTTCATCGAATTTGGGCAATACGTGCCCCACATCTTCGGCGGCTCAACCTCTTATTCTTCAAAAAGGGAATAGAAGAAAGTAGAATGCGAAGTGTGCTCCACAACCCGAGAGACAGTGTCTAAAATGAAGTGGTTAGATCAGAAGATCGAGTTCTCTAACGCTGATCATCCAACCCTGATAACAATCCCCGGACGAAATCCGATAGTAGTCGAACCTACTATTCATAATGTCAAAGTTGCTCAAGTCCTCATCGACGGTGGCAGCTCCATCAATCTCCTCTTCACTAGCATGCTCGACGCAATGGGGATCCTGAGAAGTGAGCTTCTCCCTTCAAAGCAGCCATTCCACAGCATTACCCTAGAGTCATCATCAAGGCCTCTAGGAAAGATCATGTTGCCGATAACATTTGGCAAAGCTGACAACTTCCGAACAAAGCAAATCACGTTCGACGTAGCCGAGTTCGAATGGCCTACAACGCTATTCTTGAAAGCACAACACTCGCCAAGTTCATTGCAGCATCGCACTACACTTATTAGCTAATCAAGAAACCAAGACCCAAAGGAACAATCACAATATCGGGGAACAAAAAGATGGCCATGCAGTGCGACAAGAGGAGCCTTGACATGGTTGAGCAAACTCCCACCATGCCCGCCCCAACTGAACCTCATCGGAAAGTGACCAAGTCTAATCCGGCGCCCAAACTAGATGGCGCGATAAAGATAATCCCGCTGATCAGTAGCACCCCCGATAAGACGGTCAAGATCGAGGCCGAGCTCGACAGCAAATAAGAACTCGAGCTCATCACTTTCCTCCACGACAATGCAGATGTGTTTGCTTGGCAACTGTCCAACATGCCTGGGGTCCCCAGCGAGGTGATTGAGCATAAACTGATGGTCCGTCCTGATGCAAAACCCGTCAAGCAAAAATTGCGTCATTTCGCTCTAGGCCGTAAAGAGGCTATACGAGAAGAACTCGACAAACTTCTCAAAGTTGGTTTCATCAGAGAAGTCATTCATCCAGAGAGGCTCACTAATCTAGTCATGGTGCACAAGGCCAATGGCAAATGAAGGATGTGCGTAGACTTCACCGATCTCAACAAGGCTTGCCCGAAAGACTACTTCCCCCTTCCACTTATCAACCAACTGATAGATTCTACTATCGGGAGTGAGTTGTTGAGTTTTCTCGACGCCTATTCTAGGTATCATCAAATCAGCATGACCAAGAAAGATGAGGAGAAGACGACCTTCATCATGCCCTTTGGTGTATTCTGCTACGTCAAGATGCCCTTCGGCCTGATCAGTGTTGGGTCTATGTACCAGCGCGAGATTCAGGGGCTTTTCAATCTCAACTCAGCAATAATGTTGAAGCCTATGTCAACGACATTGTGATCAAAACAAAGACACAAGATTGCCTCATCGATGACCTATGGGAAACTTTCAACAATCTCCGAAGACACCGGCTCAAGTTGAATCCGGAGAAGTGCACGTTCGAAGTACCATCGGGCAAACTACTTGGCTTCCTCGTCTTCGAACGAGGTATTGAAGCAAACCCGGACAAGATCAAGGCCATTGAGAACATGAAGTCCCTGACAAGGCTCAAAGAAGTTCAGAAGCTTACAGGATGTATGGCAGCTCTCAATCGATTCATGGCAAGGATGGAAGAACAAGGATTACCATTCTTCACCCTTTTGACGAAATAGGACAAGTTTGAGTGGACATCTGAGGCCGAGGAGGTGTTCTCTGCACTCAAGCGTTACCTCGCCTATCTATCTGTCCTCATTGCCCCACAACCAGAGGAAGAGCTCTTCCTCTACATCACTGCAACACCGTACTCCGTAAGCACCGTCATCATTGTTGAACGAGATAAGGTATATCCCCCAGTCTACTATGTCAATGAAGTACTGCATGACGCTGTGGTCATGACATCCTTAAAGTTGCGCCAATATTTTCAGGCCCACAAGGTCACACTCATCTCCTCGTACCTCCTTGGTGAGGTTGTCAGAAGTCGCAGGACGCATTGCCAAATGGGTCGTCGAGCTCAGTCAATTCAATGTCCACTTCGTCCCACGAACAGCCATCAACTCCCAGGTAGTTGTAGATTTTGTCGCTGACTGGACTGCCCCTGAGGACGGCAAAGTCAACCGAACGGACAACGAGCGATGGACAATGGCCTTCGATGGAGCCTTCAATAGTCAGGGAGCAGGAGATGGATTTATTCTAACTTAAACCGGAGATCAGTTTCGACACACTGTGTAGCTAAACTTTCGGGCAACCAACAACACTACCGAGTATGAAGGACTTCTTGTCGGACTAAGAGCAGCCGTATCACTAGGGGTCAAACGACTAATTGTGAAAGGGGACTCAGAAATAGTTGCTAACCAAGTGCATAAGGACTACAAGTGTTTAACTCCAAGTTGTCCAAGTATATCCTCGAAGTCAGAAAGCTGGAAAGAAGGTTCGACGGATTTAAGGTACACCACGTCTATCGTAAAGACAACTCCGATGTCGACAACCTCGCCCGCTAAGCTTTCAGAAGAGAACCAACGGAACCTGGTACGTATCTTGAAGTGCTAGCCAATCCTTCAGCCCAGAGCTCATTGAACGACAACATCAATAGTACCACCGACACTGGCTATGGGGCTACTACTTAGAATGACAAGCTCGTTCCAGGCATCAAGACAACTACGGGTTGATGCACACCGCTCGTCGAATTCCTCAACATTGACAAGCTGCCAGAAGACGATATGGAAGCAGAGAAGGTTTCCCGACAAGCCAAGGCCTATTGTATGGTTGGGGACGATCTATACAAGAAAGCTACCAACGAGGTACTGCTAAAGTGCATCACGTTCGACGATGGCAAGGAACTACTGCTCGACATCCAAGAAGGAATTTGTGGATCACATGCTGGAGCGAGAACTTGGTCGGTAAGGCCTTCCGACAAGGTTTTTACTGGCCATCGGCTCTTCAAGATGCCACCGACATGGTACAACAGTGTGAAGCTTGTCAGTTCCACAGCAAGCTCACCAACTTACCAGCTCAGGCCCTCCAAACTATCCCTTTGTCCTGGTCGTTCTCGTGTTGGGGCTGGACATCCTCGGACCCTTCCCAAGGGGACAAAGCGGCTACAAATTCTTGTTCGTGGCTATAGGTAAATTCACTAAGTGGATTGAAGCGGAGCCAACAAGAGCAATCAGAGCCGAGCACAAAATCAAGTTCATCAAAGAGATATTTTGTCGATACGGGCTTCCAAATTGGATATTGACAAACAATGGCTCCTAGTTCACGAGTGCCGCCTTCCAGGACTACTGCTCGAAATACGGGGTCAAGATCTACTTCGCATCAGTGTCTCATCCTCAGAGCAACGGACAAGTCGAGCAAGCAAACGGGATCATGCTCCAAGGGATCAAAACACATGGATACCATAGGATTTTGGCCTACAACTCATGATGGGTTGAGGAGCTCCCTTCTGTTCTATGGGCCGACTACGCCTACCAAAAAGACCCCGTTCTTTCTCGTGTACGGATCTGAAGCTATGCTCCCTACTGAGCTACGTTATCGATCAACACCAGTTTGGGAGTACTTAGATGAGGACCAGGACAACAGGTGAGCAAATGACGTCAACTTGCTAGAAGAACACCGAGAACGAGTTGC
This sequence comes from Oryza officinalis, assembly GCA_008326285.1. Taxonomy (NCBI): domain Eukaryota; kingdom Viridiplantae; phylum Streptophyta; class Magnoliopsida; order Poales; family Poaceae; genus Oryza; species Oryza officinalis. Next base: position 992,551 of record BDMV01000021.1, on the reverse strand, counting down.
ATCCGAGTAGCCGGATATCAACAAGCCCTACGTCGCTACCACGAGAAGCGCATTCGAACATGTACACTTGACGAGGGACCATACACGGTGGTACAAGTGTTATGACTAGGTGCATACAAAATCCCCAACGACGAAGACCGCGAGTTATCCAATTCTTGGAACATTGATCAACTATGAAAATTCTATGTATAAGACCAGAGGCTAATCTATAAGTTGATTTTTATCGGTTTATATATATATATATATATATATATATGCATCTTTTGTCTTATTTATTACAGTGTTTTGTTCTATGAACCCCTTTTGCTTCATAATGCCTCAAATCAAGGTCATTTCCTATCGATCTATTATGTTAAAACTGACTAGTTATTGGGTCTCAGCACCTTGGCCGGGGACACCTGGCACTGTGAGCTAGTCGGACGCTAAGGGTCAAACAGCCATATCAGATCTGGCCATGTCAGAGTACCCACTGTAACGTATTAACAAGCCATGTACTTGGGAATTGGTTTTCCCAACTTCACGGCTGGGGGCTAGGAATTTGTTGCTTCAATTCAGTCAAATATGAAAATTTAAGCTACTTTTATGGAAATATCCTTTCCATCAAATTAGTTGGGGGCTAAAAGTACTCTCTTATTGTCATATGCTCTAATAGTTTACAAAAATTGATCAAATTTGAAATTCTACTAATGTCTTGTTTAGATCACTTTACAGTTGAATACGACGACAAAATCTACCAGGAGAGCCATTGCCAGTTCATCGTGGAGAAGATATCTACAGCCAGAGGAGCAAGAGATTGTGCTAGTTGGTCGATCTCGATGGCAGTCCTCCGAGAACACGTAAATCCCTCTCGAAGGAAGTTCAAGTCCATCTAAGGACGAGATTCGCGAATACATGCGAGTACGTGGCCTTCATCGTATCGGCTGGCTCGACGACATTCTTGCTTCAGGTTGTCATCGATCCACTTATCAGTGCCGAGAAGCACACTACATGTACCCCATTTCCACCCCAGGTATCTAGAGACCGACTTCTCAGGAGGAGGATGAGCCACGCACAACTCTTTGCATAACCGCTATAGTACGGAGCAGTAGTTCTCGAGGTGTGCCGAGATCCATATCTCTCTACCCCTCAGAAGCTCCACACCTTGATCTTGCTTGATGTTCTCAGTGGCCCTCTCCAGTCCTTCTTTCTCGTACATAGTCATCCAGTACTCTGCCGGCCCTTTCATCTCTGCAAGAGAATGTCCAAGGTCTAGAAAAATAACATCGTTAGCAATTTTTGTCCTAAGTACAAAGACAGTGTGCTACAATGTTACAATTTCTTACTATGGCATTGTTCGCACAACAATGTCACTAGGTCCTCCTCGGAGGCCAAGGCGTTGTCAAAGGTAACGGCAACCAGGGCACGTCCTCCGTCACTTGGCATCGAGAAGCCCTAGGGTGTATTGGGTTCGACAAGTACATCCGACGAGTGTTCGCCTTGCTAGATGTCCTTGTTCGCGACTTCAAGAAATCTACAATGTGGAGATATCGAGCAAATGAAAAATTCAGAGTCGGATATAACAAATGGGAAATGTTCTTTACACGTCGAATCCAATACTTGGCCGCAATTATTACAATAAAAGGGTGAAATCAAAAAATTTACTCTTCAAAAATAGGGATGACCGAATCCCCGAGTTTCTCCACCTCCAACATGGTGTCATTGCGGTGCCCGTCGGCTCCCCCTTGGTCATCGTCTCCTCCAAGTTTATCTCGGGGTGGGTGAGCCTGAGGCACACGAGGACATGGCAAGCCACAAACTTAAGCCCGGTGCACACCCCATCCGCTACCAGCTTGGCGTGGTCATTGGGAGCGGTCTCCAGCGCTGTGATGAGGGTTCCTAGGGACCTCATCACGGTCGTCTCGTCGGGGAAGGCAGGATGCTTGATGTGTTTCCCCAAGCCTTTGGCCACCATGTCGAGACGCCCATAGTTCTCGTGCAGGGCTTGACAAAGGGAGGCTAGGTTGTCCCTCGTCTCCGTGAGCTCGTGCTCCAGACCCCGACCAGTAGCTTGGCGTTGTTGGCCTGTGCTTCTCTAAGCTGAGCTTCCAGCGTCGCGACACAGTCGTCGGCAGAAGACGTGGCTTTTCCAAGCCGTCCGAACTCGGCGACGAGATCTCGGGCGCTTGTCTCAATCAGCCGACAAGCATGCAAGAGCTTGTCGACGGACGAAAACGGTCCCGAGATCGTGAGGACGCTGGTTGCGAGGGGAGAACGACAGTCGAGAGGGGCGACTTAGAGCTCACCTCTTCTTGGGCACCGGTGCTCTGACCCGAGTTCGAGGGGTAGGGGCAGTTGGATATCGGTAGGCCAGGATTTCACTTACCTGGTTTTCTACTTCTACAGCAGCAATGCCTTCTTCGTGGGGGTTGGCTTTGCACTAGAGGTAGTCTGCAGAAAGGGAAGGGTGAGGACGAAAATGACTACCGCAATTATAAGATGAACTTGAGACTAGGGTCTTACCTTAGTACCACCGGTCCAGACCAGCTTCCCTGCCCCCGAGGTCTTTGGTAGAGTAGGCCAGCGTTTCCTCTTTGTTCCACTGCCTCTAGGGGCGAGGGACACGGCCGCTTGTTCAGAAACTGCCTACTTCTTCAAGGAAGCAAATGCCTGGTGGTCGATGTCACACCCAGAAATTTAGCCAAATCCCTATCCAGGAATCAAGTCAGGGTACACAAAACAACAAACTAATATATAGATCCAAACATAAAATAAAGCGTAAATACTTACAAAAGAAGCACTTAATCCTCACACCCAGAAAAAATAGCAGTAGCGGAAAAAGACGATCCTAGCGGGGCTTCAGCTCCACTCCACAGGCAAAACTCAACTGGAGTATAAGCCTTGGTCCTCTAACTCCGTCTTCAGCTCAGAAGCACTAAACTTCTGAAAAGGGGGAAATAGCAAGACTGAGTACAACCATCGTACTCAGCAAGCCACACCAACGATGCAGACATGCAAGGGGAGACAAATGAAGGTTTGTAGCTATTTGCATAAAGACTATTGTAAACATTTATAGTTGAAAATAGTAAAACAATTGATTAATTAAGGCAAGATTAAATCTTCACTGAACAATGCTAAACCACGTTGAATAGGCCCAACCATACCACCTGAACTACACCAGTTCATTAAGTCAAATTAATTAATAGGGTGAGACTAATCATAGTGAAGCTGGTTGTTCGCCCATAACCGCGGGCACGACTATTCGAATAGTTTTACTCTGGCCAAAGATGTACAACTGTACTCACAAGACACAATCCACCATCATATTACCGTGCCCGGCCGGACACGTCACCATGGCGAGTGATTCTAACAAGACTCTTCGCATAACTCCCCATGACCAAGTACACCACACTACAGGTTTCACCCCCACCCCTAAGCCGAGGTGGCAGTCCTCCTTTGTGCCATGGTGAATCCGGAAGCCGCATAGACCATCGCAGGGTCCATCCAAACTCCATCACGCCCACCCTTGCCTTTGAACGTTAGAAAGGGAAAAGCTATACTACAAATCCAGCAGTTGCCCATTCTTGCTTGTGGTAAGCACAGTAAGTCTTCTAGGATTTCCCGCGAACCGGTCCTTAATTGCCATGGGTGCAACAAGCAAAACCATGCATCCACGACCCGCCATTAAACCATATTTTAGTTGGATAATTATGACCAATAGAACATGGCCAGATGTCTCGAGCTCGCAGCTCATCAAGATGCTAAAAGTTGATAATGTGATTATCCCATTAAGTGAGCTAGTGGTAATTAAGTATGACTAAGCATAACATAATTCTAGCAAGGTCAACATAAGTGATGCAAGCTAGTCAAATTATCATCTAAGTTTCACAAAGGATGGATAATTAGCAAAACATGCAATTTATTTGCAAACGGTAAGATATTTTATAAAGTAGGTTTAACACGCTCAAAGGGAATGTTTGACTTGCCTTGCTTCATCAAACAATCTTTCAAACTTTTTTTCTCGCAAACACGATCTTCCGAAACGGCGGATTCTACACGTTGGCATACAAAATAAGGAAAAATCCTAATAAAAACCAAATAAATAGTACATGGAAAGTAAAAAAAACAAGTAGATCTCAATTTTAGATGAATTTTGCAAGTTGAATGGCTCAATTTGGAGTTGGTATGAATTAGTTATGAATTTTAGAAGTTTTGAGCTATTTAAATGGATTTCTGAAAATTAATACAATTTATTACGCAGTTATTATTTATTTTCTTAAAGAGAAACAAGGATTAATTCGTCAGCAGTGGGGGACCAGTGTGGACCAAGTCCACTAGGGCGGGCCCCACGCATCAGCGGCTCACAAGGGGGCGGTGCACCGTGGACCAAGTCCACTGAATGGCCGGGTGGCGCCATGGACTGGGACCACAGGTGGTCCACGAGGCCGACGGCCTAGATCGGCCCGGGGCCGATCGGGCGACCAAGACTGGCCGGCGGCACGGGTGTGCAAGCGCCAGCGGCCAACCGACGGGTGGCGGCGGTGCGCGGCCCCAACGTCCATAGACAGTGAGAGGCAGCTACGCGAGAGGGATCGCGGGTGAGGGCAAACGGGAGAGGAGGATGAGGGGATCCTCACCTTGTGCAAGGGGTGACAATTTGAGAACAGGAAGGTGGCCGGCAGGCGAGCCTGAAGTGGTGACACTCCTCGGTGTTGGAGACGGGGCGGCACTCCGGCGAGCTCTGGCGGACAAAAGGCCGCCGAGGTTCTTTGGGACCTGGGAAAAAGGAGGGGAGGTTAGTGGAGCGTAGCGTGGCTGGAGATGGTGAGGAAACACGGCCGGAGGCCCCGGCAAGGTGTGGTGGAGCTCACCTCGAGTAAAATATACCTCGGTACGACAGCTGCGTCTCGTTCTGTTCCCTTGACTACAAGTACGCAAGATGAGAACGGGCCTGGAGAGGTTGGATCCAATGACGGATAAAGTCTTGGACAACTTCGTATCTGATCAGACCACGTTCTCGGAGATCATGGATCTTTTCTACAAAACTCACTAAGGCGAGAGTCATTAAGGGTTTGGAGGTCCATGTCTCTAAGCTCGTCGATTTCTCATTGGGGACCTCAAGCATAGGAGATCTGGTCTTGATTTGGAGATAGAATCAATTTTTACACCAATCTTTCCTTGAAGATGGGCAGTTAAAGGGGATGTACTCGTCCTTCATTCCATCCCGAAGACGGAGGCCACAACATCCTTAGATTTTTGAAGCCTCCATCCATCTAACCTCGTAGAAATATCTGAAGAAATCTAGAAAAGATTGTACCCCAAGGTACGATAGCTGTGTCTCGTTCTGTTCCCTTGACTACAAGTACGCAAGATGAGAACGGGCCTGGAGTGGTTGGATCCAATGACGGATAAAGTCTTGGACAACTTCGTATCCGGTCAGACCACGTTCTCGGAGATCATGGATCTTTTCTACAAAAGTCACTAAGGCGAGAGTCATTAAGGGTTTGGAGGTTCATGTCTCTAAGCTCATTGGTTTCTCATTGGGGACCTCAAGCATAGGAGATCTGGTCTTGATTTGGAGATAGAACCAATTTTTACACCAATCTTTCCTTGAAGATGGGCAGTTAAAGGGGATGTACTCATCCTTCATCCCATCCCGAAGACGGAGGGCACAACATCCTTAGATTTTTGAAGCCTCCATCCATCTAACCTCGTAGAAATATCTAAAGAAATCTAGAAAAGATTGTACCCCAAGGTACGTGTCGCATAGATGGGTAACGATGCTCAAGAAGACAATGGAGTTCGAGTTGAGGTGAAGGAGGTGGATTCCATAGAAGTCAAGAAGCAAAGGCAGAAACTCAGAAGGAGAAACAAGAAAACCGCATTGGACGAAAGAGACTAGCGTGATTATTTGCTCAAGATTTATCAAAGGATCTGTACCTCCTTCCGAGCGCGCCAACACTCTTGTGCTTGGTAGAGCACCCTCTTGCTATAGCTCTCTCATCTCGGCCTGGCCGATGATGGACTCCGGTAGATCCATGGATGATCGACGAAGGGATTAAGGGATGCTGGGGATTAAGGTTTTTCGTGAGCTGAGGCGGAGAAGATCGGAGGCGCAAGAGAGAAGTTTGGGGTTTTGCTTTGGCGATTGGAACCCAAATGGGTCTCAAAAGTGCAATTTATAGGTCACATCCAATGGTTCGAATTTCGAGAAAGACGAAGAAATCACCGTTGGAATTTTAGCTAGTTTGTTTATAACTGTTAAAATTTTCTGACTTCAATCCAAATAATGGGCCTACGTCAAGTCCTTGGATTTGGGACAACCATGTCGCCTGCTCTATATCTTCTCGACGTCCGAGAACAGTTTGATGAGTTTGACAACAGTTGTTCTCGGAAAAATAATTGAAGGATGGCGTTAAAATCATCTGTATTGAAGTCTGGGACTACTATTAGTATCAAGGATAAGACATACCTCCTCTACACGGGTTAATGAAGTACGGTAGAACTATATATCCGATAGTATACGAAAAGGTATCCTTTAATTAAGGAAATACAGTTAAAAGAGAAGGAAATTATCTTTTCGGAATAGAAGGTGTTAGAGTCCTAAACGAGAAAGATAAGGTCTCCTCAGTACCACGCTCTATTTTATTTCTCCGAGTTCTACTTGGGGAAGGAGGAAATCTCTACTATTTATGAAGGTCCCGGTGTTCAGATCAGGGCATTGAGTTACAAGCCATAGCCAAACCCACGCCCAAAAGCAATTCAGAGGAAGTCAACATCATATTCGTCGAATAGATCCCGTCGGGATTCTTGTCAGTCTGTAGTCGGTGAAATCCATCAGTTGTTCTATTCCTTATTGTACACTGAGCGTCTTTTCCATTAATAACCCATATAAACTGGAGTATGGTTATACTCATTTTGAGGGTCGGAACCAGTATAAATCTTTGTCTCCTGTTTGTTTGACCGATTCTCGCGAATACCCTGATTCCAACTATCTCCATATTCTTCAAATACCTTAATCGGCATATAGCCTGTCGATAAGGATGTAACACATCATAATAGTACAAATCTAGACAAGATGTATCATATCTCGTACTAGGTTTGTTTTTTTTGAGAAAAGGAGTATGCTCCATGTACAATAAGAGGTTGCTAAACATCACACATCCATACTAGAAGTAATTTGTTTATTATCTCTACGCTTAGTAATCCTTTTTATGCCCTTCTCCACTCGTACGCTCGGCGTGTATAACCATCAGATCCTATTCTTTATCCTCATCACTCTTCTAACACATCCTGATTATACGAGTATAACCCGTTATAACAACGTACAAGCAGGTTTCCTGTACTAAATTAAATTAATATTGAATAAAAATGATTGGCAGCTTTCATGCCGGAGCGTGTAGAACCATCAGATCCTATTCTTTATCCTCGTCACTCTTCAAACACATCCTGATTATACGAGTATAACCCGTTATAACAACGTACAAGCAGGTTTCCTGTACTAAATTAAATTAATATTGAATAAAAATGATTGGCAGCTTTCATGCCTTTCATCTTTATGTGTGTTACTTTCGCTGAATTGAATATAAGATACGCAAGTTTCCTGAATTCCAAAATAGTGTGATTCTTTTCAAAAAATCTACATCTAAACTTTTAAAGTACAATCTTAAAAATCTATTTTCAGTTTTATAATATTAGTTAGTTCATTTGTTTGTACCTCAAATCATTCAACTATTTTGTATTCCATTCCGTGCGATTCTAGAGTGCAACAAAATCAATGTTTGCAGCTTGGATGAAAAAAAAATAATTTTGCCAAACATCAAATTAGCTAGTAAAAAGTTTGTCGACGGAGTAAATCACGACTACGGTATTTGCAGAGTATGGTGATCATTGGAACCAAGGTATACATAAGACTAAGGTAAAAGAGACGACGGAAGACAAAGATTTTTATACAGGTTCGGGCCCCTTAACTGACAGGTAATAGCTCTACTCCTGTTGGCTGAAGCCGATGTTGCTCTTATATATCAGAATCACACGAGTACAATATTTGAGAGAAATTAATCTAGTCATCGTCGACTTGGCGGCATTGTCACGCCCAGAAATTCACTACCAGAATTTCCAAAGCAAATTGTGTATTAAAATCTCTGTCCAGGACCAGCCAGGGTACACAAATGACAAAGTTGTCATACAGATCCATGTCTTACAAAACAACAAAAATTCTCTTACAAAACTGCAGCGGAAAAACAAAAAGACAAACTAAACTAGAACGGGACTCTTGCAGCGGACTGGCACCATTCCACAAGCATACTCCTCTGAGAAACCTCCATCGGACGCATACTCCTCTTCTGGTGTGGGGAAAAATTAAGCAAGACTGAGTAGTAGCATGGACCCTCAACATGTAGTCGACGGTAGGGTAGTCTTCTTCCTCGAATATGAACTCTGCGAGATTGGGGGTAGCGCTACATCCCTTATGTCGATCTCTGTGGCTTCAGATTAGGTCTGTCTAGACTTATCTCTCATGTTGGTGTGTCTTGGCCTTTATTGGTTTGCCTTCACTCTTCTCCTAGGGGGTCTTGTATTTACATCCACAGATGTCCCCTTGTCCAAGTAGAACTAGGGAAACAAATATGGATACGATCCGAGTAGTCCTTGTAGTTTCTAACTTAAATTCTGCTTCTCCTTCCTTATCCGGAATATCTTTCGTATATGAGGCATGATTCCGTATAAGACTTGGTATATGGTGGATCCCGCCGAGCTCAACCGAAGATCATTGGGTATGCCTTATTCATAACACTGACAGTAGTCCCTGACTACAATGCAAATGAACGAGTTGATGTTCTCGACCGAAGACCTTGAAACAATAGTTGTCAAACTCACCTAACCGTTCTCGGATGACCGAGAAGGTGTGGAGTATGCAACTAAGTTCCCTATCTAGCCTTGATCGAGAACTTGGATTGAAATCAAAAGCTTCCATCTCGACGGGTACACCATCGTTTTAACCAGTAATCCTTGTCGAACTCAATCAACCATTCTCGGATAGCCGAGCAAGTGCAGAGTATGCGACAAAGTCTTGGTATCTAACTTAACTGCTTTAATATCTAACTTTCCTGAAATCAATTACTCAGAACAAATTGTTAGATGAAAAAAGCCCCCGACCAAACGCTTGAGAGTAACATGATATAATATGAATTAAAATTTTGAAAATAAATTGAATCTATATATGACAATAAAAGAGTACTCTCGCTAGAGCTGCCTTCAGCAATCGGAGTATGCTACCCTTCCTAGGCCCCAGCTGTCTTTATGGAAAAGTCGTTTTCCATAAAGGCAGCTTAAATAAACTATGCTGAAGCAGCGAATTTCTAGCCTTCAGCCGTGAAGTTGGAAAAACTAATTTTCGATTACACGGCTTGGTTGATACATTCAAGTGGGTACTCTAACATGACCAGTTCTAACATGGTCGTTTGACTCTACATGGCCAACAAGTTTTTAAAGTGCCAAGCATCCCTGGCGGAGGTCTATAAGATCCTGAAGCTTGTCAGACTAACGTAAAAGGACAGTATGATCGACTTTGAGATGTAATGATATAAGAAAAAGGAATCAACGGACAAATATTGCACATTTGATATGTATAAACACTTACAGAGATTGATGCGCCGGATGATGAGGACCCTACCACGCTGGTCAAAAACCAGTTGTGTAGTCATACTCAACAAATCGCAGAGGTGGTGGAAGAATTGCTACAATTGTTGGTCGAGCATTAGGTGTATACATACCTCGATCACTCGGAGATGTGGGGGGAGAATCGCTACAACCATTGGTCGAGGACCAGGTATGTAAATGTACTCAACCACTCATAGATGTGGTGGGAAAATCGCTACAACCATTGGTCGCGGACCAGGTATGTAGACATACTCAACTACTCGTAGAGGTGATGGGAGAATTGGTACAACCACTGGTCGAGGATGTAACATCCCGAATATTTCGACTTCGGAATACGGAATTAAAAAATTCAGAATAACCAAAAATCTCTTTCAAAATACATTCATGTCTGAACTAACTCAATTCGATCTGTCGTTTTTCGTTTACACGTGGGCTAATAGACGAACATCTGAGGATACGTCGGTATTTGATTTCAAATATTATTTATTCAAGGAGCTATGATTTGCATATGCCAATTATTTTCGAAAAACAAAAACCCTCGGGCATATTTACTTTATAAATAAAGCTATATATCTAAATGTATCACCATTTTGGATAAAACCCATTAAGGGATAGTTTATTAAAACAAATATTGTTCCACTACAGAAATAGCTTTGATTATTTTCTATGAACCTTTATATAGAGTGATAAGCTTTTGTAAATTATTTGCAAAATAATGTCTATTGGTAAAGTATTTACTAGAAACCTTAATTGCGAAATATAAATTCCTAATAGGCTATTTTCAAAGATATGACCTCCTCAGACAAAGTCTAGTCCTAAGCATAATTTTAGTTTGCTTGTTAATTGTTTATTTGTGTGTGTCTAGAATCTGTGCCAAAGATCTCGATTAAATCCATCCTTGAGAACCTAAATTCTTGCCATGCATTGAATTCCTTAGTGTTCGAATTTCGTAAATCGATCCTCTTCCTGAATTGAACACCTCTCGGGGTAATATCCCTCCTTTGTCTTCTCGACCATCCATCTATTCTGGTAATTGCGGTTCTCTAATCAAAGTCTCGAGAGCTATTGTCAATTATCGAAATGTCACGTCCCTCCTTGACATCCTCGACTACCACAATTGAATATTAAACCCAACTCTATTTAATCGAAATTTTCTCTGTTCGAATCCTTTTTCCTCATAAATCATTTTATTCAAAATTCCCTAATTTAGTCCCTTCCTCGGAATCCTAGGACTACCGATGAATTCGTATATCGAACGTTGATTCGGTAACGCGGTCCATCCATCCGATTAAATTCGGGGAAATCTCTAAGTCTGATCCTTGCCCATCTAAATGCCAGATTAAATCCAAGAGCTCACTTAACAGTCCAATTGTAATTCAAACTCAAAATTAAATGTCCATTTATACAGTCCCTTTACAATTTTGGAATTTAATCTCATTCAAATTCCATAAATCCAAATTCCTACAAAATTACAAAACATCCTATTCCTTTGGACTCTTTCCTGTTCGGCCCAACTCTTTTCTCCCTCCCTCTCCTTATTGGGCCAGCCCATCTTCCTCTAGGCCAGCCTAGTACTCTTCCCTTCCCCTGGCCCAAGGCCTGCCCAGCAAAACAAGTCTGTTTGTTGTCCCTCTTCCTCAGCCAGCTCGCACGCCAGGTGTTCGACGGAATGTCTGCAAGCACCGAGCCCCACGGCTCCCCCCCTGCACCGAGCTTCCAGTCCACCGAGGCTTTCCCCCAAAACACCGGCAACACAGTGAGCAAAGTCCACACCGAACGCGTACGCCGCGTCCACGCCGTCCTGCAGCAGTCCCATCCTCGCTCTGCGATAACTCCCTGTCGACGACGACCGCCCCACAGGACCGTCGGCCCCACTCGGCCGAGCAAGCTTGTCGCTGTCCGCCGGCTGCGACGGCTATAAAAACCGCCCTATTTCGCTCACTGTCGCCATCACACCGACGAACGCGAGTCGCCCCGGCCGGCACTACCCCGGCTGAGGTTGCCGCACCGCTGCACCAACTCGCGCCAAGCAGCGTGCCCGGCCAACGCCGCGCCAGCCGCACCCATCGTCCTCGCCGCGTCGCGCCGCAGCCGCGGCCGCTGCCCGAGCCGGAGCCAGCGCCCCGCTGCCCGGCCGCGCCACCAGCCTTCTCCAGCCCGGCCGCCGCCCCGGCCTCCCAGCCGCGCCCGCGCCGCGCGCTGCCGGCCTTGCCGTGCCGCGCGCCAAGCCGCTCCCAGCCGGGCTCGCCGTGCCACACCGCAGCCGCCCCGGCCTCCTGGCCGCAGCCACACCCTGCCGGCCGCAGCCGCCATGCCGCACCACCGCGCCGCGCCACCGCCGCCCCGCCTCCCCAGCCGCCGCCCCTGTCGACGCCGCCTCCCAGCCGTGGCTGGCGCACGCGCCCAAGGCCGCGCCGTGCGCCATCTCACGCCGCCCTGCGCCGTCCCCGACCGCGCCGCCAGCGCGCCGCACCGCCCGGCCTCCGCGCCGCCGCTTGCCGGGCCGCGCCCGCGCGCCCGCGCGCCCGCGCCGCAACGCCGCCGTCGCCCCGTGCCCCGGCCGGCCGCCTCCCCCAGCCATCGGCCCTCCCGCGGCACCCTCCTCTCCTCTGGAAGCAAGAGCAAGAGAAAGAAGGGATGAGACAGAGAGAAGAAAGAGATAAGGAGGAGAAGGGAAGAAAAAAAAAAGAAAAGAAAAAAAAGAAAAAAAAAAAAGAGAAAAAGAAGTGGGACCCACGTTTGATTCTCCACCCGTGGGCCCCATCTTGACCCATACTTTGAAAAAGTCTGTATCACCTCCCTCTCGTTGTCGGGCAAAGCCCATAAAGCCTCCCAAAAAGTTTACCAAACGTCCCTCTGCGTCCATTGGGCTGCCGACTACAAAGTCTATATGGCGTCCCTCATCCTTTGTCGGGCTGAGCCCAAAAGATCAATCCCCTGCCAAAAGTCTATATGTCATCCTTTTCTCCAAATTTCAGGCTAAAGCCCACCAACAGCCTCCCACCTCACCAAAGTCTAACATATATCCCTCTACTCACCCAACCCCCTCTATTGAAGTCCATCTTGCCTCCCCAAGCCATTCATTCCTGTTGGGTCGGCAATAAAAAGATAAAATCTAATGCTCCTCCCCGGTACTACTCCCGGCAACGACGTCGCCGTGCGCCGCGCCGTCATCTGAACCCCGAGAACGACTAACTTATTGGACGGTTAACCTCTAACATCTAACATTTGACCCATTGACTCACTAACCCGCTGACTTCTAACTCACTAACCCGCTGACCTCTAACTCACTAACCCGCTGACCTCTAACTCACTAACCCGCTGACCTCTAACTCGCTAATCCCTAACCCCTAACCTGCACTAACCCGCTAACATTTATTCCTTAACGCTGTGTGTTCGTTTGTTGCCACCGATCGAACACGTGGTGTGCGAGGACGATCCGCGGGCCGACTGTCCCCAGGCTGTACATCGACGACCGTAGTTTCGTGTGAGGACCACCGCTCGGTGTGCCGCTACCCGGCTGCCGCAAGGTGAGCTCCTCTCCTGTTCTTCCTCTTGCTTTTGTTTCCTTACCGCCGTTGTTGCCGCGGCACGGTAACGTTGTGAGGCGCAACACCGTACCCGTTCATTACGCGGTTGCCCTCCGCAGCGATCACCGCTGTGCTGCCGGCCATGCATGCGCCACACAGCTAGCTGGCTGTACGTGTGCATGCACGCAAGCAGCTCACATTCACGCAGCTAGCTAGCCGTGTGTATGCATATGCATGCATGCTTGTAGCTCGCCCAAGCCCTTCACCTCACCATGCGCACCCTCTTTTAAAAACAAAACCCGTACGTGAGGAGTTAAGGGCGGTTCCACCCGTCAGACCTTTCCCTTTTCTTTGTTTTAAAACTTTTTCAATCTTTCGAATTCCATATCTCCCTCGTTTTAAGTCGGATTTGAACGAAACTTTTGTCAAAATCTTTCTAAAATCAAGATCTACGCAATGGCACTAGTTTGGTTATTTTTGATTGTTCTAGAATATTTGGCTCTTTTGTGTTAGCGAGTAGTTTGTGACGTTAGTATTCAACCGGACAGGGTACATCTGCGAGGAGGAAACTGAGCTAATCGAGAACGAACCCCCAATTGAGCAAGGCAAGTCACTACGCCCCCTTCCTCGAACATGTTGATCCTATTTTTATAAATGTGTTGATTGCAAATAAAATTGCATGCTAATTATAAAACGCGTACCCACATTTGCTTAAAGCCTTACCTTTGATATTGTTTATCCTTATGTATTTACACACCTTTGTTACCTGAGTATATTACTTTACGCGTGATTATTTACTCACTGCTTAGCCCTGCTTACATAGACGTTATACACTCCATATGTGGGATATGTGGATGTGGTTACACTGATCACTCGATGGGAGTGATTGATAGAGATCGGGTGGAGACATAAGCGCCACCCACAGCATGAAAACCTTTGTGAAAACCCAAAAACTTAATTAAACAAAAGTGATTTCGACTGGGGCGGCACGGATAGAATATGGGTGGTTCTGGGAACGGTAAGCCGCCGACCCTGGTCAGTTAAGGACCGAGTCAAGAAGCTAAGCAGGAAACGAACCGAGTACGACCACACTTCTTGAGTGGGGTTAGACCCGGTGGACTAGGTTATTCTCGTGGGGTGGCACCCCAGACATGGTAGGTTCTGGATATCGGTATGGAAATGTGGAAGTGTGTGGTTTAATGACGTCAAGCTTTATATATGTATGATGTAACCTTCAATCTCGGGAGCGCCAGGACTCCCCTCACAACCGGCTCGAGGTAGGAATGTGGCGCCGGGGGTGCAATGGGGATTCATAGTCCTTGGAGCGGGTGCCGCCATGCGAGGGTAACTGAAAAACCGGGCCGTGACAAGTCTCATGTGTTGGGTGCGTCACGGAGTGTGGGATTAAAAGCGTACATCCACTGCAGTGTGAGTAAATTAAACTATTCGAATAGCCGTGCTCGCGGTTAATGAGCGCCGGGACTTGTATTACTCTTGACTAGCCTCGTCAATTTGTAATATTGCTTAAAATATGATGGGTGTGGAAGGTGTGACCTTGCCTGATATGCAAAAAGGTCATAGTGGTTAAAATTGTGGAAATTGGATGCGAGGGTAAACCGGACCAAGCGAGGCTTGGGGAAGGTGGATGAACCCTCGCAGGTTAATGATAACTTCAACTTAACGTGGTTTTCAGTTAAAACTGTTGTGGGATAGGTTTGTGAAATAATTTGTGAAAACTAGCTTTATGCAAATAAACCAAGCCATCCTTGAACCCCTATGAACATTATATGCATTCTGTAGTGGTGGCTTGCTGAGTACGGTTGGTACTCACTCTTGCTTATTTACATCTTTTAGAAAGGTGTTGGTGTCGACCTGTACATGTGCTATGCTGGCAAGGAGTCACCGAGGACGGTGGAATAGGGACCTAGGTTCACCAGTCGATGCGTGTGGGATAAGATGGACCGCCGCTGCTTCGCTTCCGCTACTTCATTTAGTTGTTTTGGTATTTTGTGTTGCTATCGACCATGCTTGGTCTATTCGGGTTCCATTTGGGCTACCCTTGTATTATTAATATATTGTAAGACCTGTATGACGATGTCAGCTTGAGATATACAACTGTGCCATGTGTGTACCATCTACTGATCCAGAGAATGGTATTGTAATACACATGGGGTTTCCGGTATACAAAACCGGGGGCTCACAGAGGACCAGGTATGTAGACGTACTCAACCACTTGTAGAGGTGGTTAGAGGATCGCTACAACTGATGGTCGAGGACCAGGTATGTAGACGTACTCAACCACTCGTAGAGGTCTAGGACTAGGTATATAGACGTACTCAACTACTCGTAGAGGTGGTGGGAAAATCGCTAACACCGTCGGTCGAGGACCAGGTATGTAGACATACTCAACCACTCGTAGAGGTGGTGAGAGAATCGCTACAATCGTCGGTCGAGGACCAGGTATGTAGACATACTCAACCACTCGTGGAAATGGTAGGAGAATCACTACAACCGTCGGTCGAGGACCAGGTATGTAGACGTACTCAACCACTCGTAGATGTGGTGGGAGAATCGCTACAACCGCTAGTCGAGGACCAGGTATGTAGACGTACTCAACCACTCCAAAGCAATTCAGAGGGGATGGTGAGAGAATGATTACCACCGCCAGCCGAGGACCAGGTGTAGTTATCCCTCGACCACTCGAAGGCAACTTGGAGAGATGGTGAGAGAATGACTACCACCGCTGGCCGAGGATCAGGTGTAGTTATCTCTCAACTACTCGAAGGCAACTTGGGGAGATGGGGGAAATTACTACAACTGCTGGTCGAGGACCAGGTGTAGTCATCCATCGACCACCCGAAGGCAACCCTGCTAGGTGGCGAGTGATTATTACAATGCTGGTCGAGGACTAGGCGTAGCCATCCCTCGACCACCCGAAAGCAACTGATAGGTGGTGGGAGATCGCTACAACGCTGGTCGAGGACCAGGCGTAGCCATCTCTCGACCACCCGAAGGCAACTGATAGATGGTGGGAGATCGCTACAACGCTGGTCGAGGACCAAATGTAGCTATCTCTCGACCACCCGAAGGCAACTGATAGGTGGTGAGAGATCGCTACAACGCTGGTCGAGGACCAAACGTAGTCATCACTCGACCACCCGGAGGTAACTGATAGGTAGTGAGAGATTGCTAAAATACTAGTTGAGGACCAGATGTAGTCATCTCTCGACCACTTTTAGGGGCGCTAGAGTTGGTTATTACATGTGCATCTCATATGGCCAGCATAACTCACATACCCAACTAGTAGCATATCGGATGTTCGTTCACAATTATGCCGGGTGATCAAGTCGACAACATTCGCGAAGAGATTGTCCGCAACAGCCTTTTCACAAATAATCCGGACATGACCGACGCTAAATGTGAGATAGGTCGTCGGTCTCTGTTGGTAGGTTTGGTCCGACTACTCTGCATTTGTTCGAGAATGTTCTCGATAATGGGGTATACTCGACCGCTGCCTACTTGAGCGCTCGATTATTCTTGAAAAATATTTTCTAGAAGGCAAGATATATAGCAGAGAATATAAGCGTGTATCCAAAAAGTTGTATAAATCTTCTGATATTATTAGGATGTAATGAGCAGATTCAAATTAAATATTGGGTATTAAGTAAACCTTAAGCAAGCATGATTTAAACAGAAGAGACAGAGCGTGCCCCCAGTATTATACCGTTGTCGGCCTAACATAGGAAGCGCTTGCACAACAGACATTATACACAAAAAATACTCTAGGTAAATATAATAAATTATGGATTTGGAAAAAGGTACAGTAAATTGTATGAAATATTGTGTTCCTTTGTAAATACATGCTGGATGTATTACAAAATCAGTAGATTGATTTAAAAATCAATATACTAATTACCTTGTTTAGCGATGCTAAGCAACTCGGAAGTAGTCGACCTGGATTGAAGCCTCAAGGTCGACGGTATTGAACTGTTGTTTTTTACAGCGACGATGTCTTTGAAGCTTGGTTGATTTTGATAGATCGAATTGTTAGCGGCGATGATTCCGATCTTGTTGGGGAGAGTACTTTGGTCGGGTCAAATTTCCCTGGGCGAAAGTCGTTGAAGTATCCCTCATCGAGAAATCCACAGTGGCGATGACTTGACGAAGCTTGAAATGACAAGGGTCCTGATCCATCGGAGAACATATTTCGGTCGGGTCGTATCTTCTTTAAGACAAAGTCATTGAGTAGTTTGTTGTCGAAGAATCCGTGTCTTGAAACCCATCTCGTCGAAACCTTTTAGCACTAAAATCCCTCTACTTGGCACGTCACTATCGACGGAGTAGATCATGACTACGGTTTTTGCAGAGTATGGGGATCATTGGAACCAAGTATACATGAGACTGAGATAAAAGAGATAGGAGACAAGAATTTTTATATAGATTCGGACCCCTTAACTAACAGGTAATATGCCTACTCCTATTGGCCGAATTTGGTGTTGCTCTTATATATCAGAATTATACGAGTACAATATTTGGGAGAATCTAATCTAGTCATCGTCGACTTGGTGACATAAACCCCCAACACGTAGTCAATGGTAGGATAGTCTTTTTCCTTGAATATGAACTCAGCAAGATTGAGGGTAGTGTTAGATCCCTCAAGTCGGCCTCTATGGCTCCAGATTGGGTCTGTCTAGGCTTGTCCCTCATGTTGGTGTGTTTTGGCCTCTATTGGTTTGTCTCCCCTCTTCTTCTAGGAGGTCTTGTATTTATACCTATAGATATCTTATTGTCCAAGTAGAACTAGGGAGAGAAATATGGATACGATCTGAGTAGTCCTTGTAGTTTTCAATTTGAACTATGCTTCTCCTTTCTTATTCGGAACACCTTCCGTTTATGATGCATCATTCCATATAAGACTTGATATATGATGGGTCCCGCCAAGCCTAACCCAAAAATATTGGGTATGACTTATCCATAACACGATCAAAGTTGATTTTAATATAAATCTAGTGATATTGGGAATTTACCACTACCCCTGTTTTTTTTAGTATGTGTCAGAAGATGTAAAAACCATCTAGGGTGTGTTGGGAAGAAATTCCCTCCGCACGGAAAACGGAGCGACTCATTAGCACATGACTAATTAAGTATTTACTAATTTTTTTTGAAAAATGGATTAATATGATTTTTTTTAAACAACTTCCGTACAGAAACTTTTTGCAAAAAACACACCGTTTAGCAGTTTGAAAAGCGTGCGCGAAAAAAGAGAGGTGAGTTGAGAAAGTTGGGTGAAGAACTCACTAAGTATTTACTAATTTTTTTTGAAAAATAGATTAATATGATTTTTTTAAACAACTTTCGTATAGAAACTTTTTACAAAAAACACACCGTTTAAACGAAAGTTCTTCACCCAACTTTCCCAACTCACATATCTCTTTTTCCGCGCGCACGCTTTTCAAACTACTAAACGGTGTGTTTTTTGCAAAAAGTTTCTATACGAAAGTTGTTTAAAAAAATCATATTAATCCATTTTTCAAAAAAAATAGTAAATACTTAATTAATCATGTGCTAATGAACGAACTCACCCTACTTTCCCAACTCACCTCTCTCTTTTTCCGCGCGCACGCTTTTCAAACTACTAAACGGTGTGTTTTTACAAAAAGTTTTTATATGAAAGTTATTTAAAAAATCATATTAATCTATTTTTCAAAAAAAATTAGTAAATAGTCTTAATGAGTCGCTTGGTTTTTCGTGCGGAGGAAATTTCTTCCTAACACTCTCAAACGAACAAAGCCTTAAATCCGGTAAAAGGAAGAGGCTTGATTTGTAGCGTCGATTCGAGGACGAGATATTTCGATATTGAAAAGCACTGCTCATCTGCTCCTTTCTACTTACTCGCTCCGCACTAAAATATTACTACCTACTTTTGATATTATAAGTCATTTTGACTTTTTATTTAGTCAAACTTTTTTACATTTGATCAATTTTATTGAAACATTTAGCAACATAACATTAAATTAATTTAATCAAATGTAGCTTAACTTGTTATGTTCTTTGTGATGAAACCAGCCTACCCAAGTTCAAATCCTAAATTTGACGCGAGTGCTCGTATTTACGGTTAATTATTCTTTCAGTGATAGGTGATGTACCCGTCGATAACGAGGTGTCCGTGATGACTACGTCAATCTCAAGATATGCTGACACAGTCTTTCGAAGATGCTCGTAAGGGTAAGTATGCGTGCGTGTGTTCATATGGATGAGTGTGCATACGTTGTGGAAGTCTGCATTTATACTGTGTTTTTTAAAAATAAAACATGAAATATATTTTTAATAATATATTTGTTTTGCGTAAAAAATATTATTATATTTTTCTATAAAATGTTTGATTAGAAAAAGTCAAAACGAGTCCTAAGATGAATTGGAGGGAGTACGAGTAGGGATTTTGATCAGACGTGTAATATATCAACCATGTGTTAAGAAAAAAAAAACTTATCAACCGCAGGGACGTCGTACTGGCACTGAACCGTTCTAACCTGATGCGGTTTTTTGACTTGTAATGGTTGCTTCGCCGCGTCGATCTCCTACTAACCGATCCGCCACGTGTACACCTCTCCCCACCTGTCACCCGCACGACCGGGCGGTGGGCCCCACAGGCGCCGACTCGGCCCGGCCCAATAAACCGGAGAACTCACCACGATCTCATCTCACACGCAGACGCAGGCGAAGGCATCCACACCCTCCTATCCTCTTTCTCGTCTTCTCCCATCCCATCTGCTGCTCGCGAATCTCCTCGTCGTCGTGGTCTCCTCGCCGCCGGGAGAAGCGCAGGGAGGAGGCGGAGGTGGAGGCAGAGGCGATGGGGGACCACGAGGCCCGCGGGGACGACTTCGAGAAGAAGGCGGAGAAGAAGCTCTCCGGGTGGGGGATCTTCGGCTCCAAGTACGAGGACGCCGCCGACCTCTTCGACAAGGCGGCCAACTCCTTCAAGCTCGCCAAGAACTGTGAGTCCTCCGAGACGGATTCCTTCCTCCCCCTTCCCCGCGCGCTGCTCCGATCGATCGGCAGAGGGGCGATTCGTGGTTGTTTTACTGTGAGATCTGCGGCTCGATCGGGCGATGGGGTCACCGGGTTTGGCTTGATCCTGCTTGGTGGGGGGTTAGGACTGGATCTTTGGCTGCGGATCTAGCAACCTGCCGCGTAATTTGGCGCGATCCTTAGATGCGCGAGACTTGTGTATGGATTAGTAACGCGCAGTTTTAGGGGATCTTTTGTAATTGCCAAGGAGAGGAGTAGGTTGTTTGTTTTGTCAGCGGTTGGTATCGGATTTGATCCCAAAATATACGCAGATGGTGTCGTCGTATCGGTTATTGTTAAGACACTATTTGGCAATGATGCAAGATGAACTGAAAATTATCTGCAGAACTTATTCCATGAATCAATAGACATATGCAACTGTTGTATAATCCATTGTTTCAAACTAGAAATAGGGTGTGTTGATTCGACTTAAGGTTCTTGCATGGGATGCACCTCAAACTAACAATAACTGTTAGCCTGTATCTAATCCAAATACAAGTCTCTCTGTCTTAATGTGCATTGTCGGACATTAGCAGCGGCCTGGTGTAACATGATGGATATATTGTGTCGTTATAGCACATCATGACTCTTTTGCTTACACTTGCCCTGCACCTTTCCAGTTTGTTCTTTTAGCACTTGCATGTCTGATCATTTTCTTTAGCATGATAAACTCAAGCATTTATTTCACTATATTGTAGTAAGATGGTCTAGTTACCACTTCTGTCCATGAGAGAGCACACCCTTATTCTTGCAACAATTGTAACCATCTTTTTGTTTTTTTGCAGGGAGCAGAGCTGCACAAGTGTACATCAAGATTGCTAACTGTCATATGAAGGTTGCCTTTTTTTTGGTCTATCAATTTGTCAACTTGATTAACCATTCCATTTCAATGGAATATGATACTTATTCTGCATGTTCCTTCTCTGAACAGGGTGACAGTAAGCATGAAGCTGCCTCAGCTTATGTGGAGGCGGCAAATTGCTATAAAAAGTTCTCTCCTCAAGGTACTCTCTACAATTTCAAGCATGAGCGCTTATCTTTAATTTCTGTGATTTTATATCCTTCTCACTATAATTAACAAGCCATATGTCCCATTCAGTTGCACATTGCTAAATTAAAATCTGTTAGATTAAAGTTGTATTTGACATAAAATTCTTGCTTCTGTTTCATATACAACTTTAGTGGTTAATTAGCTCTGTTTCACTTGTGTTGTACTTATTCTGATCTGATAACGACTGTTCCCTTTCAACCTTTGTTAGCACTAGAATTTTACTTCTGACTAACTTAAAACATGTAGTCTAGTTTTCATGGTTCTAAAATTTCAGTGGGTGATTATTTGTGATGATATGGCAAAACTGGATTTTTTGCTATAAACTATTGTACTTGCTATTGAGACCTGTTGAAAACTTGCTATGCACCATAAAACAGGGAGATTAAAGGACTAATAAGATGATTAAGCATAAATACCAGCATATCTTGTTTGAATCTAAAATTTAATGTAGTGACAGTGTGTTTGTTTTGAAGGACTACAGTTTGGGAGATTCATATTTATTATTTTTAATGAGCATATATTGCTTCTCTAACATTTAAGTCATTTAAACAATTAAAAATAGTGAAATTCAAGAGTTCAATTTCATTTCAGTTGCATATCCTTGACCATGTATGCTTCTTAGTCTTTCCATGATTTGATTTGTATTCAATTTCTCCCTGTAAAAATATATTTACCTCGGAATGGTATATAGCTACCTTTATTAACATCGAGTCAATTCTATGCAGAGGCTGCACAAGCGCTAAACCAGGCTGTTGATCTTTTCTTGGAAATTGGTAGATTGAACATGGCTGCAAGATATTGTAAGGTGAAGTATCATTTCATTTTTCTATGCAAAAAAGATTATTATTTCAATTATTGGTATGCCTGGATGATGACTTGTTTCAAAACGAAGCACACCTTATTTTTTCATTTGGAATCTGTCATGCTGATGGTGGTGTCAACTTTATGCACCTTCAGGATATTGGTGAGATATATCAGCAAGAACAAGATTTAGAGAAGGCTTCAGATTACCTGGAAAAGGCGGCTGATCTTTTTGACAGTGAGGGACAATCGTCTCAATCAAACGGTATCAAGCAGAAAGTTGCAGAAATTGCTGCTCAGTTGGAACAGTAAGATCCAACTTAATTAGGTTCATAGCAATTTTCTAATTGTATTCTGTTAATCTATTCTACGAGGATTTTTGAACTCCATAAGATTCAAACATGGTATGTTTAATTAAGCTGCCAAAGTTGATATGAATGCTTTATCTTAATGAAGCCTGCAGCTCTGCACTATGCCCCTTCCTTTTCATTTACTTTAACAACAAAAAAAACAGCTAGTTTGACTTGTACATTAGTCCTGCGTATTGCGTGGTCTATATTTCTGTGGACGATGTGATAGCATTTTCTTGTTTATCGACCTCTTCAATGTTTTGTTATATCTCTTGATTTTTTTTTATTGTATTCATATGGTGGTAGTTGCTGAATATTTTGTTATGACATCCGAGTCATCCCAGTTATATAGATTGAGGGTGAAATACTGCAGAATAGCCGGTCATAGAAAGACCACATTGGCACTTCAGGAACTATAGGAATTGGTTTATTCTGCTTTGCAGACAGAAGAAACTCTTACCTCACCATTTAAATATTGAGTTTGGACTTTAATAAATCTGATCTCCTTAAATATTGAGTTTTGTCCCTAACAAACTTGATAATACTGCATGCAGTCTGGACTAAGTGATCTTATGCATGAATTAGTAAATTACTTGATGCTGAATAAAACAACTAATCTTATCCCTAGGCAAGCCTGTAGGTGTTGGCCAGCTTCTGGTGGTGTTGTTATGCGCAAAGTTTCAATGTGAGGGTTCAATACATTGTCTTAGCTGATTGGAAGCAGATTAGCACAGTATAGGAGACATGGTTTTTGAGATGTGTTATGAGAAGAAATAAACCGCTCTTCAAATTACTATTTTATTGCCTCATCTAACCCCACTACCATTCAAGTTTCAACTCATGGCACCAACTTGCATTCCATTTATGGTGCAAAATTAGGCAGAATCACATTCTGTACTCCATGCTGAAAACTACACATCCTAAAGCTTGATTTCCTTGTTTTCTAATGGATTGATGCAGATCTGAGCTTGATTGTACTGACGGATTGGTGCAGATCTTCCCATTCTCTGTTGTAGTTCTTTTTCCTTTTTTGGGTTTCTGTTAATAACTTCTGTTCTTAATATGTGTATGTTAGGCAAATTAGCATCATGATATAATTAACATGAAACAAGTATATCTTTGTTTTTGAGATGGTAACTCATTCGTATTTTATTTTTCAGATACCAGAAGGCAAATGAGATATTTGAAGCAATCGCTCGCCAATCAATCAACAATAATCTTCTTAAGTACAGTGTCAGAGGTATTCTCCTCAACGCAGGCATTTGTCAGCTATGCAGGGGTGATGATGTTGCTATCACAAATTCAATGGAGCGATATCAGGTGTGTACTATTTTGTTTAAATCTTAGTGGTATGTATCATTGTCATCTTTCTAATGATGTTTAACTATGTTGCAGGATATTGACCCAACATTCTCAGGGACACGAGAATACAAGCTTTTATCTGTATGATACAGTGCTTATTCCTTCTCTTTGCACACTTTTTTCATTCCTTGTATTCATTGCATCCCAGGCTTTATAAGTAATATTTTTCCACTAGTGATCATGAAATGTTAGGTCATTACTCTATATAGTAAACATAACTATATCCCAGGCTTTATAAGTAATATTTTTCCACTAGTGATCATGAAATGTTAGGTCATTACTCTATATAGTAAACATAACTATATTCTTTGAAGGAGCTTCTGGGGTCTGAATATTTTTCTCTGCAGGATCTTGCTGCAGCTATGGAGGAAGGAGATGTTGCCAAGTTCACTGATGCCATTAAGGAATTTGACAGCATGACACGTCTGGTATGTTCAGTTGGAAACTGTAGTAGTTTTTACTGTGTTTGGTGGATGACTTGTCTATGGTATTGCAATCCAGTAAGCGCGTGCTACATAACCATATAAAAAGAAGCAACCTAAACCACATTCGCTAGGCTCAAGCTACACAACTTATGTATGGATATGCAGCCATGTTAACATTTTCTATGATGAGTCATGTATTGCTCCTGCTGTACAATTTTGCATATATCTTTTCACTGATTGCTGTTGGCATTGTTATTACTTATTTCAAATAGTGCTTCAGAAGTGACATTGTGCACGAGATCTGCATATGTGTTATCTAGTTTCTCATTTATATACCGGATACTTCTCAGGACCCCTGGAAAACAACCCTCCTCCTCAGGGCAAAGAATGAGCTGAAGAAAAAGGAGGACGACGAGGATGATCTAACCTAAGTTTTGTTGTAAAAATCGTTTCATGCTTAAATATGGTTGTCTCCTTTGCATGCTGGAGGCTCCATGTTCCATATGATGAGCATAATGAGAGCTATCGTTGGCCCTGTTGTATAGAACTCCTTTCAGCATATTGGATGTTTGGTTGTCCTGGTTCTTTTCTGGCCACCACTTGATTTGCCGTCAGTGTTTAAACTAGTACCCTACGTGTGTTGCTGATACCTTGTATTATAACATGATTGTTTCACCTGCTTTCGTCATGATATTTATTCATGCACTTTACACACCAACGTCGTTGAATTCATGGTGGAACTGACAGTAATTGGTACCCTATCCTACTAAGTCCGCTTTTCTTTATTCTTTTTACTTATGATTTGGATATCGACGTAGCCTCCAAATGCATGTTCCATCATTGCTTTTTTTTAACTATATATTTGTAAAAAAAAAAAATACTTGGCTACATTTCAAGATATACTGCAATTTATAGCCATCTATCTGGATATCTGGATACACCTATTAAAAATGCAAATATATGAAAGTGTAACATATCCAAAATTTGAATTTCAAATTTTGCATCTAAAAATATCGAAAATGTTTTTTTCTAAATAGAAATACTAAAATTTTTCAACTAAAGATCTAGGTGAGTCTAAAAAGACTATATTAATGTGTAAATTTGTGAATAATTTAAAATCTTTTTTTTACTAACCTATAAATGAAGTTAAAACTTAGTGAGCACTTGTATCTGCATAATATTAATATATTGATGTGATTCGAGTCCTTTAAATATATTGATGTGATTCGAGTCCTTTTAAGTTTTAAGTGTTTTTAGATCTTGCTTGTATTTATAATAGGTTCCATGATTATTTATTAAAATATAAAATAAATAATTAAAAGGATCTAATGACAAGTAATTTCCTAAAATCCTTGCAACTTAAACATTATAATATCTAATGGGAAACTGCATTAAATTAACTTGGTCCTAAATTTGAACATAAGTCATAAGTCATGATCATAAAAATAATATAAACATGTTGTACTAAAGATTCTATTATAAACCCCTTTTAAACTAACCTAAGCATACACACATATAAACATATAATTATTCTTAGGAATCATGCATGATGAGAAAGAAATTAAACTTAATAACAACATATCAGGTCAAACACAGCTTAAATATAAATTTTATAATCATTCAATCACATCTATGTAATTAGGAACCTATATGTAAAGATAAGCTTAGTGAATTTCTAAAAATAATTAGTGTAAGATAATGTCATGGGAAAATTCATGAAGATACTATTCAATATATATAACTTAGGAATTTGGACATAATTTAATTTTTACATTTGATATCTCAAATAAATCGGTCAAAGCAGTCAAACAATAGATCATTTTTAAACTTTAATTGGCATAAATAATACTTCACTCATATGATCATTAAATTACATAAGAATGTATATGAAACATAATTTATTCAAATGCTACTATATTTATCATGAATAAATATAATTTTTACAGAATTTATTTTATAGGGTTTGTGTCACATCCTGAAGTTCTCCCAAACTGTAAAAATCGAATTTAATAATTTATCTGAGAAATTATTTAATTAATCTGGAGAAAAATCCAATTAATTAATGCATTAATGAAATGGAAAAGGCATGGTGGAATTTTTCTTGAATTCCCTATGTCAAAATACATTAACAGGATTTTTAGTGGATTTTTCAGAGCCCTAGAAATAATTTTAAATCAATTAAAATCAAATTCGGAAGTTAATTAATCCCAGGAAATTTTCTTTTCTTTTTCTTTTTCTTTTTCCTCTTCTTCTTCCTTTCGGGCCGTCGGCCCAGTCCAGTCCAGCCGCGCCGCGCGCGCCTCCTCTTCCCTCGCGGGCCGGCCATAGGCCGCGGCCCGCGAGCGTCGCGCTCGCCCGCCGAAGTCCATTCTCCCTCCTCCTCCTCTCCAGGGCCACCGACAGGTGGGGTCGGTGCCCGCCCGTCTTCCCCGTGGCCGACCGCCCGTCGCCCCCGCGCGCCCANGCCCTCCCCGCGCCCGCAACCGCCGCCCGCACCCCCCTCCCGCGTCGCCCGCACGCCACGCGCCCCCGCTTCCCCACTCCGCATCCCCTCTCCCGCGCCGTAGAGGGCGAGATTCGCGGCCGAATCTCGCACCCTCTCTCCTCTCCCGCACCGAACTCCGGCGAGAAATCCAGAGCCCACGCGCCCACCTTAGCCCTGGATCCCCTTTAAATACTCTTTGCCGCGCTCCCCTCTCCTCTTTTCCCCAAACGCCGCCGCTTTTCGCAAACCCTAATGTCGTCGCCCCTCGTGAAACCCTAGCGTCGCCGTCGTCGTCTTCCCCTCCGGTGAGCCGCGCCTCTCCCTCTCTCTCTTTCTTCTCTCGGCCACCGCCGCGCTCGCGCCGCTCGGCCGCCGCGCGCGCTCGCTCGCTCGCCGCCTCCTGCCGCTGTCGCACCGCTGCCGCTCGCCGCTGACTCCGGCTGCGTCGCCGCCGCGTGCCATGGGTGGCCGGCCGAGCTCGGGCCGTGCCGACCCAGCGCCCGCGCACGTGGACCGATCACGGCCGTTCCCTGCCCGTCCCGCGTGGCCACCGCGTGTCCACCGCGTGGCCGCCGCGTCGGCGCCACGCGTGCGCCACGTGGTGCGCCGCGGCGCCGTGGTCCCGTGGACCGAGTCCACGGTGGACCGACCGCTGCCGCCGCTGACGTCAGCGATGACGTCAGCCCTAGCCGCTGACGTCAGCCCTGGGATTAATTGCGCAATAAATTAATTAAGGATTTTTTCTGTTTTAGTAAAAACACAGATAACTTCAAAAATTCATAACTAATTCATCCGAGCTCCGTTTAAGTCCATTCAAATTTCATTAAATTCATAAAAATGCAGAGAATCCATTAAAAATGGTTTTGTGCTTTGTGTCAGTAGACTTATAGCATGTATTATTGTTTGCTTTGTTTGTCGCGTAGATTCCGGCAATTCCGACACTCCCGTTTATTTCGAGATCGTCGCAGAAGTTGCTTCAGCTCAAGAGCAAGGCAAGTCATGCTTCACATTGATCATATTGTACCTGTATTTACAAATGTCTTATTTTTCCGTAAACACTGCATTATTTCGCAATGTCATTTCATGTGGGTTATTACCTATTGTACTCAGCCAATTATATTGATTATCATGTACCTTTGATAGCTGGGGTAATTAATTAATTATTCGTTGGTTTAGGAATGCTTAGCCATGCTTAGCTAACTTAGCTCACTAAAGGGGATCACCTTATATAATTAATTAATGTAATCTCTATGGTGACACTTTGGTTTAGGAGCCACCATGGTAATAATATTTAATTAAAATATGCTAATGGTGGGCTGTGGGTGCATGGTTTTGTTGGAAGCACCAATGGCAATTAAGGACCGGTTCGCGGGAAACCCTGGAAGAAATATCGTGCGTACCACAAGCCAGTGTGGGCAACGGCTGGATTTGTAGTGTAGCTTTCCTCTAGCTGACGTACACTGGCTAGGGTGAGCGTGATGGAATTTGGATGGGCCTTGCGACGGTCTATGCGGCTGCCGGATTCACCAAGGCACGAGGGGGGGCTGCCCACTGCCTTTTGAGGGGTGGGGGCGAAACCCGAGGTGGTACGATTGGTTAAAGGGGGTTATGCGAAGGGTCCTGTCACAGTCCCTTTCCGGTGTACCGTGGTGGTATGTCGGCGCACAGTAACGTGTCGTGGGGCTGTCTTGTGGGTACAGATGTACACCTCTGATCAGAGTAGAACTATTCGAATAGTCGTGCCCGCGGTTATGGGCGATCAACCAGATTCACCGTGATTAGTCCCACTCTCATAATAACTTGAATTACTGGAACTGGTTTAGTTTAGGTGGATGGTTTGGGCCTGTCGCAACGTGGTGTAGCGTTGGACAGTGATGGTTAATATTGATCAATTAATTCAATGTTTTCTACTGCTTTCAACTACTGTTTTTAAATGCTTATTTTATGCAAATAAACCCTTGTCTGCCTTTGGAATACCCTGCATCATACCTCCCTTCTCCGGTATGACTTGTTGAGTACAGTGGGTAGTACTCAGTCTTGCTTAATTTTCTCCACACCAGAAAAGGAGTATGCGTCCGATGGAGGTTTTTCTGAGGAGTAGGCTTCGTCCGCCGTCGAGGATGCTTGTGGAATGGTGCTAGCCCGCTGCAAGAGTCCCGTTCTAGTTTAGTTTGTCTTTTCGTTTTTCCGCTGCATTTCTGTAAGACTTTTACTCTGTTTGTAAGACGTGGAACTGTATGTCAACTTTGTCGTTTGTGTACCCTGGCTGGTCCTGGACAGGGGTTTTAATACACAATCAGTTTTGGAAATTCTGTTCGTGAATTTCCGGGCGTGACAAGTTGGTATCAGAGCCGACCTTGACGGTAGGACAAGCCAACTGGAAACCCTAAGAGCCCTCTGAAACTCTTTCATATGCATATGCCCTTCCGCATTTGGAGTTGTTTCGAAAACTGGTTTCCCCGGTTTTCAAAAAGAAAAAAAAAATTTGTCGCTTGTAAAAAAAAAAATTCTCACGTTGGTGTAGAGTATTGGAAATTTTTGGGTAAATCGGCTACGGTTTATTGGAATTTTATTCGACAGTTTGATTGAGAAATTATTGGGGAAAACTACATTAGGTCTGAGACAGGATTTATGGGTTGCAAAATTTATTTATGTCGTTATTATTATTGTTGTTCCAAATACTGTTACTATTATAACCATTTTCTCATGTTACTTTATTGCTTAGGGTTAATGGTGTCTTTATTTGTATTCATGCAAAAATAGTTTATGCATAAAAATCTTGGCTTTATTGTGTCATTCATTCTGGTCTTTTGTTGTTTATTTTAATTTTGATTTGAGCATGCATTGATTCCCACCCCTTTGTCTTCTATAGATGGCAGGCCATCCCCCGACGCACCACGGTCAGAACATGGAAGGTTTTGTGGCAGAGTTGGCCCGCATGGCTTTGGCAGTGGGATACGCAGAGGCCCCAGAGTACACCACATTGCTGCCCCTCATGGGAGAGTTGTCACATCGAGTCCGTTTGGAGGTACATGGCTTCGTGGGCACCAGTCTCCCCAACATGGTGGTCACCGCCTCAGGAGGATCTGATGAGCACGCCTGTCAAGAGGCGGCTTACCTGATGATGGCTAGGATGCGAGAGCTGCACGACCACGTTCTCCACAGCTCAGCGTACCGCTACCACCCTCGCCGCGGTAGTTCTTCCAACAGCAGCACCTTCCAGTCCGCAGCAGAGGAGAACGACACTACCTTCGGTCACATGAGCACAGTGATGAAGGGTTTGGACAGGATGCACGCCGACCACCACAGGGCTGCGAAGGCCCTGAACGACCAGAAGCTGGGGCAGATCGTGGATCTATAGGACGAGGTAGCACACCTCAAGAGGGAGAACGCGATCCTAAAGGGTCTACCGGCACCCGGTGGATCGCGGATCCGCACGACAGCAAGGAAGACCACCACCGCTCCCGTCCGCATCCAGCTGGCGCCCAAGCACCCACCGCCAGCAGCAGCTCCAGCTCCGTCCTCGTCACCTTTCCTTACTTTTGTTCCAGCCTCGGCCTACCAGGGAGGCAGTGGCAGCGGAGGTTGGTTGTCTGCTACTCCCAGTGGCAGCAACGGCAGTGGCAGCAGCTCCGAGCCTACCAGCGGCGACACCTACATGATGGACTCTAGGAGCTGCTCAGAGGACGAGGGCGACGACCAGGAGAGCGACTTCGACTCCACCGACCGTAGGAGCCGCTCGGAGTTTTAGAGTCGTCACCCTTAGCTTTTACCCTTTTGCTTAGTTTGTTTTCCTGCTAGTTTTCGTGTGTTAGGTATGTTTGTTTGTGGGTTAGTCCGTGGTCCATATCATGTGTTGGTATGGCTGCCCCATTAAGGATGTTGCTTGAATTTTTTTTTCAGTGTTTTTAATTCAGATCAAAACAATTGCAGTTAATTGTAATAAAGTTTAGTTCCTAAGCAGTCTATTTTCCTTCTCTTCTACTCTGGCTCGGCCTACCCCAGATGGTGAACACCAGAACCAGCGGCAACACCAGCAGTAGCGAGGAGCTCGTAGGAGGAGCTCATGGTAAGGGTTCAACCGGCAATGCTCCCCCACCACCACCACCACCGGAAAACCCGACGATCGCGCAAGTGTTGGCAGCTCAGACCCAAATGATGACTGCCATGATGCAGCAAATGCAGCAGCAGCACCAGCAGATGCAGCTGCAGATGATGAATCACATGCAACAGCAGCAATAGCAGCACCACCAGCAGAATGCTCCTCCTCC
The DNA here is from genome assembly GCA_008326285.1 of Oryza officinalis. NCBI lineage: Eukaryota > Viridiplantae > Streptophyta > Magnoliopsida > Poales > Poaceae > Oryza > Oryza officinalis. The sequence continues at coordinate 961,569 of BDMV01000021.1, read as the reverse complement.
ACCACCCCAGTCGAAGCTGCCGGAGTTTCTTCGCGTGCGACCGCCCACCTTCTCAAGCACCACCAATCCCATGGAGGCGAATGACTGGCTCCATGCCATTGAAAAGAAACTCAACCTTCTTCAATGCAACGACCAAGAGAAGGTCGCCTTTGCCACCCACCAGTTGTAGGGTCCCGCCTCAGCATGGTGGGATAATTATCTGGTCACCCGTCCGCCCGGAATGGAAGTCACCTGGGCAGAATTCTGCCGCAGTTTCAGGAAAGCCCAAATTCCTGACGGCATCGTGGCCCAGAAAAAGAGGGAATTCAGGTCACTCCATCAAGGTAACCGGACGGTGACAGAGTATCTCCACGAGTTCAACCGTCTCACGCGTTACGCCCCGGAGGATGTGCGCACCGATGCAGAGAGGCAGGAAAAGTTTCTTTCTGGCCTGGACGATGAGTTGACCAACCAGCTAATCTTGGGTGATTATGCTGACTTTGAAAAGCTGGTCGACAAGGCGATCCGTCAAGAGGATCAACGCAACAAGATGGATAGAAAAAGAAAAGCAGCTCAATTCAGGGCGCACCAGGGCAGCAGCCAGAAGCCCCGTTTCACTCTGGGACAGCAGGGTGGACCTTCCACCTTGATTGTTCGCCAGCATCGCCCTTACCACTCTGGTAACTTCCGTGCTGGTTACAATGGAGACAACAACAGCCAAGGTGGGCAGCACAACCGTCCAGCTCCATGCCCGCCAACTGCACCAACCCCATCAGCCCAGCCAGCTCAGCCCAAGAGGGACACTGGAGTGAAGCCAGGAGCTTGCTTCAACTGTGGTGAACCGGGGCACTTCGCCGACAAGTGCCCGAAGCCGAGACGTGCTGGGCCTAGGATTCTTCAGGCTCGCGTCAACCACGCATCGGCAGAAGAGGCGCTGGCAGCACCGGAAGTTGTACTGGGTATGTTTTCTGTCAACTCAGTCCCAGCTACAGTTTTATTTGATTCTGGTAAACGCATTCATTTATTTCTAAGAATTTTGTGGGGAAACATGGTCTAAGAAAACAGGAACTTAAAATACCAATGCGGGTCTACACCCCGGGAAATAGTTCCACCTCTATCAGTTATAGCCCCTCTGTGGTGATAGAAATCAAAAGATCACAATTTCTAGATAACCTTATCCTTCTCGAATCTAAAGACCTAGATGTCATTCTTGGGATGGATTGGTTGACGAGGCACAAGGGAGTAATCAATTGCGCAAGACGCACCGTTACTTTAACCAATGACAAGGGAGAAAGGGTTACTTTCCAATCTCCGGCGCCACAGAAGTCCATGACAAGTTTGAATCAGGTTGCTACCGAGGAGCAAACCAGAGAAGTGGTGAAAACCCCTAATAAGTTGGAGGATATCCCAATCGTCAACGAGTATCCTGAAGTCTTCCCGGACGATCTAACAATGATGCCGCCTAAAAGCGAACTTGAGTTTCGAATCGACCTAGTACCGGGAACCGCCCCGATACATAAGAGACCTTACAGGATAGGAGCCAACGAGTTGGCAGAAGTAAAGAAGCAAGTTGACGAGCAGCTACAGAAGGGATACATCTGCCCGAGCACGTCACCTTGGGGTGCTCCGGTAATTTTTGTGGAGAAGAAGGACAAGACCAAGAGGATGTGCATCGATTACCGCGCACTTAATGATGTCACTATTAAGAACAAATACCCGTTGCCCAGGATTGATGATTTGTTCGATCAACTGAAAGGAGCAACAGTGTTCTCCAAGATAGACCTGCGATTAGGCTACCATCAGTTGAGGATCCGAGAAGAGGACATTCCAAAGACTGCCTTTGTCACTCGGTATGGATTGTTCGAGTGCACAGTTATGTCCTTTGGACTCACTAACGCACCAGCGTTCTTCATGAACCTGATGAACAAGGTGTTTATGGAATTCTTGGACAAGTTTGTTGTGGTCTTTATCGATGACATACTCATCTACTCTAAGTCTAAGGAGGAACACGAGCAGCATCTTCGCTTAGCGCTCGAGAAATTGAAGGAGCATCAGTTGTATGCCAAGTTTAGCAAGTGCGACTTTTGGCTCAAGGAGGTACAATTCCTAGGCCACATCATCACTGCTCAAGGAGTGGCAGTGGACCCGTCAAATATGGAGTCGGTTACCAAGTGGAAGCCTCCGCGCACGGTTTCGTAGATCAGGAGTTTTCTGGGACTCGCGGGATACTACCGTCGGTTCATTAAGAACTACTCCAAGATTGCCAAGCCAATGACACAGTTGCTGAAAAATGATGAGAAATTCAAGTGGTCCATAGAATGCAACAAAAGCTTTAAGGAACTTAAGAAGAAGTTGGTAACGGCACCAGTCTTAATTCTGCCAGACCAGATGAAAGATTTTCAGGTTTATTGCGACGCGTCTCGCCAAGGGCTAGGATGCGTGCTGATGCAGGAAGGCAAGGTGGTCGCGTATGCTTCCCGACAGTTACGTCCACATGAAAATAATTACCCCACTCATGATCTGGAATTAGCAGCAGTGGTACATGCCCTAAAGATCTGGAGGCATTACCTTATTGCGAACCGATGCGAGGTGTATACAGATCACAAGAGTTTGAAGTATATCTTCACCCAACCGGACTTAAATCTCCGTCAGCGAAGATGGCTGGAATTGATTAAAGACTATGATCTGGGAATCCACTACCATCCCGGAAAAGCGAATGTAGTGGCAGATGCTTTAAGCCGAAAGAGCTACTGTAATTCCACCAGTATGGAAGAGATGAGCAGCCAGTTGCAACAAGACTTTGAACGGCTGAACCTCGGTATTGTTGAACATGGGTTCGCGTCCGCTCTAGAAGCACGACCAACGCTCGTGGAGCAAGTCCGAGTAGCTCAAGCTAAAGATCCGGAGATAGCAGAGCTCAAGAAAAACATGAGGGTCGGAAAGGCCCGAGATTTCTCCGAAGACGAGCATGGCACGATATGGATGGGAGAAAGACTGTGCGTCCCGGAAGACAAAGAGTTAAAGGAGTTAATACTCACGGAAGCCCATCAAACCCAGTATTCAATTCACCCTGGGAGTACCAAGATGTACCAAGATCTTAAAGAAAAATTTTGGTGGGTTAGCATGAGAAGAGAAATTGCTGAATTCGTCGCACTTTGTGACGTATGTCAGCGAGTCAAGGCAGAACATCAAAGGCCTGCAGGACTGTTACAGCCTCTCCAAATTCCGGAATGGAAATGGGAAGAAATTGGAATGGATTTCATCACAGGTTTGCCAAGAACGTCGTCTGGACATGATTCTATCTGGGTCATCGTGGATCGACTCACGAAAGTGGCTCATTTCATTCCTGTGCACACTACCTACTCCGGAAAGAAGCTAGCAGAACTCTACCTCGCAAGAATCATGTGTTTGCACGGAGTGCCTAAGAAGATCGTATCGGATCGAGGAAGCCAATTCACCTCAAAGTTTTGGCAGAAGTTGCAAGAAGAATTGGGTACACGTTTGAATTTCAGCACGGCTTACCATCCGCAAACCGATGGCTAGACTGAGCGAGTAAACCAGATACTGGAGGATATGCTGAGAGCCTGCGCGCTCGATTTTGGAGGAGCATAGGACAAGAGTTTGCCATATGCCGAGTTCTCCTATAACAACAGCTACCAAGCCAGCTTGCAGACGGCACCATTTGAGGCGTTGTATGGCAGGAAGTGCCGCACCCCGCTCTTTTGGGATCAGACCAGAGAACGACAGCTGTTTGGGACTGAAGTCTTGAGTGACGCGGAAGAAAAGGTCAGAACCGTCAGAGAAAGGTTGAGAATTGCGCAGTCTCGACAGAAAAGCTATGCCGACAATCGTCGAAGGGAGTTAGTTTTCGAAGCAGGGGACTACGTGTATCTTCGCGTCACACCGCTTCGGGGAGTACATCGTTTTCAAACTAAAGGAAAATTGGCACCACGCTTTGTGGGACCATACAGAATCCGCGAACGTCGAGGAGAAGTTGCCTACCAGCTTGAGCTTCCACCCAACATGGCGGGTATTCACGATGTGTTTCATGTCTCGCATTTGAAGAAATGTTTGAGAGTACCAGAAGAGCAGGCCAGCCCGGATCAGATCGAGATTCAAGAGGACCTGACTTATGTGGAGAAGCCAATCCGTATTCTCGAAACCAGCGAGAGGAGAACCAGAAACAAAGTTACCAGGTTCTGCAGAGTTCAGTGGAGCCATCACTCTGAAGAAGAAGCCACATGGGAAAGAAAAGATGAATTGAAGGCCGCCCATCCGCATCTCTTCGCCAGCACCTCCGAATCTCGGGGTCGAGATTCCGTTTAAGGGGGGTAGGTTTGTCACACCCTGAAGTTCTCCCAAATTGTCAAAATCGAATTTAATAATTTATCTGAGAAATTGTTTAATTAATTTAGAGAAAAATCCAATTAATTAATGCATTAATGAAATGGAAAAGGCATGGTGGAATTTTTCTTGAGTTCCCTATGTCAGAATGCATTAACAGGATTTTTAGTGGAATTTTCAGAGCCCTAGAAATAATTTTAAATCAATTAAAATCAAATTTGGAATTTAATTAATCCCAGGAAATTTTTTTTTCTTTTTCTTTTTCTTTTTCCTCTTCTTCTTCCTTTCGGGCCGTCGGCCCAATCCAGTCCAGCCGCGCCGCGCGCGCCTCCTCTTCCCTCGCGGGCCGGCCGTAGGCCGCGGCCCGCGAGCGTCGCGCTCGCCCGCCGAAGTCCATTCTCCCTCCCCCTCCTCTCCAGGGCCACCGACAGGTGGGGTCGGTGCCCGCCCGTCTTCCCCGCGGCCGGCCGCCCGTCGCCCCCGCGCGCCCACACCGCCCGCCTTCCCCGCGCGCCCCGCGCCCGCAACCGCCCCCGCACCCCCCTCCCGCGTCGCCCGCACGCCACGCGCCCCCGCTCCCCCACTCCGCATCCCCTCTCCCGCGCCGTAGAGGGCGAGATTCGCGGCCGAATCTCGCACCCTCTCTCCTCTCCCGCACCGAACTCCGGCGAGAAATCCGAAGCCCACGCGCCCGCCTTAGCCCCGGATCCCCTTTAAATACTCTTTGCCGCACTCCCCTCTCCTCTTTTCCCCAAACGCCGCTGCTTTTCGCAAACCCTAACACCGTCGCCCCTCGTGAAACCCTAGCGTCGCTGTCGTCGTCTTCCCCTCCGGTGAGCCGCACCTCTCCCTCTCTCTCTTTCTTCTCTCGGCCACCGCCGCGCTCGCGCCGCTCGGCCGCCACGCGCCATGGGTGGCCGGCCGAGCTCGGGCCGTGCCAACCCAGCGCCCGCGCGTGTGGACCGTTGGATCGGCCATCCGGGCGTGACAGTTTGACCTCGTAAAAATTCAAATCAATTTTGACCAAGCTTATTTTCTTTATTTTCCTAAGAATAAAATATATCGAATTTTTGAGTGCAACCAAGGAAAATGGAAACTAGGTGTTTTTATCTACCTCCAGAAAAATCCACTCTAAATTATTTTGCCCACAAATTAAAATAATTGAGTTAACAAAGAGGGGAGAAGAAAAAAACAAGAAAATTCCTGGAAATTCGCCTAAGACATGTGTCCACCTGCTTCTCTACCCAAACTTCTCATCCTCACCTAGTTTGCTCCGATCTGGGCCCCCTTGTCAGTCTCTCCGGCTTGCCCACACCTCAGTCCACCTTCCCCAACCGACAACAACAGAGACAGAGAGAGATAAGAGGACAGGGTGCCGGCCGTGCACAGGAGCGCGTCGATGCGTGTCCGGGGACGTGGCCGTTGCTGATCTCGTCATCTATCTCCACCAGCTCGGTCGCCACACCCCATTCTCCACTCCTGAGCTGAAGAAACTGAGAGGGAGAACTTCAGCTCTCCTCTTCCATCTCAACCTCGCCACCGGCCATGAAGACGATGCCCGCCGCCAGCGCCGATGAGCCACGGTCGCCCTCTCCTTTCTTGCGTTCCTCGATCTACTCTCGATGTCGTCTCTGTTTCATCTAATTTCGTCCTATTCCATGCAGCGGTTGAACGGGAATGCGGACCATGCCCTCGCTGTCCTGGAGCGCGCACCGAGCGTCGCCGTTGCTCATCGCTTCGCCGTTCCCATCGACCTAGTGCATCCCCGACCGAGCCCTCACGTCTCCGACATTGCCAAGGTCCTAGGAGCTTGACGGCCAAAGGAATTGAACCATGCCATCGTCGTCGAGGAGATCCACTTCTCTTTCCTCAAGTCCAACCGCCGGCCATCTCCATCGATTCCACCTTCCTCGGTGAGCCTCGACATGATTCCTTGCACTAGCAGCAACCCTAGGGCATCACTAAGTCGTGCCCCACCTCTTGTTGGCAGGTCGAAGTCCGGAGGGAGGCCGTCGTCGTCTTCCCGATGTGAAGCGCTGCCGCTGGGATGCTTCCTTCATCGCCGTCGCCATTTGGACCTCTCCAACTCCAACCAAGCTTTTGGTGAGTGTACCTCGCAGAGACACACGCATGCATCGGTCTAGAGAAAGAAGTCCTAACTTGACATTCATTTGCATGCCGAAGACCACCGCCGCTTGCGCCACCATCACCTTTGATCCCGACCATCTCGGCGATGAGACCACCTTCTACGAGTTCGCAAGGATGTCCTCCACTTTCTTCTTTTGGTTGCGTCGGCTGAGGAGTCACCGTGCGCCGCCGCCGTCGCCACCAAGGCCCTCTGGCCATGGCATTTGAGCTGTGTAGAGCATGGGGACTTGGTTGCAAGAATTTAAACAACTATAGGGTTTGATTTGTAACTTTCCTACTTAGTGACATATGGGCCTAAGACCTAGATGTAATAATTTGAAAACCCAGGGACTCTTGATGGAAATGTTTTAAGACATGTGCCTCTAGACCGCGGGTTGATTATCTCTTTAGCCAGGGGATTATCTGCAAAAATAGCCATTCACTGACAGTGGGCCTTCCATATTAAAAATCTGGAGAATATAAGGAAAATGACAAATCAATTTCTGATAAGCTGGAAAATGAATAAACTTGTAAAATCCATGTAAAATTAACTATAACTCATTTTAAAGTGAATCCAATTCCAATAGGTTCATAAAGTGGTGATCTTTAATTTTGTAAAAAGAATAAATGTACACATACAGTGTAAAGAATAATTAACATAAAACATAATCTAACTTGTAAAATTTGTAGAAAAATTCATTTTAGCTCTAAATGAATCAAACTAAAACTTGTTAGAACTTTATTTATATGAACTAAGATTTGGAATATTTAGTATACAAAATATAGTTCACTTTTAAGTAAATACAAATGGTCATAATTAATATGAGAACTTATAAAATTCATAGGAAATTGGTTCCAACTCCAAATTAGGTGATCCTAGTTTTGTTAGATTCATAATCTCATATTATTGATTACTGTACATTAAAAATATGACATGTATCTTAATGAAAATGCTTCTAAAATTTTGTATATCAAATAAATAGTACAATGTGACACATAGCTTATAAAATTCATAATAAATTCATGGTAGCTCTAAAAATTATGAAATAAATCTTGTTGAACCCAGGAAAACATACTCTTCATTGCTATAACCTAATACTGGACTTAACTTGAACATAAATTGCATCAAAGATTAATTACAGCATTATTCACCAAGGTCTCGGATAGAACTTATAAAATTCCTAAGAAAATCATGCTAACCCTAAAAATGGTGAAGCCAATTTTGTTAAACTTAGGAGAAATTACTTTTTATTGCAGTAACCTATACCTTCACAGAACTTGAACCTAACACACATCTAAAATTTATTAAGACATAATTAGCCTATGTCTAGTATAGAATTATAAATTCATAACTCACAAATTCAAAGTGGTAAAATAAAAATTCCTTCACCATAAATCATATTTAGTCAGTACCTATCTACTATAATGAATTCATGCATATTAGAAGCATTTTGGATTTTTGTATGATTTGGTGTTTATGCGCTACTGTTATTTCGTATAGTGATCGACATCACTTTCGGTGAGGAGTTTGGGTTTTATTGCTGACCAAGATGGAAATTGTAACTAAGGAAAGTGCCCTCCTCTTTTGAACACTTTGATCCTATGTTTTTATTGGGCAAACGTTTTTTATTGCAAAGTTGCACACGTTAGATAGTTATGTTTGGAAAATTTATTTGAAAGTGATAAAATGGTAGTTATGACCTAATTGTTGCATAATCCACCTTGAGATTTGGTATCCTTGCTGATTGTAACCTTAGAGTGGTTTAGAGTACTCTCCATGTGCTCAAATGGGCTTATAAAAGCTAAATAATATGTCATAAGCTTAGCCATGCCTTGTGATATGCTTCTAAACATTGTGATCATCTTATGTATTTGAAAATGGGCAATTTACAACTTCTGGATAGAGATGAAGTCTCTGGTTATTTGTGAAATAAAATGGAGAAAAATCTTGATTTTAGACTTGTGTCATGTCCAGAAATTCTAGAAACAGAATTTCAAGCTGAATGTGCATTAAAACCCCTGTCCAGGACCAGCCAGGGTACTCAAACGACAATGTCGATATACAGATCCACATCTTACAAAAATGCAGCAAAAAAATGAACGAGCTAAACGAAAAAACTTGACGCTCGCAGCATGGCGACTCCAAACCACGGGCATCCTCAACGGTAGCACTAAGCCTACTCCTCCAAGAAGTCTTCCTCTGAGCAGTAATCCACCTCTGGTGTGAGGGAAAAATAGAGCAAGACTGAGTACTACCCACTGTACTCAGCAAGTCATACCACAAAACAGGGTATGAATGCAAATATTTCCAAGGGAGGCTAAGGTTCTTTTGCATAAATAAGGCATTTAAAACAGTAGTTGAAAGTATTAAAACTATAGGGTAATACAAGTAATATTAAACAACACTGTCCAACGCTACACCATGTTGTGACAGGCCCAACCAACTACCTGTACTACAACCATTCCAACTTAAGTCAAAACTATTACTGTGAGACTAATCACGGTGAATTTGGTTGATCGCCTATAACCGCGGGTACGACTATTCGAATAGTTTTACTCTGATAAGAGGTGTACAACTGTACCCACAAGACATAATTCCATGACACGTTTTCATCTGCGGACATACCACCATGGTATACTGAAAAGGAACTATGACAGGACCCTTCGCATAACCCTTCCTAACCAATCGCACCACACTTCAGGTTTCGCCCCTACCCTTACAACCAAGGTAGGCAGCCCCCCTTGTGCCTAGGTGATAGGCCCAACCAACCACCTGTACTACAACCATTCCAACTAATTAGTACCCAAGCTATCAATGGTGTGAGGTAGACAAAGCTAGAGCTAAGTATAGGTAGCCATCTCACATGATATTATAAAATCAATGCAATATTTAATAGAAAGCAAGATGTTTTACGAAATAGGTACAATATGATCAATAAACATGTATGACTTGCCTTGCTCTGGTGTTGAAGGGACCTCTGCAACGACTTTGAAGTAAACCGGAGCTTCGGAACCGCCGAAATCTAAACGACAAACAAAGCACATAAGAAAAACAGGCTATAATTCTACTGAAACAAGAAACAAAACTATTTTTAAAGGATTCTAGACATTTTTATGAATTACTGAGACTTGAATGGACTTAAACGGAGCTCGGATGAATTAGTTATGAATTTTAGAAGATTATGTGTTTTTACTAAAAACAGAAAACTCCTTAATGATTTATTGTGCAATTAAATCCCAGGGCTGATGTCATCAAGGGGTTGTCGGCGCCGGCAAGCTGGCCCCGCCTGTTAGTAGCTCAAAGGCGCGCGGCGGCGGAAGGGGTGACTAGTGGCGACGCGAAGGATGGCGGCGCACGGCACGGATCACGGCGGAGGACGGCCAGAGGACGGCGGCGCACGGTTGGGAGAAGAACAGAAAAAAGTGAAAGAAGAAGAGAGAGGAAATCCTCACCAGAAGCGGCCGCAGAGGAGGAAGACGATGGCAGTGATGGCGCATGGTGGCAGGATTCGCAGCCGTCGACGGCGGACGGGATGCAGCCGACAACGACGAGTGTGATGGTGGCTCTAGGCGGTGGCCGGAGATCGGCAGCAAGTGGCAGCGCAAAGCTTGGTGGCGCGGCAGCAAGTTAGGGCACGGGGAGAGGCGGCTCGAGTGGAAAACGAGAGATGAGGGCGACGGTGCACTTTATAGGGGTGGCGGCGGCTCGGATCCGACGGGATAGGGGCGGGAAAGGCGGTGGAAGAGGCGACGGCGGTTGCGGGGATCGGATCAGGTGGCGGCGCGAGGATGAAGACGGGTCCGATAGGTGGGGCCCACCTATCGGTGACCCGGTGCGGTGCGGCGCTACGCGGCTGCTGGGCCGGCCCAGCTGGAGGGGGAGGGGCGCGCGCATGGCTGGGCCACGGCCTTTGGCCAGCCCAGCGGGAGGGCATGTCGGCGGGAGGGAGTGGGCCGATGGCCCAAAAAGAAAAAGGAGGAAAAAAGAAAAAGAAAAAGAAGAAAAGGATTTTTCCTGGGATTAAATAGTGTTGAGAATTCAATTAATTGGTAAAAAATTATTTCCAAGGCTCTGAAAATTCCACTAAAAACCCTGTTAGTGTATTTTAACATCGAGAACTCAAGAAAAATTCCACCATGTCAATTCCCATTATTAGATGCATTTGTTAATTAGGGTTTATCTCTGGGTTAAAAATTAAACATTTTCTTGGGGCTATTTATTAAATGATTTTTAAGGCTAGAAAAAGCGGAACTTCATGGTGTGACAAACCTACCACCCTTAAACGGAATCTTGACCCCAAGATTCGGAAGAGCTGGCGAAGAGGTGTGGATGGGCGGCCTTCAATTCATCTTCTCTTTCCCAGGTGGCTTCCTCCTCGGAATGGTGGCTCCACTAAACCTGACAAAACCTGGTGACTTTGTTTCTGGTTCTTCTCTCATTGGTATAAGTATACGGATTGGCTTCTCCACGTAAGTTAAGTCCTCTTGAATTTCAATTTGGTCTGGGCTTGCTTGTTCCTCTAGCACTCTTAAACATTTCTTCAACTAGGACACGTGGAATACATCATGAATACCAAGCATGTTGGAGGGAAGCTCGAGTTGGTATGCAACTTCTCCTCTGCGTTCTTGAATTCTGTAAGGTCCCACAAAGCGCAGTGCTAATTTCCCCTTGGTTTGGAAATGGTGCACTCCTCGGAGTGGAGTGACACGAAGGTACACATAATCCCCTGCCTGAAAAACAAGCTCTCGTCGACAATTGTCAACGTAGCTCTTTTGTTGAGACTGAGCGATTCTCAATCTTTCTCTAACGGTCCTAACTTTCTCCTCCGCCTCACTCAAGACTTCTGTCCCGAAGAACTGGCGTTCTCCTGTTTGATCCCAAAAGAGCGGAGTACGGCACTTTCGTCCGTACAGTGCCTCGAATGGTGACATCTGCAAACTGGCCTGGTAGCTATTGTTATAAGAAAACTCAGCAAACGGCAGGCTTTTATCCCAAGCTTCGCCAAAGTCGAGCGCACAAGCTCTCAACATGTCCTCCAGTATTTGGTTGACGCACTCGGTCTAACCATCGGTTTGTGGATGATAGGCTATACTGAAATTCAATCGAGTTCCCAATTCTTCTTGCAACTTCTGCCAGAACCTTGAGGTGAACTGGCTACCTCGATCGGACATGATCTTCTTAGGTACTCCATGTAAACACATTATCCTTGCCAAATACAACTCCGCTAGCTTCTTCCCTGAGTAAGTAGTATGCATCGGAATGAAGTGAGCCACTTTGGTGAGTCGATCGACGATTACCAAAATAGAGTCATGCCCAGATGATGTCCTGGGTAAACTGGTAATGATGTCCATTCCAATTTCTTCCCATTTCCATTCTGAAATTTGGAGAGGTTGTAGAAATCCTGCTGGTCATTGATGTTCTACCTTAACTCGCTGACATATGTCATAGAGTGCGATGAATTCAACTATTTCTTTTCTCATGTTGACCCACCAGAATTTTTCTTTGAGATCTTGGTACATCTTGGTACTGTCGGGATGAATTGAGTACTGAGTTTGATGTGCTTCGGTGAGCATAAGGTCCTTCAACTCTTTGTCCTCAGGTACACATCATCTCTCTCCCATCCAGATTGTTCCATGTTCATCCTCGGTGAAACCTCGGGCTTTGCCAACCCTCATATCCTTTTTGAGTTTTGCAATCTCCGGATCATTGGCCTGAGCTATGAGAACTTGTTCCACAAGCATGGGTTGTGCTTCAAGAGTAGTCGCAAACCCTCATTCAACAATACCCAAATTTAATCGCTCGAAATCCTTTTGCAACTTGCCACACATTCCATCCGTATAGATAGCATTGCAATAATTTTTTTGACTTAGAGCATCTACTACCACATTAGCTTTTCTGGGATGGTAGTGTATTCCCAAATCATAATCTTTGATTAATTCCAACTATCTTCGCTGTCGGAGGTTTAAATCAGGTTGGGTGAAGATGTACTTCAAACTTTTATGATCTGTATATACATCACAACGGTTACCTATGAGATAGTCTTGTCAGATTTTCAAAGCATGGACCACTACTGCTAATTCAAAATCATGAGTTGGGTAATTGCTTTCGTGTGGCCACAACTGTCGGGAAGCATATGCGACGACTTCGCCTTCCTGCATCAAAACACATCCTAGCCCTTGGTGGGATGCATCACAATATACCTGAAAATCTTTCGTTTGGTCGGGAAAAATCAAGACTGGTGCAGACACCAACTTTTCCTTGAGTTCCTCGAAACTTTTGTTGCACTCTGCCGACCACTTAACTTTTTCGTCCTTCTTTAACAACTGTGTCATTGGCTTGGCAATCTTGGAGAAATTCTCGATGAACCGATGGTAGTAACTCGCGAGTCCAAGGAAACTCTTGATTTGGGTGACTGTCTTCGGTGGGGTCCACTTAGTCACTGACTCCACATTAGACCGATCCATTGCCACTCCCTGAGCGTTTATGATGTGACCGAGGAAGTGCACTTCCTTGAGCCAAAAATCACACTTACTAAACTTAGCATAAAGCTGATGGTCCTTCAACCTTTCAAGTACCAGTTGGAGATGCTGCTCATGTTCGTCCTCAATCTTCGAATAAACGAGTATGTCATCAATGAACACCACTACAAACTTGTCCAAGAATTCCATGAACACTTTGTTCATCAGAATCATGAAGAAGGCCGGTGCGTTAGTGAGTCTGAAAGACATGACCGTGCACTCAAACAACCCATAACGAGTAGTGAATGCCGTCTTGGGGATGTCTTCTTCTTGAATTCTCAACAGGTGATATCCTGATCGCAGGTCTATCTTGGAGAATACTGTTGCTCCCTTTAGTTGATCAAATAAATCATCGATCCTAGGCAAAGGGTAATTGTTCTTGATAGTGACCTCATTGAGTGCTCGATAATCGATGCACATCCTCTTGGTTTTGTCATTCTTTTCCACAAAGATTACTGGAGCACCCTAGGGCGACGTGCTCGGGCGAATGTACCTTTTCTGTAGCTGTTCATCAACTTGTTTCTTGACTTCTGCCAACTTGTTGGCTCCCATTCGGTATGGTCTCTTATAGATCGGGGCGGTTCCGGTGCCAAATCAATCCGAAATTCAATATCCCTTTCTGGTGGCATTGTCGTAAGATCTTTTGGAAAGACATCCGGATACTCTCAGACTATGGGAATATCCTCCAACTTCTTAGGGGTTTTCTTTCCTACTTCTATCTGTTCCTCGAAAGTGACTTCATTCAAACTCACTCCCGACTTCTGCGGTATTGGAGACCGATATACAACCACTTCTCCCTTCTCATTGGTTAAAGTGATGGTGCGACTCGCACAGTCAATCACTCCTTTATGCCTTATTAACCAATCCATTACAAGAATGACATCTAGGTCCTTGGATTCAAGAAAGATGAGGTTGGCTAGAAATTGTGATCTTTGGATTTCTATTACCACATAGGGGTAGTAATGAGAGGTGGTCATATCGTTGCCTGGGTATGAACCCGCATCGGTGTTCTAAGTTCCTCTTTTCTTATCCCATGTACCCCAACAAAATACTTGGAAATGAAAGAATGTGTTGCACCGGAATCAAATAATACTGTTGCAGGAATTGAGTTCACAGGAAACGTACCCAGTACGACTTCTGGTGCTGCTTGTGCCTCCTCTACAGATGTGTGATTGACACGAGCCTAAACAAACCTGGGCCCGGAGCGTTTCGGCTTTGGACACTTGTCGGCGAAATGACCTAGTTCATTGCAATTGAAACAAACTCCCAGCTTCACTCCAGACTCTTTCTTGGGTTGAGCTGGCTGCACTGGTTGAGTTGGATTCACTGTTGGGCGTGGGACTGGATTGCGGTTATGTTGCCCACTGCTATTGTGGTTGCCACTATTGTTAAAGTTTCCAGGGTGATACAGACGATATTGTCGGATAATCATGGTGGAAGGTCCACCCTGCTGTCCCTGTGCAAAATGGGGCTTCTGACTATTTCGCTGGTGCGCTCTGAACTGAGCTGCCTTTCTTTTTGGGTCCATCTTGTTACGCTAGTCTTCCTGACGGATCGCCTTGTCACCAAGCTTTTCAAAATCAGCATAATCGACAGAAATCAGCTGATTAGTTAGCTCATCGTCCAGACCTGCCAAAAACATTTCTTGTCTCTCGGCATCTATGCGGACATCCTCTGGGGCATAGCGTGCAAGATGGTTGAACTCATGCAAGTATTCCGTTACTGATCTATTCCCTTGATGAAGAGCACGAAACTCCCTTTTCTTTTGTGCCACAATTCCATCAGGAACTTGGGCCTTTCTGAAACTACGGCAGAATTCCGCCCAAGTAACTTCTGTCCTAGCTGGACGAGTGACCAAATAGTTATCCCACCAAGCTAAAGCAGGACCTTGTAGTTGATGAGTAGAGAAAGCAACTTTTTCCTGGTCATTGCACTGAAAAAGGTTTAACTTCTTCTCGATAGCATGGAGCCAATCATGTGCCTCCATAGGGTTGGTGATGCTTGAGAAGGTAGGTGGTCTAACTCAAAGAAACTCCGGCAATTTGGACTGGGGTGGTGGAGGCGGTCCAAATTGCTGATTTTGCTGCTGTTGTTGCGCCTGTTGCTGCATTTGTTGCATCATTTGCTGCTACATCTATTGATGCTATTGTTGCATCTGCTGCATCATCATGGCCATCATCTGTGTCTGGCTGGCCAACACTTGAGCAATGGTTGGGTTCTCTAGAGGTGGAGGTGGAACATTGCTTGATGACCCATTGGCCTATGCTTCCCCAGACTATTCTCCACTTCCACTGGCATTAGTAGCATCACGATTCTGTTCCTGGTGTTCACCATCTGAAGGGGAAGGCAGAAAAGATATGAGAAGAAAGAAAATAGACTGTTCAGGAACTAAGCTTTATTTAATTATATTTAAATGCAATTGTTCTGATCTTGAATTAAAACAACTAAAAAGCAAGCAACATCCGTAATAGGGTACCATACCAATACTTGATATAGACCGCCGACTAACCCAGAAGCAAAAAAACCTAAACACGGAAGCTAACAAGCAAACAAACTAATAAAAACGATAAACTAGGGACGACAAATCTAATGCTCGGAACGGCTCCTATGGTCGGTAGAGTCGAAGGCGCTCTCCTGTGCATCTCCCTCCTCCTCTGAGCGGCTCCTAGAGTCCATTAGGTAGGTGTCCCCACTGGCAGGCTCTGAACTGGAACTACCGCTGCGACCGGCTCCACGGGAAGGACTGGGAGTAGCGGCTAACCAACCACCACTGCCGCTGGATGGGCCCATGACTGTTGACGCCGGAGCGAAGGTGAGTGCCAATCCTGGAGCAGACATCGAAACTGGTGCGGGTGCTGGAGCTGGCGAAGACGGTAGTGCAGGAGGCACGTACACCGGCAACGGCTCTGGAACTAGTGGTGGGTTCCTGTGTGCTAGCTGGATACGCACGGGAGCTATGGTGGACTTCCTGGGCATCACGTAGATCCTGAGTCCTCATGGTGCTGGACGTCCCTGTAGAACAATGTTCTCCCTCTTGAGACGGGTTACCTCATCCTGCAAACTTGCTATCTTTACAAGCTTCCGATCATTGATAGCCTTAACAGCCTTGTGGAGATCCGAGCGCATCTTGTCCATCCCCTTCATCACAGCACACATGCGTCCAAAAGTAGTGTCACTACTACAACGAGGGTGGTAACGGTAAAGCCGTGCTGCGGAGGTCGCTGTCGTGCAGTCCTCTCATCCTGGTCATCATCCTGTAGGCAGCCTCCTGGCAAGCGTGCTCGAAGGTGCCACTGGCAGCAGCCACCACCATGCTGGGCAGAACGGTGGGAATGCAGTGAACCTCCAAATGGACCTGGTGCGGGAACTCGCCACTGAGAGGACAAATCTGAGTGTACTCCGGATCATACGGGTAACCAACTGTGATTGTCATGCGGCTCAACTCTACCACAAAACCGTCCATACCATGACCACGATGCGTAGGGAGAAGGCCTGACATCTATAGAAAATAAAGGGTAGGGATCAACTCATGCTCAATCCAAATTAAAAATAAAGCAAATAAATAATAAAAACTAAACAACAGCGAATTTTTATGCACAAAATATTTTGAACGAGTCCAACGAAAATACTATTAACACCGCTAAGCAATAAATTAATGCCAAAAAAATAAGTGATATATATATATATATAAACTGCATAAATAAAATTGCAACCCATAACCTTACTTACAACCTAATGCATACTCTCTAGTAAATTTTTGACTAGCCATAAAATAAAATTTCAATAACTCCAAAATTCTCCAATACCCTAGACCGACTCCGATCTAAAAATCTAATTTGAATAAGCGATAAAATTTTTTCCCAAACACTACGGAAACAAATCCTGAATTTTTCCCAAAACAAACCCGAGTGCAAAAAGCAGATGCAGATGAGAAGATTTCAAAGGGCTCTTAAGGGTTTCCGTTTGGCTTGTCCTACGGTCAACCTGGCTCTGATACCAACTTGTCATGCCCACAAATTCTCCGAACAGAATTTCAAACTGAATGTGCATTAAAACCCCTGTCCAAGACCAGCCAGGGTACACAAACGACAATGTCAATGTACAGATCCACGTCTTAGAAACATAACAAAAGTCTTACAAAAATGTAGCGAAAAAATGAACGAGCTAAACGAAAAAACTTGACGCTCGCAGCGCGGGGACTCCAAACCACGGGAATCCTCGACGGTAGCACTAAGCCTACTCCTCCAAGAAGTCTTCCTCTAAGCAGTAATCCACCTCTGGTGTGGGGAAAAAAATAGAGCAAGGCTGAGTACTACCCACTGTACTCAGCAAGTCATACCACAAAAGAGGGTATGCCTACAGATATTTCCAAGGGAGGCTAAGGTTCTTTTGCATAAATAAGGCATTTAAAACAGTAGTTGAAAACAGTAAAACTGTAGAGTAATATTAAGCAATATTAAACAACACTGTCCAATGCTACACCACGTTGTGACAGGCCCAACCAACCACCCGTACTACAACCATTCCAACTTAAGTCAAAATTATTACCGTGAGTCTAATCGGTGAATCTGGTTGATCACCCACAACCGCGGGCACGACTATTCGAATAGTTTTACTCTGATAAGAGGTGTACAACTCTACCCACAAGACACAATTCCATGACACTTTTCCATGTGCTAACATACCACCACGGTATACCAAAAAGGAACTGTGACAGGACCCTTCGCATAACCATTCCTAACCAATTGCACCACACTTCAGGTTTTGCCCCTACCCTTACAACCAAGCACACAAGCAAAACAGGCTATAAGTCTACTAAAACAGGAAACAAAACTATTTTTAATGGATTCTAGACACTTTTATGAATTTACTAAGACTTGAATGGACTTAAACGGAGCTCGGATGAATTAGTTATGAATTTTAGAAGATTCTGTGTTTTTACTAAAAACAGAAAACTCCTTAATGATTCATCAAGGGGGTGTTGGCGCCGGCAAGATGGCCCCGCCTGTCAGCGGCTCAAAGGCGTGCAGCGCACAGTGGACCAGGTCCACAGAGACGTGGGCGTTGGAGCACCACGTGGCGGCCACGGCGACCCAACTGCGAGGAGATGGCGCCGACGTGGTGCACATGTGGCGTCGACGCGGCGGCCACACGGGCACACTGGCGGACGGTTCCGATCTGCCACGTGGCAAATCGGACGGTCTGGAGAGGCCATTGACCGGGCACAGGGCGGCTGAGCCGAATCGGCCGGCAATGGCGTGCGGTGGTGGAAGGGGTGACCGGCGGCGACACAAAGGACGGCGGCGCATGGCACGGATCACGGAGTATGGCCGAAGGACGGCGGCACACGACCGGAACAAGAAGAGGAAAAAGTGAAAGAAGAAGAGAGAAAATCCTCACCAGAAGCGGCTGGAGAGGAGGAAGATGACAGCGGTGATGGCATACGGCGACGGGATTCACGGCGGTCGACGGCTGACGGGATATGGCTGATAGCGACGAGTGCGGTGATGGCGGCGACGACGCAAGGCGGCGGCGCTAGCAACTTTAGGCGGTGGCCGGAGATTAGCGGCAAGCAGCGGCGCAAAGCTTGGCGGCGCGGCGGTGAGTTAGGGCGCGGGGAAAGTTTTTTCGAGCAAAAAAGAGAGATGAGGGTGGCGGCGGCTCGGATCCGGCAGGATGGGGGCGGGAAAGGCAGCGGAAGAGGCGGCGACAGTTGCGGGGATCAGATCAGGTGGCGGTGCGAGAATGGCGACGGGACCGATAGGTGGGGCCCACCTGTCAATGACCCAGTGCTATGCGACGCGGCGTGGCTGCTGGGCCGCAGCCTTGGGCAGGCTGTTGATGCAAAAACGTGCCAAAAGTGTGTTGGTGCAAATAACATGGCGGCCTGAGAGATTTGCTTAACTCTAGTGCAGGTCAAACTCTTAGAAAACGGGTTCAGGGCGTGCAGTTGGTTTGATCCTGCAACCAACAAGATATACAAAGAAAATCATGTTAGATGCACGATAGCTAATCGGCCGATAAGCCGATGACGTATCGTATAGACCTAGCCGATGCGATCTGACCAAATCGGCTGTGAGGCGTAAGATAGATAAAGTAAATTAAATCCCAATTATATTCCATCGGTCGTAAATATATAATCTATAAATAAAGATTAGATACTAGGCAATGAACTCATAATTAGGTCAAGATAAATAATGTATCGACTAATACTCCGATACAGGCTTATACAAGAATATCAATCTAGGTAAATATATCGAGGCAAACTTGATATATTTAACTAAAGTGATATGCTTGTATAAGGGGCAGATATAACATGAAAAGCATGATTAAAAGGAATTTAAACACAACTAAACAACTATATCAGACAAGATCGGCTGAAACTCCAATGCTACCCCTATTACAAACAAGAAACAGACTAGGGATCATGATTCTAATTAGGACTAGGGCTGATGCAGCACAAAGTGTGAAAAGAAGCATAATATCTAGACAATCAAGTCTTTGAATGCTTTTCGAGGTGGTAGATACCTTACGCCAATCTAGGCTAATGAACTGATTTAGCCGATACCGACAAAACCTTAGGAAAGGCTTGGCCGATATGGCTAAACTAACCATCGACTTAGATTGGCTAAGTTATGTGGTAATTTAACAAGCCATACCTTCACCTGACAAACCTGAAGCACGAACTCGTCAAAAAGTAAAAGAAAAATTGTGGCGATGCGCCGAAAGTGTTGTATTGATCTGTTCTCTCCCTTTTTTTTACATAGACCTCGGGTTTATATTTATACCCATACACACAGACCTTGTCCTTGTTGGACAATATTTACAACTTGTCTAAACACACAAGTCCTAGGTGGACTCTTACCACAATATTAAAAAAAGAAATTAACTCTTACTCCTATTTAATAGATACAATTGCCTTATCTGGACTCAATTCTTAATTAGCAATATCTTCAAATTCTTCTCCGAAGTCAACACGAAGCTAGTCCACCCATATCAGTTCAGCCTTGTCCAATCCAGATTACTCATATCGGCTACCCAAATCTGATTTCATTTCGGCCGATATGATCCCAGCCGATGCGCTGTCTGTTTTAGAAAACTCCTTTATCCCTTCAAATCCGCCTCAGATCCAATCTTGATTGTTAGCGCATCTTTACCAAATTTTTCCGTTAACACATGCCCCCAATTCCGAAGTATAAATTGATATGCTGCGGAATTATCTCATAGATCCACAAAAAAACTAGGTTTTCCGTGTCTTGACCGTTACTAGCCCAACACAATAAATACCAACCGTTTTAGTCCTAGACCTTATGCTGTTACCCTTCTTCATGCCAATTGACGCCCGAAAACCGCGCAAGCTCTCCTTGCCTTCTCCGGCGACCTCTCCGACAAAGCAGGCTCTTGGCAGCAATCTTAGTCAATCTTAGTGATCGTCCTCTTCAAACCTCCAATGGCAACCATCACCGACGTCCCCCTGGTATGCTTCTTCAGCCTCTTAAGCTTTTATTAGCTTCTTCAGCTCACTGCCCCTATTCTAGGTCAAATTCTACTATTAGATCCCCTTTCTTAGCAAATTCTTGATTCATCCCTGTTTTTCTTCAACTATAGCACCTAAGAGACCAATTGCAATTCCTGTCCTGAAATAACCAACTCACTACTTCCTAGGGCCGATGGGCGATGTGGACCCCTGTTACCTTATTAATGCTGAAACTGACAGAATCCCATATAAACAAACCAAGCCCAGCCTGACCGACTGGCAAACCATTTTTAGATCTTGGCCTTCTAGCTTGGATGGATGCAGGAACTGGTATAAGAGGATATCGGCCTCCAAGCAGTCTTTGTGGGAAGAAGTAGGCATAACTCAATGCTTAGCCCTATCTTTAGCCGATATGAAAAAAGACGAACCAATGCTATCATCGGCTGCATATTTTTGGTCCGATACGCTCAATGCCTTCCTATTTGGTCAAGGGCCGATGACATCAACCTTATTGGACGTTAAGATGCTTACTGGCCTAGACATCATCTCATCGGCTAACCCCTTCTCCTTGAAGATCAAATGTGAGCATAAGTTGTCAACCAAGAACATGGGAGGTTGGTCAGCCTATATTTCTAAGCATATCGACACCGGTCCAGTAACAGACAGGGAACATATAGCTTTCCTCAACCTCTTGCTGGAAAGGTTTATTTTCTGTGGATCAACCTGTGGCCCAATAGCTAATATGCAACATCTGGCTCAAGCATCGATATCAAAGAAATCAATCCCCCTTGGCAAATTCTTACTTGGAGCTATATATCAAACCCTAAGTCAATCAACAACTAAGCTTCTAATTGGGACCTCTGTCGGCTATGGAGGACCTTGGTGGTTTCTGCAGCTCTGGTTGAACTTGTACACCATCAATGTTGCTAAGAGAAGCCCCTTGCACTCATCAAACTTTCCATCGGACCACTCAGACGATGAGGAAGCTAGTACACGTCAATGTATGTCCTTTGGTGAGGTAGCATCAACTTATCCAGGCTCAGGACCATCAGCTGAAGTCTTTCAAGAATGGTTCGACCAATTCTACAATGGATTTGCCAAGAACGCCAGAATATGGTTCCCCTATGATAACTTTATAGATTATGAGCTACCAGCCGATTTGAGGCTCAACGACTTGAACGAAGCAGCCAATCCCAGTTCAAGGGAAAATTTTGTATCGGCCATCTCTCCATGCATCCTCTCAACAGGAATATCCCAAGGCTGCAATGAACAAGTATCTTATGAGTTTTATCACCCAACATCGACCACAAGACAACTTGGACTAGGCCAACTCCCTATCGGCTTGTATTTCGCAAGGAAAATTCAGACGAGGGGTATTGCAACATCGGCTCTGCAGATGGACAGAATTCTAAGTATTGAGGGCCCTGTGCTTGGATCTCTAAATCATGTAAACATTCATCTCTTGCACAGCCAATTGTTTGACAAATGGTGGAGTGAGTGGAAGAAGCATTTGTTCCATCTACCGGCAAGCTACTTTTTGATGACAATCATCCCTTCTCTTAGCCCTCGGGAAACTTTCTCATTTTCAACCAACTTCAAACTTTATCATTCAAAATTGTCATACTTTGTCCTTTACAGGTTCCAGATATTCTTCCTCCAGCTCAAAGCTTAAGCGGCCAGCCGATCGTGTATGCATCGGCCTCAATGCCATCAGGAGACCTAGCTCTATCGATCATTGGCTTCGCCGCCCCTACAGTAGCATCTTTGCTAGAAGGCGAAGTCAGAGAGCCAATACCTAAAGCTGGTGGGAAGCGTAAACCACCGGTCATCAAGAAGTTGACAAAGAAACCCAAAGTTGCATCCCCCAGGAAACCTGCCGATAGCATTCCTCTTCTTAATTCTGATGTTGAAGAATTCTTGGATGAAGCAATCATGGAGGAAGAAATTCACAAAGCTTACAGCCGATATGAACGACACTAAAGACCAATCTGCAACCGATCCGAAGCCAGCCGATGTGACCACTCCTCCAAGATCACCAGCCAAATCCGACACACAAGCTTCACCCCAGCCTCGTCAACGCAAGACAATCCGCAAAGTGAAGGTAAAATACGATTTATCTTCAGTTTCAACCTTCTCCATAACTTTGTTAACATTTGCTTTTTGCAGCCCAAGATGGTATCGGCTATGGCCAAGGACAAACACTTTCTGATGCCCCCCTTGTCTCCAAATCATCAAGCTTCCCCAATAGCATCGGTAATATCCAAAACTTCTCAAACTTGTAACGTCAACCGATACACAAGTACTTAACACTTATTATCTTTTCAGCCTAGAGCTCCATTGGCTTCTCCACATCGACCGTCTCCAAGTAATCAAGCTCCTTCTGCTGCTGGTAGTCCCATGTAGAAGAACAATAAAAGACCACTGCTGCGCCGATGGCTCAGGTAAGCTTATCAATACACTTCATTCGGCTCAATCTCGTTTGTCACTAAACATCAACCTTGTTTGGCAGAATTTAGCCGATATGTTTTCTTTCGACATCAGACAGTTCTTGAATGAAGACAATGAGGAAACCAGCAGCAATGCTAAGTCCCCAATCTCCAAAAGTTTAAGAGCCCAACTACTGGACATAGCCGATCAGCTCAATGCCTATCTGGACACCATAATCACCAACTGTGGGCCAATCAGGAGCAGATTTCAAGAAATCCAAGACCAGCTACCTGATGAAGTCGTTGATGCTATATCCCCAGCAGCCTTCCTCGAGTCTCATCAAATCAAGGTTCAATAGGCACAGCAAAGACTTGCAGATCAGCGAGAGCTCAAAGCCTTGGAATCAACCCTTCAAAGTAGTCGGCAGCAAGTGAACGACGACAAGGCTAAACTTGATGAACTAACTGCTGGCCCAAAAGCAATCCAAAAATGCATCATCAAGCTTGAATAGCAAGAAGCTGATTTTCTAGCTAAATTGGAACAAATTCACAAAGAGATCACTCAAGAAAAGCAGAAGCTACCCGATCTCCCAAATGCCATCGACATTCAGCGAGCAAAATTGAAGACATCAGCCAAACACTTAGCAACCCAAAACAAAGCCCTGAAGCCGATCCCAGGGACAGACGCCGATTAAGGTAAAATTATTGAAGAAGTCAACCAAATTCGCTTGCGAGCGATATCAGCAATCCAAGCCTTTTTGGGTTGATGTAATAACTTTAGGCTTTAAATACATTTATCTCATCATATTTTAACATTTTTGTGTAATATATCCATCGGCTTCTTAGCTGATTTTGGCTTCCATACTTGCTTCTCACTAAGGTTTTGTTTTATTTTTGGTCTAAGGGCGATAACAAATATCGGCCATCTCAAGGCGATGTTACCATCCATCGGCTCTATCATCGGCTAAACAACTGATTACAAATTGATCCAAACACTCGGGTAATACTTCGTTAAATATTTCCCATTTAAAACTCTCCTAAAAATTTCTCCATTAAGACCTTCAAGCAAATATGCATTTCTAGGCACACAACTATGAATCCGATAGGGTCCCTCCCAATTAGGTGACCACTTTCCAAATTTATTATCTTTGGTCCCTATCGGCAGGATCAACTTCCAAACAAACTCTCCTTCCTCAAAAGTCTTCGGTACAACCTTTTTAGTATAATGTCTTGAAACTCTTTCCTTATCTCATTTAATCTTTTCTAGAGCACGCAATCGAACCTGTGCCAAATCTTCTAAGTCATCAATCATCAAGCTATGATAATCATTGGCTGATAACTCATTTTACAAAGAAATCCTTCTTGAGCCGATGTTAGTTTCCCAAGGTAAAATAGCTTCATGTCCCTATACAAGTTGAAAAGGTGGTACTTGTGTAGGCCCATGACATACCATCCGATAAGCCCATAGCGATTCGGCCAGAGTAGTATGCCACCTTTTAGGTTGTTCAGCAATTTTTCTCTTAATCAATTTGATCAAACTTTTGTTAGAAGCTTCAACTTGCCCATTAGCTTGTGCATAATAAGGAGAAGAATTTAACAATTTGATGCCCATATTATCAGCAAACTGAATAAACTCATCGGCTACAAAAATGGATCCCTGATCCATTGTGATAGTTTGTGGAATTCCAAACCGATAAATTATATGCTCCTTCACAAACTGAATGGCATCTTTGGAGTCAACTTTCTTTAAAGGAATCGCCTCAACCCACTTTGTAAAATAATCTGTTGCCACCAAGATATATTTATGTCCCTTACTTGATGGTGGATTAATTTGACCGATCATATCAATTCCCCAACCTCTGAAAGACCATGGCTTAATAATTAGATTCATAGCCGATGCTGGTGCTCTTTGAATTGCTCCAAATTTCTGACAATCTTGACAACCCTTATAATATCTAAAGTAGTCCTCCAGCATTGTCGGCCAAAAATATCCAACCCTTTTAAGCAACCACCTCATTTTATGAGTCGATTGATGTGTTCCACAAATCCCTTCATGAAATTCACGCATAACAACTTTAGCCTCTTTCAGGTTCAAACATTTAAATAAAACTCCATCAATCGTCCGATAATATAAGTCATCATCAAGCAACACATATTTTAAAGCTTCATATTTCAACTTTCTCGACGCCGACTGAGAAGGATTCTTTAAATAATTAATAATATCGTACCTCCAATCATCGGTATCAACTTATGCAATCTCAATATCAACACCTTTCAACGTCGGCTTATAGCCCGATGCACCTTGAGCTAAATCATTGGCTTCAATATTCTACTTTCTGGGAATATGTTTCATAGTAATAACCTTAAAATTTTTCATCAATTGTTGGCACTTCTCATTATAAACCTTCAAAATTTCATTCCTGCATTCATACTCCCCTGACAACTGATTGATTACCAATAATGAATCTCCAACAATCTCAATAGCATCGGCCTCGACCTCTTTCAAAAGTTGCAAACCCTTAAGCACTGCTTCATACTCAACTTGATTGTTTATATAATAAGGTTTGATTGTAAAAGCAAACTCAAACCTTGCCCCCCAGGCAATATAATCACCAAGCGGATACCACAACCATGTGTACAAACAGATCCATCAAAGAATAACGTCCAAGGCATCATCTCAACATACTCAACTAACTCACCTCGGTGCTGAACGATAAAATCGGCAACTGCTTGTCCTTTTACTGCTTTAGCCGATTCATATCTAAGATCAAATTCTGTTAAGGCAAAAGTCCACTTCTCAACTCTATCTTTCATGACCGGAGCCGATAGCATATATTTTACTACATCAGCCTTGCAAACTATTGTGCACTCATTTGAAAGTAAATAATGCCTTAACTTTGTACAAGAAAAATATAGACATAGACACAATTTCTCAACAGGAATATATCTTGTCTCTGCATCCAGAATCCTTCTGCTAAGGTAAAATATTACCCTTTCTTTCCCATCAACTTTTTGAAATAGAACTGAGCCGATAGACCTCTCATCGGCTGACACATAAAGCTTGAACAGAATCCCTTTCTAAGGTGGCATCAAAACTGGAGCTGAACTTAGATATTCCTTAATATTGTACAATGCTTTCTGCTGCTTTTCTCCCCAAACAAATTCCTGATCGGCTTTCAACCATAACAATGGAGTAAAGGACTCAATTCTTCCTAACAAGTTAGAAATAAATCTCCTTACAAAATTAACCTTGCCAATCAAGGATTGTAACTTGGTTTTATTTTGTGGGGGTTCAATATCTTTAATAGCATTCAAACTCCTCGTAGTTATCTCAATCCCCCTTTCATTAACTAGGAAATCAAGGAATTGCCCAGCCGACACAACAAAAGCATATTTGTTAGGATTCATCTTTAAACCATACTTTCTTGTTCTTTCCAGCACTCTTCGTAAATCGACTATATGTCCATCAATCTCTTTAGATTTCACAACCACATCATCAATATAAATTTCAACCAATACACCAATGAGATCATGAAAAATATAATTCATAGTCCTCTGATATGTAGCACCAGCACTCTTCAAAACAAAAGTCATAACAACCCACTCATACAAGCCGATTGCACTAGGACACCGAAAGGCCGTTTTGTGAATATCTTCTTCAGCCATAAAAATTTGGTTATATTCTGCGTTGCCACCC
The DNA here is from genome assembly GCA_008326285.1 of Oryza officinalis. Taxonomy (NCBI): domain Eukaryota; kingdom Viridiplantae; phylum Streptophyta; class Magnoliopsida; order Poales; family Poaceae; genus Oryza; species Oryza officinalis. Next base: position 935,000 of record BDMV01000021.1, on the reverse strand, counting down.
ATAAAACTAATAATTTTATGTCCAGATCCTGCATCAACAATAAATCAGTAATCGGCATTGGGTACTCATCCTTGGGTGTAGCCTTGTTCAAATCTCTTAAGTTAATACAAGCTCTAAGCTACCTATTTTTCTTAATTACTGGTACTATATTTGAAACCCACTCAGCATATCGGCATGGTCTTATGAAATTGGCATCATAAAGTCTTGTAATCTCAGCTTTGATAGCATCATACATCTCTGGCTTGAATCGTCTCTAAGGCTGTTTATATGGTTGATATCCAGGTTTAATAGGGAGCCAATGTTCTACAATAGATCGACAAAGTCCTGGCATCTCATGGTACTCCCATGCAAAACAATCTTTATACTCTTTTAACAACTTAATTAATTCCTTTTTGAATACATCTGACAATTTAACACTTACAAATATCGGCCTAGGTCTATCGCCACCACCAATATCTACTTCTTCTACCTCATCGGCCGACATAAACCCTTGCCCCAATTTTCCTTCAAAATCATCCACAGAATCTTCTACATATGCATTGGGGCCAACCTCTATGTCGTCAAAGTAAAAGTTGAGGTCCTTCATCACGGATCGGCTGAATATCACAATCGGACACTTTTAAGAAATCACCTTCCCATACTTTACCTGACAAGCAATCAACTCCTTTCATCTCCCAGATAGTTAAATCAACAATAGTAATATTAACTGACCTATCGGCTTGCACAATCTCTACCAATCATTGTTGAAGGTATGCAACAATTCGCTTGTATCCACTCTCTCCCTAACAACAAACTATATGATCCTTTTTCATCAATGACAAAAAATGTGGTTAGAATCGTTTTACTACCAACTGTCAACTCAACATTCAGAACTCCCTTTGTTTTGGATGAATTCCTTCCAAAATATTTCAACACCATGTTCTTCCCAAGCTTTCTGAATGTTGTATAAGGCATACGATTGACAGCCGCTCCTCCATCAACTAGCATCTTGGACATCGGCTTCCCATTGACAAAACCCTTAACATATAAAGGTCTCAAGTGTCGATGTTCATCATCCTCAGGTTTTTTGAAGACGGCTTATTCCGGTGTTAGTGTCAACTTCGCCAATGACTCTTCTATCTCCTCATCGGCTACATGTATGTCATACTCTACTGGCAACACAAACATCATATTGACTGAGGATGAAGCTATAGTTTTACCTTTTGCAGACGTTGAAACCTTATCGGCTTTGACTTCATCGACTGACACAATTTTGGATTTGACACGCCACTCCTTCCTAGTTTGTTGCAGCCGATAGTCAATCTCTTCATCAACTTCTTGCATCTGTTCTCGGTTCTGCAGCCGTTGTACCCTCCTTTTTTGATTATTGGTGAAAATTCCGGATGGACACCATTGAGGGTTCTGAACTTGTTTCCCTTGATCTTTACCTTCATCCTTGAAATAATCTTGATGAATCGGCCTCAAACATTGGTGTACTGACAACCTCTTCTACATCGGCCGATTCTCAACCCTTGAATTTCTCGATTAATGAGAACTACCTTGGAATATTGCATCTGCATCACTACATCCTGAACAATCTTCAATTGATGGCAGTCTCATCCCTTCGTTCCAGTAAAACCTAAAGAACTCACATCTCCAGTGAGGATCAAAACAAGTTTTATTATCTTGAGCATATATTTGGATTTGCTTGGCTTGTTTTCTTTGGTATTTGTTGATCAACTTGATAGAATTAATTTTGTTTTGTTGATAAGTCCAATAACTTCTCTTATCAGCCTCACTGGTGTGAACCATGTTAACAGTAAAAGGATGGCCTTCAATCTTCATCGGCTTCTTTCCATCATCAAACTTGATTCTGCCTTGTTCTATAGATGATTGGATTTGCTGCCTAAACACTTTACATTCATTTGTATGATGTGCTCCAGTGTAATACCACTTACAATATTTCCTTTTCCTCAACTCTTCTGCCAATGGAATCACATGACCTACCGGAAGTTGTATTTGCTTCTCTTGAAGCAGTAGATCAAATATCCTATCGGCTTTGTTGATATCAAAGTCATATCTCTTTTCTTTTCCATTATCTTTGACCCATTGGCAAACAACAGTTTTCTTGTTTCTTGACCACTCTGCCAGACCAATTTCTGGGTCTTCATCTTCTGATTCTGTCTCATAGCTATAAATATTGTTAACATTATTAGCTTTCCTGGTAAATCTCTTAGCCTCTTGGAATTTCTATTCATGAGCCGACACCTTTTGAACTAAATGAGCCAAACTCTCAAAATCTTGTGCAGAAAATCTTTCCCTTATCGGCCCAAGCATCCTTTGGAAAGCCAAATCAGCAAGCTGTGAATCAGTCAAGTTCAAACTATAACATATGTTCCTCATATCTCTAAACCTTTGAATATAATCTAGAACCGATTCATTAGTCCTCTGCTTGATTGATGTTAAGTCTGACAACTTCATCTCTTAGACTCCATTAAAAAAGTATCTGTGAAACTGTTTTTCTAGATCGGCCCAACCCCTGACAGAATTATAAGGTAATGAAGAAAACCATGTGAAGGCCGATCCAGACAATGACAATGGAAATAATCTGACTCTTAAAGCCTCCACAGTGGATGCCTCCCCGCATTGTGCTAAAAATCGGCTGATATGTTCATATGTGGAAACATTGTCCTATCCCGAAAATTTTGAGAAATCTGGAATCTTGTATCGGTTTGGCAATGGCACCTTATCGAAGTATTCTGGATATGGATATCGATACATATTTTCACTAACCTTAGGCTTCAAACCAAATTGTTCCCTAACCACCTCTGCAATCATGCCAGCCCATTGTTGTTGCCCACCAAACTGTGAAACTTGCTCATAGTGATTGAACTGAGGCTGATACTGGTACTGTGGAACAGGTTCTGGCTAATATTGCTTAGGTGATATCGGATGAGGCTAAAAACTTGAAGTTTGACCCAAGAAAGATTGATGAGATTGATATTGATAATTTTGAGGCACCTCATGTACGTATTGTGGCCCAGATGATGTTAATGGCAAAATCGACTATTGAACAGGGATTTGATTTCCTTGAATCCCCATCGGCTGCTGAATAGGATTTTGTAAAACTCCAGCCGATGTTGATGGTATAATCCTTGGAGCCTGGTTTTGTTGATATTGCTGAGATATCTGCCCCTCAGGCACAAATTGTTGTTGCAACCCTGAAAAACTTGAGATCTCAATCTTGTTGGTCCTATATGGAGGAAACACATTATTTGGTAAGTATACTGGTCCTTTTGCCTTCTCCTCAACTATAGTTCCATCCATCACCTTTTTGACCATTTTAGTTACTGTGTTTACTAACACATTTGATTGGTTAATCAAAGCTTGATGTACTGCATAATCCAGCCTATCTTGTAACGAGATCTTTTCATCCATAGCTAGCTCTTCTTCTCTAGCCTTGATCTCTTCAGTTTTGACTCCATCTTGTTGTGTACTGGATTCTGCCTCAGGCTTCAGGAAGACTACTTTGCCTTTTTGAATAACTTTGCCATGCCGAGATACAGTGAAGGAATCCAGATATATCTTGTGAAAAGCTTGAGTCAACTGATCCATCTCCACCTTTTGCTCATTAGACAATTGCTCAACCGTTACTAGGATAACGTTGTCTTCAGTTATTTCTGGCATGATGGATGTCTTAAAAATCGTGTCCCACTGGCGTGCCAAAAGCATGTTGATGCAAAAACGTGCCAAAAGTGTGTTGATGCAAATAACACGGTGACCTGAGAGATTTGCTTAACTCTAGTGCAGGTCCAACTCTTAGAAAATGGGTTCAGGGCGTGCCAGTTGGTTTGATCCTACAACCAACAAGATATATAAAGCAAATCATGTTAGATGTACGATAGTCGATCGGTCGATAAGTCGATGACACATCGTATAGACCTAGCCAATGCGATCTGACCGAATAGGCTGTGAGGTGTAAAATAGATAAAGTAAATTAAATCCCAATTATATTCCATCGACCGTAAATATATAATCTATGAATAAAGATTAGATACTAGCCGATGAACTCATAATTAAGTCAAGATAAATAATGTATCGGCTAATACTCCGATACAGCCTTATACAAAAATATCAGTCTAGGTAAGTATATCGAGGCAAGCTTGATATATTTAACTAAAGTGATATCCTTGTATAAGGGACAGATATAACATGAAAAGCATGATTAAAAGAAATTTAAACACAACTAAACAGCTATATCAGACAAGATCGGCTGAAACTCTGACGCCACCCCTATTACAAACAAGAAACAGGCTAGGGATCATGATTCTAATTAGGACTAGGGCTGATGTAGCACAAAGTGTGAAAAGAAGCATAATATCTAGACAATCAAGTCTTTGAATGCTTTTTGAGGTGGTAGATACCTTACGTCAATCTAGGCTAATGAACTAATTTAGCCGATACCGACAAAACCTTAGAAAAGGCTTGGCCGATACGGCTAAACTAACCATTGACTTAGATTGGCTAAGTTATATGGTAATTTAACAAGCCATACCTTCAGCTGACAAACCCGAAGTACGAACTCATCGAAAAGTAAAAGGAAAATTGTGGCGATGCGTCGAAAGTGTTGTATTGATCTGTTCTCTCCCTTTTTTTTACATAGACCTCGGGCTTATATTTATACCCGTACACACAGACCTTGTCCTTGCCAGGCACTATTTACAACTCACCTAAATGGACTCTTACCAAAATATTACAAAAAAGAAACTAACTCTTATTCCTAGTTAATAGATACAATTGTCTTATCCGGACTCAATTCCTAATTGGCAATATCTTCAAATCCTTCTCCGAAGTCAACACGAAGCTACTTCACCTGTATCAGCTCAGCCGAGTCCGATCCAGAATACTCATATCGGCTACCCAAATCCGATTTCATATCGGTCGATACGATCCCAGCCGATGCGCTGTCTATTTTAGAAAACTCCTTTATCCCTTCAAATCCGCCTCGGATCCAATCTTGATTGTTAGTGCATCTTTACCAAATTTTGGCGTTAACACCGGCCCAGCGGGAGGGGGAGGGGCGCGCGCGGCTGGGCCACGGCCTTTGGCCGGCCCAGCGGGAGGGAGTGGGCCGACGGCCCAAAAAGAAAAAGGAGGAAAAAAGAAAAAGAACAAGAAGAAAAGGATTTTTCCTGGGATTAAATAATGTTGAGAATTCAATTAATTGATTAAAAAATTATTTCCAAGGCTCTGAAAATTCCACTAAAAATCCTGTTAGTGTATTTTAACATGAAGAACTCAAGAAAAATTCCACCATGTCAATTCCCATTATTAAATGCATTTGTTAATTAGGGTTTAGCTATGGGTTAAAAATTGAACATTTTCTTGGGGCTATTTATTAAACGATTTTTAAGGCTAGAAAAAGGGGAACTTGAGGGTGTGAACTTGGGCAGCGAGTGGTGTACATATGGTAGTAGTTGTGCATCGATAGGGGGAGCGTTCGTCTGAGTCAATTAAGGACCGAACTCTATGTTACCAACTAAGTATATAGTATTGCCACATGTGTTAGTATGGGATGAGCTTAGCTTATTAAGTTGTTTAGTATTTACCCTTGCATATTGGTAGGCCAGAGTAGAATGAATTAGTCTGAATGATGATTCATAGGAACTACTTATTTATCTCGCTTATTATTGGGGGTAGTTTAGGCGTCTAAGTCTGTCCAATTCAATAGTATAGTGTCTCGTCGGGGAACGGATGTGTTCGCTGCCATGACGTTAGGTTTACGACGTGGGCCCACCATCTAATGGCTCTGGTCATTCCTAGGGTGGATTCACACTTGCCGTCGCTGATACAAAGCTAGACACTAAGCAATGTAACGGCTACATTGTGACCTCTAGTCCGCACTCAACATGTAGAGTGTAAGGTGCTAGGCCGGCACCGAACCAACTAGAGTGTAGCCTTCGGACTTCTATCACATCATGTGGATTTGTACGAACTCTGCAAAGTTAAAACTAACCAGTTAGCCGTGCTCACGGTCAAGAGCGACTTGGGGAAATAACATGAGTGTAATTCTATTCTTTCTAAAACACTTTATAAAAATGGTTGAGGATGGGAATTTGATGATGATTTTGATGATAATGATGACTTGCTACCAGGGAAGGTGCAAGTGTGATGTTTATGATTTATGATGATGTTAATGAGAAAAAATGATGATTATGTTGCTACAATTATTTATATGATCACCATGCTTTACTTTATATACTTATTCAACAAATGCTTATAAATTTATCGATCATGAAATATTGTGAACCAACTTAGCTTTATGCAAATGAACCTACAAATAGCCATTTTTTGATAATTAGAGCTTGCATGTATATAGGATTGTATTGCCTTGCCAGTACATTATCACGATTAATGTACTGACACTTGTATCTTTTGTGCGTTGTCTAAATTACTTTGCAGGTATAGTTGAGTGCTACGGGTTTCGTTGTTCTCTTTCAGGATGGTTTATTAGGGGTCTACCCCTAGTCGGATTGCTTATGGGTCTTGGATAAATAAGTTTCCGTACGAACCGCTATTTATATGGTCGTTCAGCCATATGTATCCTAACTTAGATTCTAAATTATTTGTGTGTTAATGTTTTTGAATATCATCTGCTTTGATGAAAGTGTTATGGTATATTCTAGCTTATAGAATTATCTAGACAAGAGTATGGATGTTGAACAAATGAGATGTTGTAGAGCTTAGCAAATTGTCAAGTCTTCTGGGATGTGTAACACATCTGGTCGCTGCCTTCATGTGGTTTGACGGGTACGTCTCAGGCTGAAGTTGACTGGCATGCTAAGTCCCAGCAATATCTCTTTTGTTCGATATTCGACACTACATAATTTATATTGAATGGTGTTTAATTGTAATCATTGGGCACATTGAGGCTTGAGTGGCTATTATGCGTGTATGGATCCCTCTCCTAAAATCATGTGGTGATCATAATAAACATTGGACAATATAATTTTTGGGTGCTCGACAGAAAGTATTTTTAATAAGAAATCTATTAATATCATATTAAATTATATTGTGTTTAAACAATCTAAGTTTTTGAGGTTTCACTGCATGTATTATTGAACGTCATCTGTTTGATAATAATGGAGGTAGTGATTTGGACCTCCAGAATGACTGTTACTACGTAGTAAGGTTAAATGACGTTGAAAAATGGTGTTGCATGCTTATGTTTCGAAACTATTGGAGTGTCTGATGAACATGAACTTCAGAAGTATACGAGGGAGATAATAAAGGTGAACAACTCGTCGGCCATCCTTTACTGTGACCTGCGTGCAAGACTAACAGTATTGTTGGTGTGGAGATTACTGTGACCTGCGCGTAAGACTAACAGTACTGGTGGTGTGGAGATAATCTAAGGTGTACTTGCTGGTGAAAATTGAATCAATCCTCCATCATGTATTTTGAGGTGACATCATTCTGTCCATAAATATAGTAGAGTAAATTGCATCGGTGATACACGAACTTATTAGGTGAATACAATCTAGTACATAAACTTGTAAAACGTTCGTTTTGATGCATGGACTTGTCTAGTGCGTACGAGTTCAAGACCAAAATAACACTACATGGCTAATCTATACATCTGTTCAATATGAGGCTTGTACAGAAAGATTTAAAACTTGAGCCAAAGGTTAGAAAGAGATGAAAATTTTCATTTCAATGACGAAAGAAGTAGAGACCAAGTTTATAAATATAGCATGTCTTATGCACACTCACTACACGTGCACATCGCATTTTAGTCAAAATCAACTTGTAAAATAAACATTGGAAAACGATTTTGGTCCTAGTTCACACGAATTATTCAAGTTCATGTACTCGATTGCATCTATCCGATAATTTTGTGTACCACCAACGCAATTTACTCATATAAGCATTTCTTTTTTTTTGCCAAATCATATAAGTATTTATAATTGTTAATTGTTCATTAGATAGGTTGATGAAAAAAAAAACTTTGGTGTCTCTAGTAAGAGGGTGGTTGAGGATAAGATGAGAAAAAAAAAACCAATAAAAGATGATTGATGAAACAAATCGTATTCTATAATACTTATATTTATGAATAAATGAATAAATTTTAAACGTTCAAATGCTATGTGGACAGAGGAGTAACTATTATTGTTGCGGTCGTAGAGCTTTGACCCTTCACCAGCCGTGGTTTAAAATGGAATCTTAAAAAAAAAACTGTCGTTTAAAATGTCAGTCCTTACACTTAAGCACATATTTGTCCGTTAGACATTGTGTTATTATTTCCATTTGCTGCCGGTGGATCCATTGGGATATCACAGGTGTCGGTGTTGTTTGCCTTCTATGCTATAGTTGATGATTGATGTGTAGAGATTATCAAAGGTGAACCTTTGATATTTCTCTTTCTCATCCTTTGTGTACCTTTCCTGACCTTCTATACGAATGTCAGATCAGAAATTCCTTGTTCAGATTAAGAGTATCAAAGTGTTGTAGAAATTCATTTGTAGATAGGGAATTTTTCTTGCTAAATGACACATCGCTGGTAAGTGACTCTAAATTTCACAATCCGCAAAGAAAGCACTATGGTAATATTTCAACTTAAGTAACATTTAACTTACGGATTTGTTCCAACGGAGTCGAAACATATTTTTTCAAAAATTCGTGGGGCTAACAATTGCTGATAGGGAAAATGAGAACAAGCTAATGTTGGCCAGCAGCAATTTTGCAATTTTCAAGCAACGATCTGCTCATCGACACACCATCTTTGAAGGAACAATACTACTATATATTATGATTATCTCCATAGCTTCCAATCATACTAAACAACTTTCCCTAGAGGGATACATGAAAGCTCCCAAGAGCTCAAACATCACAAGGCAGAAGGCGAGAACAGACTAACTCCTACTAACTATTATACATTTCATCATGAGGGGGCATGAAACAAGGCTTAGGTGTTGCAACCGTCAAAATTAACACCTTACCAAGAGCTGTGTCAAAAGAACCAGCCACTGGAGATCTTGCTGCTTCATGCTCTGGTCCAAAGAAACACGTTGCCACCAGAGCTTGCACAAGCAAGATGACCAACTTTATATGGGTGTGCAGAAAACCGGACCGGGATGGCCGTCATGTGTTCGCTCTCGAGACGTGCGTTGTTCGTAGCTGAGAGGTTCCTGTCATTCAGATCAACCGAGATGATATCTATTGCCCGCGCCATGTTTCCAATAAACAGGTCAGTGTCATTCCAGCCCCAGATTGCCCTGCAACATTGGTATAATAAGTTGGTCAGAAATATTCTTCTTCAGATACGGGATTAAAGAACTACAAAGATAAAAGAGCTCTCATACTTGAAAGTAGAAAGCCATCTCCCGGTCTTGTTATTGTGCTTCATTACGCTCGAGTTGCCGAAGTCATCCACACTAAAAATTCGGACAGTATCATCCAGGCTGCACTCAATAAAAATAGAGTTATTTCTGTGCAGAAAACCTAATGAAAATACATTTATTGGTGCACACTTGAAATATGAGTGAAAAAACTTTGGGTGGGCTAGAGTAAGATGAAGCTTGTTAGTAAAACACTCTTAGCTAACAGCTCTAAACAACATTCTCAGCCAAAGCTTCAATTTCACAAAGTGCTTCAAACTTTGTAAACTAATTCTAATTGAACAAAGCTATTTCACTTACAATTGAGTTTAGCTACATTTTGTAAGTATATGTAGCAAATATGCAGCATTCACTATTGCTGGAACCCCCTATCTAGTATAAAAGGGGATTATATTGCTAGCTAATGCTACACAGAGCTATTGTTATATTTAGCACCATGCAACATATGGATAATATGTGAAAGTAGTACTCCCTCTGTTTCATATTATAAGTCGTTTGACTTTTTTCTTAGTCAAACTTTTTTAAGTTTGATCAAGTTTGTAGCAATATATAATAACATTTTCAATACAAAACAAAAATTGTATCAAAAATGTTAAATTTAATGAAACTAATTTGGTGTCGTAGGTGTTGCTATTTTTTTCTATAAACTTAGTCAAATATAAAGAACTTTGATCAAGAAAAAAATCAAACGACTTATAATATGAAACGGAGGGAGTAGCTCATTCATTCGGTTGTAAATTATATAGGAGATTTTGAGTGAAATGAGTGCCTTGAGAAGTTAAGATCAAAAGGGGTAACAATGATAATTATTCCTAATATTTTGTTGCATGAAATAAATCTTCCATCACCTTCATAGTGAGTTGTGCTAAAATATCTCCAAAAAAATATTGTGCTAAGGATGCCAATAATACCAAAATAAGGTGCAAGAATGGAGCTAAGTACTACTTGCCCTAACAAAGCAGTAAGTGCTCAGACAGTGTGTCTAGAAGTGCCAAAATAAATTGGATCCAACAGAGCATATATTAGAAGGCACAACTGCAACTAGACAAACCATTAAAGCAGTATCACATTAAAAGACTGAATCACATCATAATATGCAGAACGATTTAATGGTAACTCTTGTTATCCTATGGACCTGGATGTGATATAATATTATTGAAGATTAAAGAAGTACTTATGTTCGTTATTCAATCATCGCGTACATTAAGGCAACTGAAAAAGTGTAGGAAATAGCCTAGGAAAAGGATCACCTTGTAGTTGCAACCATGCGGCCACTAGGTGAAAAATAAGCTGACTGAACAGATCTCTCATGTTCAAGGACCTTCAAGCTCTCTGGTTCCTTCTCTTTCATGTTTCTCAAATCCCAAATACAAGCAGTTCCATCCGTTGAACTTGTGGCAAGCATATATGTGTTCTCTGGATGAAAATCTATTGAGTTGATTCTATTATTATGTGAATTCCATGTGGCTGACACCTTACCCATCCTCTCATCAAAAAGTTTCAGATCATTTCCTTCACCAAGATATAGAGAGCTGGGGCTATTTGGCGCTTGACAAAGTGAGAAAATAGGATAGTCAGTCAGATAGACCATATTAAAGTTCTCTTTCTCAAGGTCCACAAGACAAATTTCACCCTCATAGCAACAGCTGTAAATCTGCAACACAAATTTATCACAGAAAATCAATAAAAATAACAGTAGAATAGGAAGAAAAATTAACAAGACATGAGAATAAGCGAATAACTTTTTATGAGATGCAAGTCTATATTTATTGCCTAAATTATCTCATCATAAGGATGACTGGCTGATTAGCTGAGCTGTGAGAGAAAATACTAGTAAAATATAAAGGTCATCCCTTAACCCTTCCTTTCCAATGCAGCCCCTCTCACCCTTGTATCCCCCCTCTCACCCTATATTGTAAAGTCACCACCACTTGATCATACATCACGCACCTCATTTAGACTCGTACAATGAACCCCTAGTATTAATCAACCATCCAGTTATCCAAGGGGATCCAAGTTAACTTAATGTTCGATTCTCAGAAGCCAAGAAAGTTCAACAATTTCCTTCGATCAATTGATTTTCATCTCTTACAAAGTCTCAATTTGTATAACTAGACCTCTAGCAATGAGAAAAGAGTGCTAAAATTTATCTTTCTCGAAGCGCCAAACATCAATTATCCCTATAAACAATAACTAAATCCTGCACTAACACATGGTTGCAAGTTTTTCAGTGACACAATCGAATACTCCTACTATTTCAGATACACCAATTTACATAGGAAATATTCAGTTACTCTTAAGAACATATGCATTGTACGTCTGCAGGAGCAGAAGTAGAGGAAAATATCACCTTCTGCGACGCAGTTGGGTGTGAGACAATTGCCCCCACAGGGCCCCCGTGAGGCAAATACTCGAACACCCCGTCTGCACCGTCGCCATCCTCCTCATCCGCCACGACGCCGTCCACGTCCCAGAACCCAACGTTCCCCAGCTTGTTCCCCGCCGCCACCACGGTCCGGTCCACCAGCGGCAGGATCCGCACCGACAGTATCCTGTCCGGCACCACCCTCCTCACGTGCGAGGGCCTCAGCACCAGCTCCGACCCGGCATCGAAGCCGTCGTCACGGACGGGAGACTCAGCTGGCGAGGCGGCCGCGGCCGCGAGGATGGCGGAGGCGAGGGAGGAGGAGAACCGGGTGCTGCGGGGCGCCGCCGGAGAGGACTCGGGCGGGGGCGGGGAGGCGGCGGAGGAGGAAGAGGTGGAGGGAGGGAGGCCTCTGGTACGGAGGGAGCGGCGGAGGACGACGGGGATCGCCGGCGCGGCGGGGGTCGCGCGCGGCTGCTGCTTCTTGGGGCGCTTCGACGAGGTGGAGGAGGACTGGATGGCGGCGGAGAGCTCGGAGGCCTTGTGGCGGAGGGAGGCGAGGATGGCGTCGTTGCGCCGGATGTTCTCCTCCCGGAGGCGCTCGTAGTCGGTGAGGCCCGCGTCCGGCGGCGACGCCATTGTTGAAGTGGGTGGATTCTTCTGGAAGCTTTCGGAGGAAGGGAAGGGAAAAAGGGGACGCGTGGATTGGGACAGGTAGGCGGCTGCTTTTAGGGGAAGGAAATGGCGGGAAGTTTTGCGGCGAGGCGAGAGGGTGGCGGGAAAGGAAATCCCGACTTCTGAGGCCGGGGCCATCGCAGAGCCGATATCCAAAAATAACTGTGTTTTTCTCCAACAAAGGAATATAAAAAATATTTAAAGTAATTCATATTTTATTTTATTATAAAAATTGAAGATGATTATGTAGTCGCAGTTTGTTTGGTGTGTTGTAATTATATTATAAAAAATAAAGATGATTTTGTACTCATAGTTTGTTTGGTTGGTCGTCTGGCTAGCGCATCCGATTTTATGCCCAGATCCTATGATTCCTGTATGATGCATCCTGAGTTGTTCGTGTTTGATGCATCCTGGGTTGTTCGTGTTTTCATGTTTGGATCAGCGTCAGACATTGTACTTGATAAACATGGCCATGACTACAGATGGGTTTTATCTTATGTTAACACCAGAATTTGATAAGCCCCGAAATCCCCATCGGCTCAAGGTTTATATGTCGGGCACCCCAGGCTAAATACTATGCAAGTTATCTGAAGTGATAGCGTGAGTTATTTAGTTGGATGGGGTCTAGTAATAATCGAGTAAAACAATAACCATCCAACCTTATCGCCTTACTATCAAGTCAAATAACATACATAGTATAAAACCTGATGCGCCGAGTAAAGAGCATAGAGGATATTGCTGGAACTTTAGCATGCCAGTCAACTTCAGCCTGAGACATGCCCGTCAAACCACACGAAGATGGCGACCAGATGTATTACACATCTCAGGAAACTTGACGAAAATCGCTAAAGCTCTACGACATCCCAAATGCTCAATACTCATACTGGTGTAGAACTAGATCCCAGGAAAAGCTCTAGTTCCACACTTTTATCTAAGCGATGAAAATCAGAATAATATGGAATAAACACAAATGACTTTACTCTACACTTATATTTAAATAGATAGGTCAAACGACCAGGTAATTACTGATCCGCGGAAGCTTGACTACCCGAAACCACAAGCAGCCGACAAGGGAAGATAACCCTCTTTGGATCCGGTCCTAGAAGAAGCAATTGGATCCAGTCCTAGAAGAAGCAACGATTTCCCCAAATCACTCAGAAGACTAAGCAAACAACCTGCAAAATGGATATTCCAGTCGAACAAGAGTCAGTACATTAAACAAGTTAATGTACCGGCAAGTACAAGACAATCGTAACATACTACATGCATGGCATAAATCAAGGAAGGTTATTTGTAGCTTATTTTAGCATAAAGCAAGCTTTAGTTCACAATCATTAGTAAAGGAGTTCATAATCCAATTAATAAAACATTAACGTAAGTAAACCATAATATTCACCATCTCAACCCCATATACAAACTCTCCTTCCCAACACCAAGTCATCACCATCAATATCGACATCATATCAGCCCACACTGGGCAACATCATCATCATACTTCAAAACTCAACACATTTCACCATTCCCATAGCCCGTTTTCACAAACACAGTTATAAATCACAAATCTATACCATGACAATTCACTATGTCGCTCATGACCGTGAGCACGGCTAATCGATTAGTTTTAGAGAACTCTGCAGAGTTTGTACAGCTTTACCCACATGATATGAACACTCTAGTTTATCCAGTACCCGTCGGTACCACCACACTCTACACATTGAATGCGGTCTAGAGGTCATAACGTAGCCTTTACATTACTTAACGCCTAACCTTGCATCAGCGATGGTAAGTGTGAATCCATCCTGGGCATGACCCAGAACCGCTAGGTGGCGGGCCCACGCCTTAAACTTAACGCCGTGGCAGCGAACACATCCGTTCCCCCACGAGGCACTGTACCATTGAATTGGACAAACTTAGACGCCTAAACTACCCCCATTAATCAGCGGGGTAAATAGGTAGTTCCTATGAATCATCGCTCAGACTAATTCATTCTACTTCGGCCTACCAATATGCAAGGTTAGACTTTAAGTAACTTAATTAGCTAAGGCCACCCCATAATAGCACATGTGGATGTACGGTAAACAATAGTGAACGACACCAAGTTCGGTCCTTAATCAACCCGGGCGAACACTCCCCCTATCGGTGCACAACTAACACCATATGTGCACCACTTGCCGCCCAAGTCTAAAATCATTTTACTCACATTTTAGTTCACAAATACTTAGTATTTCCATTTTAAATCCAGCATTAACCCAATAATCAAAATCACATTTATCAAATCATAAAATTGTTCATTTGCATAGTTCTAGGCATGGCTAAGCATATAGCACATATAAAGCATATATACCCTCCAATGAGTATTCATAAAGTACTCAAATCCTTCCTATGGTTACAAATAAAAGGGTAACGACATATCAAGGTAGATTATGCAGCAATAAGGTCATAACTACCATTTACGAAGTTTCAAATAATGTTTTAATTCAAATACATATGCAGTTTCGCAAACAAACGCTTTTCATCTCCCAAACCATGAGTTTCAATGTGATCAAAGGAGAGGGGAGGAATAACTTGCCTTGATTTGGAACAATGTGAATATCACCTAAATCACTCTTTCACCGTTGATGCGAATTATCTATACAAAGGACACGATATGCACATAAATACCAAATTATGCGAAAAATACAAAATGTTCTAAAATACATGATTTGTGCACAGTGGATAGGTTTTGACCTAAGATGAATTTAGGTAAAAGAATTCCTATTTTATCCCTTGTCATTTGTGAGTTATGAATTTCCTAAATTTGCATTGACATATGTAGTATTTACTAATGTATTATTGTGAATCACTTTTAATATATGGTTTTGATCAAATTAACCTCACTGGGATAAAGAGGATTGTTTTCTAAGATTAATACAATTGGTTTCATAATTTTTTTAGAGCTAGTATAAATTTCCTATAAATTTTAGAAATCAAATTGTACAAGTGGTGGTCATTTTACAATATAAATTACTAGTACTATTTCTGTTACAGAAAGTATGAAATATTATATTATTAAATTAAATTTCATAATTTTGTGATTCTACAGAAATTTGGTTCACTCCATTTAGAGTATAAATGAATCTTCTACAAATTTTACAAGTCCTATGTTAACTATTTCATATTTGAAATTTTAGAGATAAAAATCATACTGTGAGCATAGGATTTAATTATACAATATTAAATTTCACAATTTTATGAACCTACTGAAATTGGTTTCACCTCAAAATGAGTTATATTTGATTTTATATGAATTTCATAAGTTTGAGATGGTTTTCAATTGAAAATATAAAGGTTTAATCATTTCCTTTTATATTTTCAAGATATAACTCCTTTGGGTCCACAGGTCAGCCTCTGGCTGTTTTGCAGAAAGGTCCCTAGGTTCTCAAAAACCAACCCGCACTACACCACGTGTTTATGTCATAGTTTGTAAAGAGTCCCCGTTTTATTTTATATTTACGGTTTAGTCCTTGACCCACATGTCAGTGATTTGTTAGTTTTTAACTTGAACCCTGGATTTAGTCAAATTTATAAATTGAGGTCCCTGGCATGAGTGCACAGGCAGAGAGCCATGGCTGCAGCTCGAGTGAGCTCGCCGCCGGCGAACGGCACCTCGGATTGGGTCGCGGCCAAAAGCAAAAAGGTAGAGGGGACTCCTGAGAACCCGATGGTGGTCTAAACGCGGACGATGGTGACTCAAATCAATGGCAGTGATGTCGCAAATAAGGGTGAGGCTCGGCATGATGGTGCATATTGCGCTAGAGCCAAGTTGAATTTAAATGGGTGCTTGCATGTGGGTATACACATAACTAGAGGTCTTACCGAGGTGTTAGCTGAGTTTGTTGAGGTCCGAACGATGGTGGCAGCTTGCAGAACCCCCTGGCGACGGCGGACAGTACTCGGACGACGACACCGACTTGATTTTCCTCGAAGAGCTGCCATGAATACACATCCACGGTGTTGATAAGGTCTCAGGAAAGCTATACGTGCGAGTAATTGAATCGTGGCTCACCGGAGCGGGAGGAATCGACGATGGTGTTCGGCGGCCGGAGTTAGAGAAGAGGACGCCGATCTCCCTCGTCGGTGGACGATCCTCCGGGATCCTTGAGGGGTTTTGGAGAGAACTATGAGGGGAAGTTGGTGGCGCGACGGCTCGGCTCGAAGTGGTCCTTGGCAGCCGGAACAGCGACGACATAATGGCGGCGGCGCTCGGTGCACGCTCCGGGACCCCTGTGGCCACGACGGCGTTCCCGATGATTGGCTGCACGAAACGGGAGGGTGTCAAAAGGAGATTTGCTCGGCATGGAGGGAGGAGTATGGAACGCGGAAGAGATAGAGATGGCGGCAGACCGACAGCGACGACGAACGTCGTCTTCCTCGCGGACGGTGGAAAATTTCCAGGCCACGGAGGAGCTAGGGTTTCTATCCCTCGGCGTGATCGATGCTGGAGAGGAGAGAATGGCCGGGCGACGCGTCTGGGAGAGAAAAGGATGGAGCTCGGCGTCGGACACGTCAAGTCCACGCGTCGAGCAGAGGCGCTGCCCACGCCGTCCATGCCACCGCTATGATCTCTCTCTGTGTTGAGCACTGAGGAGAAGGAGTGGACCTGGGTTTGGGCAAGCTGATGAGGCTGCCATGTGGGTCCCAGGGCGGTGCAACAGAGATGGGGTGAGGGTGATGGGTATATAACTGGGTAGATGTACTGTTAGGCAGATTTAGATATTTTTCCTATTTCTTTCTTTCTCCCTTCTTTCCAATTCCATAACTCAATTTCTTGGCATGATAAACTAATGTGGATTTTTCTGGAGGCAGATAAAAATACCTAGATTCCATTTTCTTTGGTTTTACTCAAAAATAATCTATATTTTAATCTCAGGGAAAAAGAGAAATCCAGTTCAGCCGAAGTTGATTTGAATTTTTAGGAGGTCAAAACCTATAAAATAAATTCTGGAAAAATTATATTAATTCATGATAAATAGATTAGTATTTGAATAAATTATTTCCCCTGTATATTTTCATGTGATAAAATACACATATGGGATGTGTATCGATTTGGCCGATTAGGGTTTGGGAAAATTCTCCAGTTTGACTGTTTTGACCCAATTATTTGAGACATCCAATGTACTTATTAAATCATATCAAAATTCCAGTGAGGCATATATATTGATTAGGATCTACATGAATTTCCTCATGATTTTATATTGCACCATTTATTTTTAAATATTAAATGAGTTCGCCTTCCTTTAAGTATTCTTATTTTAAATACATAATTAAATGATCGTAAAATTATATTTTGATTTGTAATTAACCAGAGATGAAGGGGTAAGGCTTTTACTTTCACTTCACCATGCTTAACTTACAAGACACATGAGCATGGTTACACTTAAGGTGACCACTAGTGTAGTGTGTTTATTATCTATATGTGAATTAGCATGCATGTACACTTGTGTTCATGAGACCTAGAATGAAGTGCACCCTAGATTCAAAAACATTTTTAAGGATCTCAAATCTCACATCCTATGTTTATGAAAATATTTTACACATCAAGTTAATTGGAGGAGGAGGAAGTTTTTAGATCATTTGCCACATTACACCCAATTATTGGTTAGCTTAACCTTACCTAGGTTATATATTCGAAAAATCTTGGTCATTCGCTTGAAAATATATTTTTATTATTTAGACATAGTAAAAATTCGAAATTCGAATTTTTGGTATGTTACATCATATCGGCTTGAAACTAGTATCGGCCTAAAATTCTACATCAGCCGATGGGGGTTTTCTTAAACCAATCACTAACAGCAGTCGGATTCTTGTTAGATTCGGGAAGATCTTATCCAGAGAAGACCGAGTTTAAGGAGGATGCGGCTTGTATCTATTAATTAGGAAGAATTTGATAGTTTCCTTTTTATCTTTAGGAAAGTGTGTTTAGTGTCCAATAAGGAATTTATCTGTTTCCTTTTATCTTTAGGAAAGTTTGAGTCGTATTCTGTTAGGATCTTTGTTAGCCGATGGGTATAAATATGTAAGCCCGAGGTTCATGTAATTTTTATCACACGATCAATACAACTTCGGCGCATCGCCACCTTTTTACTTTCGTCTTCTTCGGCAAGTTCATGCCTTTCCTACGAGGGGTAAGTCTCGTTATGGCTGCCTGCGCTGTCGGGGCTAGGGCTTTGACGTTTTGATCTTGGCAACGTAAGCACCTACTATCATATATCTTAGTCAATCTGATTGAGCTTCTCGATTTCATCGTATCGGCCGAGATTCGTTTTAGGGTTTAAGCCGGTATCGACCAAATTGCTTCGCTAGATTAGATTGGCTAAGGTATCCATCACCCTGAAAATCAGTCAAGGGCTTGATTGTCTAGGTCTTTCGTTTCTTTTCATACTTAGTGTTGCATCAGTTCAGTTTGATCTACTAAGTCGTGATTAGAACCATAATCTCTAGCCTGCTTGTTGGCTGCCAATAAGGGTTTCATCGGGGTTTCAGCCGATGAGTTATCTTAACGTTGCATCGGCCCACGAGTTTTATACATGGAGATTGGTCTTGGCCAATGACAACAAAGTATTTATTACATATCTTTTGGATGTTGTGTCATCGGACCTCCGGCCGATGTGTGCTTCAATCTTTAGATCAATATTTATTTTATCATACGATTGATTTATGCTATATTATATTGCTATGTTATCATGTTATCATCGGCCGATCGTTTCTATATAGATGTTTGCTCAGTACACAGCCGATGGATTAAAACCCTAACTACATCGGCTGGCATCGGCATTGGCTGGAACTGCACCATCGGCTTACCGGCCGATCGGCTGTTTTTGCCCTATTGGCCTATCGGCTGATATCTTTGGCCATCGGCCTATCGGCCGATAGATCTTTTATTCTGTTATTTTGTATATCTTGTCAGTGACAGGATCAAACTGACTGGCACGCCTGCGCTTCATCAATTTTAGGACCTACACTGGAGCTAAGCAGATCTCCCAGGCCTTCGTGTGTCCGCACGCTGGATCCTCATCGGCGGTACGGATTCGGCGTCAACACCTTGTCACAGGCAGTTGCAAGCGGCCGTCAACGCCGGTGCATGACGTCAGGTTCATCCTATCTCCCATCTCTTTCTCTATCTCTCTTTGAGTCCTAGTCAATTTATATTTTTCTTCTTGCCAGCAGCATAGAATTTCAGATGACATGCATGCGGTAGGAGGGGCTATCTCGGCTAGACGGGGCTGTCACCACTAGTACAGATCCTCTCATCTGTGACGGACCCTCACGTGCCAGGACTTCGTGGACCGTCAGAACGAAGTAATCTCAATCGGGCCAAAATTAACACCGTTCTAGATGTACTCGTTCGAGGTGCATATACCTATAGCCCGTCATCGATGACACTCATCTTTGACGAGCACAAGGTTAGGCCCGATTGAGATTACCTCCACTATCTCAATCGGGCCCAAGTATAAAGCCTGTCACTGATGAGTGTCATCGGTGACGGGCTTCAAATAAGTCCCGATTGAGATTTGGTTAAACGCCCGTCATCGATGATACATATCGATGACGGGCTTTCTTTTACGCCATTAAGAGATAACTGTGTGCCCATTAGAGATGTTGTTTATTTGGCCCGATTGAGATATATTTTGCACACTATAAATACTCTACTCGACTGTTGGCTGAAGTTATCCCACTGTTGACTATTTTGGTGGGAGGTTGAAGGGGGCGAATTTTTGTATTCTTTTAAAGAAAAACATGAAAATCTTAAAGCAAGTAGTACTTATTAATTTAGTAGTACTTATCTCATGAGATGTTAACTAATATTTTGTTCATTTTTGCAACGATGGATCGAAGTTGGATGTATGTGACTACTTTCAAACGTCATTGCAAGGAGTATAGAGATGGCGTATTAAGTTTTATGAACGCTGCGAAGGAGGATAAGAAAAGAAGAAACAACAAATACATGTGTTGTCCATGTAAAGATTGCAAGAATGAGAATATGTTTGAAAGCAGAGTGGACGTACACTCTCACTTGATACAACGGGGATTCATTAAGGGCTACACATGTTGGGTAAAGCATGGAGAGCAAGAATCGGGAAGTGGTGCAGTTGTAGATAGAAGTGGCGCAAACAATCATGAAGAAGGAGATGAAGATGAGCATGACATGTTTATACCATCTCCATTGGGCGGTGAAATGGTTGATGTGGATCCTGATCTGCTGCAAGACATGTTACGTGACGTTGAGGATCCAACTTACAACGAGAGAGATTCCATGAAGTTCAGCAGGTTGGTCAGCTACCTTGGACCAAATGAAGCTAAAGGCAAGTAGTGGATGGACAGACAAGAGTTTCACAGATCTTTTGGGAATATTGAAGGCCATGCTTCCTGAAAAGAACACATTGCCCGAGACGACATATGAAGCAAAGCAGGTTCTGTGTCCCCTAGGGTTAGAGGTCCGTAGAATTCACGCTTGTCCTAATGACTGCATATTGTACCACAAGCAATATGCGGACTTAGATGCTTGTCTTGTCTACAAGACTTCTCGATACAAGCGAAAGAAAAGTTCGGGAGAGGGAAAGAAGTCAAAGCGGGGTGGTCCGGCGAAGGTTGTGTGGTATCTACCTATCATTGATCGTTTCAAGAGAATATTTGCCAACCCCAAGGAAGCAAAGTTAGTATGTTGACATGCCATAGAGAGAAGGAATGACAGTTTGCTAAGACACCCTGCGGATTCGATTCAATGAAGGAATATCGATCGAAAGCACAAAGAGTTTGCTGCTGACCCTAGAAACATGAGGATATGTTTGTGTACGGATGCCATGAATCCTTTCGGAGACATGAGCAGTTCTCACAGCACTTGGCCAGTTCTTATTGCGAACTATAACCTCCCACCATGGTTGTACTTCAGAAGGAAATATATTATGTTATGCTTGTTAATCCAAAGTCCAAAACAACCCAGCAATGGTATCGATGTGTTCTTGGAGCCTGTTATCGATGATCTTGAGATTCTCTGGAAAGAAGGTGTGGAAACTTGGGATGCATATGGTCAGGAGAACTTCAACCTACGAGTTCTATTGTTCTGCACCATTAATGATTATCCCGCACTCGGTAATCTTTCTGGACAAACCGTGAAAGGAAAAAAGACTTGCTCTGACTGTATGGACCATACACGTAGTAGGTGGCTGAAGAAGTCAAGAAAGATGGTTTACATGAGTCATAGGAGATGGCTCCTACTACGCCACGCCTTTAGAAGAAAGAAGAAAATTTTCAACGGTAGGAGAGAACTTGGGTCTGCTCTCACGAATTTGTCTGAAGATCAGGTGCACGACATGGTGAAGGACATTACTAATGAGTTTGGAAAGAAAAGAAAACGTAGCAAGGCAAATGATAAGGGTATGTGGAAGAAAAAATTCATATTTTGGCGGCTACCTTACTAGAAAGATGTCGAGATCCGTCATTGCATTGATCTAATGCACATAGAGAAAAATGTGTGCGATAGTTTGATCGGGCTACTGCTGAATATGCCTGGGAAGACCAGAGACAGGTTGAATGCGCGCCTAGATCTACAGGAGATGAACATTCGCCGTGAACTTCAGCCTGTTAGGGATGAAGAGACAGGAAGAGTGTACCTCCCGTCGGCTTGCCACACATTGTGGAAGGATGAGAAGATCGCAATACTATCATGCCTGGCAGATATTAAAGTTCCTTCGGGCTATTCAGCGAGAATCAGTAAGTACGTTAAATTGGAGGATCTAAAACTGGTTGGAATGAAGTCTCACGATTGCCACGTGCTAATCACACAGATCTTGCTATCAGAGGCATTCTACCACCCAAAGTCCATCACACGATCCAACGGCTATCTGCCTTCTTCAATGCAATCGATCAGAAGATTATAGATCCCGAAGATCTAGATGGGTTGCAGGCCGATATTGTCAATACCCTATGTCAGTTGGAGATGTATTTTCCATTGTCTTTCTTTGATATCATGGTTCATCTCCCTGTTCATCTAGTGAAGCAAATAAAAATATGTGGCCCAGCTTTTCTAAGGGAGATGTACCCGTTCGAGAGAGTTCTTAAGTTGTATGTTCGAAATAGGGCAAAACCGGAGGGAAGCATCATTGAAGGTTACACAACGGAGGAGGTTCTTGAGTTCTGCGTCGATTACATGGCCGAGACTGATCCTATCGGGGTTCCTGTGTCTCGCCACGAAGGAAGGTTGGCAGGTGTTGGCACAACAGGCAGAAAATTTTTTTTTCCCGATCAAACTTCCTATGCGCAGGCTCATTTCGCCGTGCTGCAACATATGACTAAAGTAACCCCATACTTTGAGGAGCATTTAGCGAAGGTCCGACAGGAGAACATGGGTTGGTCAGATATGTGGATTAACAGAAAACATAGTACTTACTTCAACGAATGGTTGAAGAATCGTATCGTAGGGACCCACAATGGCCCAAGTGAGACAGTTCGAAGGTTGGCAAGGGGCCCATGTTGGGATGTTGACACATGGCAAGGGTACGATATCAATGGGTACACATTTTACACCATCACACAAGATGAGAAAAGCACAGTTCAAAACAGTGGAGTCCGTATAGATGCATATCAGGATCAAGCTGGATCGAACACATACTGTGATCGCGTAGAGCAGATCTGGGAGCTTAACTACATGAACTTCAAAGTCCCTTTGTTTCGTTGCAGTTGGGTGAATATTCGCACTGGTGTCAAAATCAACAAGGAAGGATTCACCTTAGTGAACCTGGCCAAGGTTGGATACACCGACGAACCATTCGTCCTAGCGAAGCAGGTCGAGTAGATTTTCTACATAAAAGACCCCGCAAACAAGAAGCTGCACGTCATTAGGGATGGCAAGCGAAGAATTGTTGGGTTGATAACATCGTCGATGAAGAAGAATACAACCAGAATCTTCATGTGACACCTCAGATCGCCCTTGAAGATGATACCGAAGACGATGTGGCATACGCTCGTTCAGACCATTTGGAAGGCATATCCTTGTAAATGAAGTCTTTGTAATTTGCAAATTGTTATAAGTAATGAAGTATTTTGTTTCAAACCATTCCAGTAACTTAAACCATGTTTAATAGGGCATTTGTTAATTACACGTGATTATTATAATTTAATAATAATTTTATACTATTTTAACAAGGCATATTTTAATTACATATGATTTTTAAAATTTAAAAGCAATTTTACACTATTTAAAAAGGTGATTTGTTAATTATATGTGATAAATGAAATGTAATAGCAATTTTAAATCGGGTATAAGTTAATTATAAATGATTTTATAACTTAAATATCATTATTAAATATAATTAATAAGAAATATTTTAATTCTATAGTGGGATGAGCTTATCTCTATCGGGCATATAACTAATGCCCGTCAGAGATGATGTTATCTCTATCAGGCATAGTAGTTGTGCCCGTCACGGATGTGTGTCATCGGTATCGGGCGTATTAGTTATGCCCGTCACGGATGTGTGTCATTCATATCGGGCATAGTAGTTGTGCCCGTCACGGATGTGTGTCATCGGTATCGGGCATATTAAATGTGCCCATCACGGATATGTGTTATCCGTATCGGGCATAGTAGTTCTGCCCGATAGTGATAAGCTTGGACCAGGGTTAGAATAGTGTCTAGATCCAGATCTACCGCCGCCTCCTCCCTCACACTCTCACTCTCTGTCCCGACTGCCGCCGCCGCCTCCTCCCTCTCACTCTCACTCTCTGTCCCGACTGCCTCCTCCTCCACCTAGATGCCACCGCCTCCTCGTCGCCACCGCCTCCTGTTAGGCCGCCGCCGCCAGTTCCTCCTCGATCCCACCGCCTCTTCCCTCCAAGATCGGCCTCCTCCTTGTCGACCGTGCCCCCGCGCCCCCACTGGTCGCGCTGCCGCGGCCTCTCCCCACCGGTCGTCAACAGGTTCAAATTTAGAATAGTCTTCATGCCTCCAAGGCTCCAACAACTTGTCGTGTGCCTTCTTCAATGCTTCAGCTCCAGGAGCTCCTTTGTAGTTGTAATAGTACTGTAGTAGTAGCAGAAGGACTGACACAATGCTCCCCTCCATTTCCATTCCCGTGGTTCCAAGTTTTATCGTCGAAAGCAACCTGCAACAGCCGGGCCCACCACCTCCATTGTCACCGCGACAATGGCGTCGCCGCCGGAGCCAGAGCCAGAGCCGGACGCCGGCAGCCTCACCGACTACGAGCACTGCCGGGAGGAGAACATCTGGCGCAACGGCGTCATCCTCAACTCCCTCCGCCGCAAGGCCACCGAGCTCTCCGCCATCATCCAGCTCTCGCGCCCCAAGAAGCAACCCCGCGCGCTCCCCCACGCCGCGCCAGCCGTCGTGCCAGGCCCGGCCTTGGGGGGGTGCCAGCAGAGCAGCCGCACAGGGCCCATGAGGCCAGGGGGCCCAACCCAAAATATGCAACTAATGCAAGTACCAGTATTCAGCCCAACAGCCCAAGAACAAAAGAGATCGTCGATTCAGCTGCCTCTGTGACTTCGCGTTTGCCGTCCGCAACTCGCCGACTCCCGTGCCCTACCGCCGCGCGGCCACGACTCGTTCCTGTGCTACCGCCGTGAAGGAGTGATCGGCATCGTCAAATCGACATCGAATCCGTCCGATCGACGATCGTTCTTGTGCAAGTCCGAGGCTTCGAGCGGACGCCGCCACACCGGCCATCTGTTTGGCTGTCCGTGGCTTCCTGCTTGCCGGCCATCAGGTTCAGGTAAAAAGCTAATTGGCCCCAATCTTTAGTTCTTTACTCTTTAGTCTTTACTTCTTTAGATTTAGGATCACATATGGTGTAGCAATGTATGGCATAATTTTATTTAATTACTTACTACTTTTTTAAACATACAGCGACCTCATGTTGCCCAAAAAGCATGAATCTGGAAGTGCGAAAAGAAAAAAGAAAAGAAGGCTACAGGACTTAGAAGAATCACAAAGAGGAGCTCTTGATAAATTTTATAAGAGAGATATAAGCACTACAACAATTACAAATCCAGATGAGTGGGCAATAGTTCCTGTGGAGGAACAAACTACACATCCAGAAGATGAAGACCCTATAGAAGATAATGTTGGCATCAATACGGATGATGATAATGTGAGTGCTCATGAGCCCATAATTAATTCTCCTACGACGAAATCTACTCATGTTGATGAAGAACCAGCTTTTACTATTGATATGTATGATCCAGTAAATTGGGATGATCTTGATAACAAAGCAAGGGACATATTAGTGGAGAAGGGGCCTATTAGAGAAGAAAATATTGTGTTTCCTATGGATGCCAGATCAAGACATTTTGCATACACTCATTATTCTAGAAGAATGAGCAATGGAGAGGTACGTGACAGGAAATGGTTGGTCTATTCAAGAAGTGTTGACAAAGTGTTTTGTTTTTGTTGTAAGTTGTTTGGTTCTAGCAACCGCAAGAGTTCACTGGGGCATGATGGGTATAGAGATTGGAACCATGTTGGTGAGAGACTAAAAGAGCATGAAGTTAATGGATCATATGACCAGCATGAACTCTTGGAATGAATTGAGAGTAAGATTAAGCAAACATGAAACAATTGATAAGGAGTTGCAGCATCAAATCACAAAGGAGAAAGAGCGCATAAGGCTAGTTCTAATAAGAATTGTTGCCATTATCAAGTTTCTTGGTAAACGCAGTTTAGCTTTTAGAGGATCTAGTGAGCAACTTTACAATGATGTGAATGGTAATTTCTTAGCTGCTTGTGAGATGGTTGTTGAATTTGACTTGGTAATGCAAGACCACCTTAGACGCATTCAAAAGAAAGAGTTGCAATATCATTATCTTAGTCATAAAATTCAGAATGAGTTGATTTCGCTTATGACTTCTAGCATTACAAAATCCATCATAAAGATTGTTAAAGAGGCCAAATATTTCTCAGTTATCCTTGATTGTATCCCAGATGTGAGTCACCAAGAACAAATGAGTTTGTTGGTTCGATGTGTTGATATGTCTGATGGGAAAATAAAAATTGGGGAGTACTTTCTTGGTTTCTTGAAGGTGGATGACACATCTGGCGAAGGGCTTTTCAATGTATTAGTTGACTCAATCAAATCATTTGGTCTTAATGTTGATGATATTAGAGGTCAAGGTTATGACAATGGCTCTAATATGAAAGGAAAACATAAGGGGGTACAAAGTCGTTTGCGTGAGATAAACCGAAGAGCTTTGTATATGCCATGTGCATGCCACAGTCTTAATCTGACTCTTTGTGATATGGCTAAATCATGCAGTAAAGCTATTACATTCTTTGGAATTGTGCAGAGGATATATGTATTATTTTCAAGTTCTACCAAAAGATGGAATGTTTTGCTTGAACATGTTCAAGATTTGACTGTAAAATCATCGAGCAATACTCGTTGGGAGAGTCGCATCAAAAGTGCCCGAGCAATTAGATATCAAGCTCCTCAACTAAGGTCAACTTTGTTGTGGCTCAGTGAGGATGCAGATACTGAAGCAAAGGATAGAAGTGATGCAAAAAATTTATATGATGTACTTGGTAGCTTTGAGTTCATACTTGGTATGGTTATTTGGCATGACATTTTATACTTTGTAAATATTGTCAGCAAGAAGTTGCAGTCACCATCCATGTGCATTGATTCTACCTTGCAGCATATAAAAGGTATGGTGAATTACTTTCAGAACTATAGAAATACTGGTTTTGCTGATAGTGTGGTTGCTGCCACAAAAATTGCACTTGAAATGGGAGTAGAGGCATCCTTTCCGGTAAAGCATGTTTCTGTTAGGAAGAAACAATTTGATGAAACTGAATGCAATGAAGCTATTTTGCAAGCTGAGAAGGATTTTGAAGCTTTCTATTTTTTGGTTATGGTTGATATGGCAATTAGTTCATTGATAAGCAGATTTAAAGAACTCCAGTCATTCAATGAAAAATTCGGATTTCTAATGAATTCAACATCCTTGAAGGCATTGGATGGTGCTTATCTAAGAGACCATTGCATTAAATTTGCAAACACTTTCTCTTCAGATGGTTCATCGGATGTTAATGTAAATGACATGATTTCTGAGTTAACTGTTATGCAGTCTACTCTGCCAGATAAGCCAATGTCTGCTATGGAGATTTTTGAGTTTGTCACAGAAGCGGATTGTTATCCTAATATTTCTATTGCTTATCGTATTCTGTTCACTATGCCGGTGACTGTGGCCTCAGCTGATAGAACCTTTTCAAAGCTAAAATTATTGAAGAATTATTTGAGGTCCGTAATGTCTCAAGAAAGATTAAATGGCTTGGCAACTTTATACATCGAGAAGAAATTATTGGATGAAATTGATATTGAGGCCATCATCAATGACTTCGCAGCAACCAATGTTAGAAGAAATTTTTAAGATAAGATAAGATGTATTACTTGTTTAATAAGAATATTTTTTATGCATTACATTTATTAGAGTAGCCATTATATTATCATATTAGAGTTGTATTAAAGGGCCCTTGTTTGTAACTTCGCTCCGGGTCTTTAATTTGACAGGGCCGGCCCTGCGTCGTGCGCCGCTCCCTCCACACGCAGGGCCTTCCTCCCTCCCACCCTCCCACCTCCGGGCCCGCGCCACCTCGCCGCAGCACCCGGCTCACCCCGTCCCTCGCCTCCGCCATCCTCGACGCCACCTCGCCTCCCGCGCCGGAGGCCAAGGTCCGCGACGACGGCTTCGATGCCAGGACGGAGCTGGTGCTGAGGCCCTCCAACGTGAGGAGGCTCGTGTCGGCGGACAGGATACCTTCGTTGCGGATCCTGCCGCTGGTGGACCGGACCGTGGTGGCAGCGGGGAGCAATATCAGGCATGTTGGGTTCTGGGTGGTGGATGACGATGGGGACGACTCACACAGGGTGTTCGAGTATATGCCTCACCTGAACTCTGTGGGAGCAATCGTTGCACACGCAGCCAAGCCGCAGAAGGTGGTGTTTTGCCTGTTCCTCTGCTCGTGCACTGCCTATGTTCTTGGAGTAATGGAACATTTCATATATAATTTGGTAGTACCTGAAATAGTATTCGATTGGGTGACTGAACGAATAAGGATTTGCTAGAGAGTAAACTGTGCCGATGCTTCATATAGAACCTGCTAATACTTAGTTATTAGTATTTATGGGGATAATTGATGTTTGGCGCTTCGAAAAAAGTTAAATTTTATCACCCTTTTCTCATTACTAGAATTTTAGTTTTACTTGATGGTATTTGTCAGAAACAAAGATCAATTGATCAATGGAAATTATCAAAATTTCTCAGGTCCTGATGATCACACATTAAATTAACTTGGATTCCCTTGGGTAGTTTGGTTGGCTGAATTAGATGTTGGGATTTAGGGTCTGGTGAGATGGGCCATGGCCTTTACATGTGCTTTTTGAGCCCAAATTGGAAATATCTTATGGGCCCTTAATTTCCACCAGTTGTGGGCCAAATACTGGGCTTCCAATCAGGCCCTAACACAAGAGATAGGATCATAGGATAGTTTAATGGATACAAGGGATTGCCTTTATATTTTTAATAATAATAATATTTTTTCCTTACAATTCAATTAAACAGCCAGTCTTCTTCATATCTTAGTCGTACCTAGCTAACTAATCATTTGCCAAAAGAGCAACACTTTTGAGACTCATCCCACTGCTGTGGCCTTTGTAATGTTGACAACCTTGTCTTTATGATCAGAATATCTTTAGATAGCTCAGTGCTTGGAGGCTTTGCAGCACAAAATAGTTTTCTTTGTGGTAAAGTTTTTCTTGTTGAATATATCCACTTTCAAGTCTCGACTGTTATTTAAATTGATTTCCATGATATATTTTGCAGATTTATAGCTGTAGTCACGGAGGTGAAATATGTCTTATGGACCTTGAGAGAGAGAACTTTAATATTACCCAGCTGTCCGAATATCCTATTTTGTCACTTTGTCAAGCGCCAAATAGCCCCAGCTGTCTATATTTTGGTGAAGAAACAGATGTGAAACTTTTTGATGGTAGGATTGGTAAGGTGTCAACCTCATGGAATGCACATGCTAGCAGAATCAACTCAATAGACTTTCATCCAGAGAACACATATATGTTGGCCACAAGTTCAAGAGATGGAACTGCTTGTATGTGGGATTTGAGAACCATGAAAAAGAAGGGAGCGGAGAGCTTGGTGGTTCTTGAACATGACAGAGGTCTTCAGTCAGCTTATTTTTCACCAAGCGGACACATGGTTGCAACTACAAGGTGATCATTTACCTAGGCTATTCTTACACTTCTTCAGTTCCCTGTAATTTACATCTTCTCTGTTTTTGGTAGAACGGATCTCTCTTGACATTTTGAATAATGAGACATTACTCTAATATCATTATATCACAGCCAGATCCGAATTAGATTACTATCATGTGACGTAATCTTGCAATGCTATATATTGCTTTTATAGTTTGTATCAGTTGTAGTTCTGCTTTGTAAATATACAAGTAGCTGTGTGTAGAGAGTGGGTTACGGTATTATAGTGAATGCCACATGTTTTCTACTTATATTTACAAATAATATAGATAAACTCAATTGTTAAGTGAAACACATTTATTCAATTAGAATTAGTTGCCAGCATTATTACCCCATCAGTCAATATATATTATATACCAAGTCCTTGACGTTGGGTGGGGAATCAAAATGGTGCAAGAATGGCAAATGGATGACATATTTTTTAGGACGAGATGGATGAGGCTTTGGCTGAGGTTATATGTGCCCAGGACTGACCTTATTCTTACTGTATGCAGCCTAGATGGTATTGTCCGAGTTTTTAGTGTGGATAACTTTGAAAACTTTCATACAGTGGAGCGAAATAACAATATCGGCACACATCTTTCTACATTCAAGTATAATAACAGTTCTTTCCTCATTGTCATTCGTAAT
Organism: Oryza officinalis; assembly: GCA_008326285.1. Lineage (NCBI taxonomy): Eukaryota > Viridiplantae > Streptophyta > Magnoliopsida > Poales > Poaceae > Oryza > Oryza officinalis. The sequence goes on along the minus strand of BDMV01000021.1, from coordinate 904,635 downwards.
CCATATCTAATTAATCTTTCTGACTTAACGCATTAAACTAATGCTGCAGGGCAATCTGGGGCTGGAACGACATGGACTTGTTTATTGGAAATACGACACGTGCAATAGATGTTATCTCAGTTGACCTGAATGACAGTAGCATCTCAGCTACGAACAAAGCACGTCTCAAGAGCGAACACATGGTTTCCATCCCGTACCGGTTTTCTGCACATCCATGTAAAGTTGGCCACCTTGCTTGTTCAAGCTCCAGCGGCAAGGTGTTTCTTTGGACCAGAGCATGAACCAACAAGGCTTCAAATGACTGATTCTTTTGACTCAGCTTTTGGTAAGGTGCTAATTTTGATGGTTGCAACACCTAAGTCTTGTTTCATACCCCCCAAGGCATGAGCAGTGGTTCAGATGACCGACATATTTAGATGGAAGAGGATCCTCTAAACTTCCCATGGTAAAGCTAAGTTAGAGAAAAATAGTGCTGTGATTTTTGGGCATATATCAGTCATCTCATCTGATTTGAGATGGACGGTTCTAGATCTTCCTTACAGTGCTATGCTACAGTGAAAACAAACTTTTGTGTGCTACAGTGAATCGGCATAGAACCGTGCTGTAAAAAATCGCTACGGCGATTTTTGCAGTTGCCAACACTGTACGCTACCGTGCACCTCTGACAGTTACTTCACTACGTCAGAGGAACCGGATCCATTTAGATGGTGTACATACAACTCGTATAATGGGTCATATCTCTAGTTATATGCAACATATTTGCACTGTCAATAATGGGCTGTCTATTTATCAGTTCTGTATTTTTTTTCTTATCTATTGGTTATTTTTTAATTGGTAGGAATGCTTTCAATTTGTGCACAGCTTTATAAAGCTAACCTGCCGGCAGCCTCACTCTCATGATCATCGGCAGTCACGCCCTGCTACCCATTATACGAGAGTGAATCAAAGAACCCAATATTCCGTAAGCTATTTTTCACACCACTATTATACTTGAGGGCATCACCGGCAACCGGCCCACCCCACCCTTCCACCCTCATCGCTCCTGGTTTCCCAATCCGGTCACTTCACTGGAGGAAGAGCCGCATAAGGTTGAACTGTAGGATCTGATGGCCTTCATTTGTTACCTGAAATTTAGGAGAATTGATATACAAGCGGAAAAGAGCTTTCTTTTATGAGGAATCAACAACATTGATTTTGTTTTCTCGGCAAATACAAACACTACACCATGCATGAAATTTTATGGAGATTTAATTTTCTTTTCTACTTAAGATTACTGAGAAATTTAGTGTGCACGCCTGACACAGGTTTTTACAATGTTTTTTTGTTGCTGTGAAGGTTTATCATAAATATGTAGGCCTTTAGTTGGTCCAAACTGTATATTTGTTCAAACATGTGTACGTTGGGTGAACATTCAGGATAAGATATTTGACTAACATGTCTTTAACTTTTTTTTTTACTCAATAAACTTAGCCCAACACTATTATTCCCAGTCTGGAACATCTGACCATCAGGAAAATAATGTGAAGTTTTTTTTTTTGACAAGCTAGTCAACAGAGAACCTGATGCTGAAGAAACTCTTGCCAATGTCTCATGTTTGTTAAACATTCATTTTGTCGGACAATTTCCACTTCTCTCATGGTGATGCATAGAAAGATAACTCATGGTGCCATAGCTTATTGTCCTATCGATTTTTCACGCCCCAAAAGGTGCACAATCTGGTAGAGTCAACTATTCCCAACTCTGACATGTCATTATTCAGTTTAATATTATGACAACACGTTATAAGCATTAAAATTCCATCAACCATGTGTGTGTTGCTAATAGCCCACATAATTCAATTGTTCTTGTGGTATTTTGTGATTGATGTCATGTATAAGATTGCAAAAATGTTGACCATTTCATTGGCAGCAGAAAAAACTAATGTGCAACACGTTATCAGCACGATAGCTCCATCAAGCCATTTGTGCATCAATTAATCCCTAGAACAAAACTTAAGTTAGAGTGTTGTTCTATGGCCCAACTGACGACATGGATGTCCTCCTCGAGGTATGGAGCCATCGTATTGATAACATGCTGCAAGTTAGTTTGTTAAATTGCCAATGAAACAATTAACAGTATTGCAATCATATACACGAGACCACTCATAGAATAGCAAGAACACATGAATAATTAACACAACAACAGATAGGTACCTTGGAGTCCTCTTTTTGTTAGACCTATTTGTTCACCTAGAAAATTGGTGTGTTTGCAATGTTACTTAGAGTTTGAAGGATACATTAAGGCAACATTGCTTAACGCTAGGAGAGATGTACAATTTGGGTGTCAATTGATTTTGTAATGTACAAGATTAACATGACCAATGTCCTAATTGTCCCCGTTAGTCCTTGCATGGATTCCTACAATTTGTTATTTGTTATTAACAAGGAAACAGATTATCAAGAAAACTATAAGTAATCAGATTGCTGTTGAACAAATTAACCTATCAGTGATGAAACAATCATCAATATGGGACGTCATCACAACTCACCCACATAGGGAACATATTTTTCCGATGAAATTTGCTAGTTGATGTGCACGGTGTGTACACGAGAAGACTTGTGTGCATAGGATATGTTCCCCCTCACATATACTAAAATTATTTTTGTCCTCACAAAGGAAAAGGAGAAGAGAAACCGTTTTTAAAACAGAAATTAAAGATGAGAAGAAAATTCATGCCCAAAGAAGGATTTAGCAGCAGTTGGATCAGATGCTACACGAATGCAAGCAACAGACCTGACAAGAAGGAGAGACTTCCTTCAATTCAGGTATCTTCTGAATTTAGGTCGCTTACATGTCGAGATCGATCCTGTTATCCTGATCTTTCGCCTGTTGGCCATGTCTGGCCCGAATATCTCCAAACTTATCTCTTCTTCTGATCTTCTGTCGATCATCTAACCTCGATTGGTAATCCTACTACTCCCATCTGTGTACAACTCTATCGGATCGCTATGGCGTTGGAGGTCATCCGAATAACTTATCTCTAATTAACACCACGCCGGCAAGACTTATATATAGGGCTGTTTTTATTTGAAGCCAGATTTTTTCGTACCAAATTGTTGGCATTAGTGATTTCGCAAGATCTGGTTTGCTATCAAAACTTGCCGATTACACATATACTTGTCAAATTATTGTCAAATTATTTGAAGATTTTGGCACTACCAATTGCGTGATTTGGGGTAACTAACTCATTCTGCTAGTAGTGTTCCTTCTAGATCATTGGCGGATGAAAGCTGGTTTGTTTTTTTTATGGTTAATTTGATCCATGTTATTACGAATTCGGCGTACTGAAAAAAATATCATTACTAATATTCTGTTCACGTATAATTCCAAGTCGGGTGACCCTTGCACAGTCACAACTCACAACATCCATGGGGTCGCATATTCAATCACGCCTGATGCCGAAGAGAGAGCAACCAACTGAATTTTGTGACAAATCCAGTAACATTTCTATAGCAACGTAGCACATTTTTTACTCAAGACTGCCAAACCGCTGAAAAAAGATGATTACATCTCATAAATCATCAGATCAAACATTAAACAGCTCGCAACAACGCTACAATATTCTGAATAAATTTTGGTTATGAAGTGATTTTCTGTAACAAATGATCATGAATGCCTACCCGCTCAATTTACATCAAATGTACCGGCGATGAAATTTACACGAAACCGCCAAACTAGGCCCCACAATCTAACTGGATGGTCACACTGGAGTTATAGAGCACCAACAAATCAAAACTACCTCTGAAATCAATGTTAGATTGATGTACCCTCCAAGTAAGGCCCTACAAATGTCGGCAAATAGCTTGTCATCTCTTCATAGGCAAGCGTTTTGGTCTTCAAAAATGGCAATTAGATGAAAATTTCCCTCCAGGATAGTTCAGCCATCGTTGTCATCCTACCCAAGCACCCAACCTGTTTGATGGGAAAACTTCCACAATCTTTGGAAACGGGTAGCGCGAAATATTTTCATCAGGCCATCGGATATATCATACTTGTTTAGAAAAGAGCCCATTTCTTTAGCCCGTTTGACGAGGTTGCTCTACTACCCTCAGTGTTCCCCCCAGCTCTACAGGAACAAGAGGAACAAGAGAATGTAGAACATCTGTGATTAGCGGTCTATAGCTCGGCTCTGGCTGGACGCAAAGGACAGCTACTGCAGCAACCTACACATGCAACAAAGTATTCAGAGAAGTATTCCATTGTGAAATAGGGAACAATCTTGATTATGTAACTTACCTGATATAGATGCCTCAAATCCATGGTGTTTCTGATAACCGGATCGATTATATTTGGTAGCTTCGCTCTATCACTTATCTGAGGTATGGCCTGCAGAAGATAACTTTTTGGTTACTGATTATTCCACTTTATAACGGAGAAAAGGCTAATGGAATTAGTTTGTCATGTAAATATGAACTAAAGTAAAAGAGATAATAATCAACCAGATATATGAAATGGAGGACTATGTCGTTCTGGAAAGGTAGAAAATTAAACACTTAGGTAACCAAAAAAAGAGCATAAAAGATGTGTATAGATAATAAGTCTTTATGCATAGTTTAAAATTAAGGCTGAAAAGTCAGAATTTGGTAGCCAATGCAACATCAATACATCATGCTATAGGTACAGTAAATGGCTTTTGGAATATCCGCATGTCAGTAGTGTAGACGGGTGAACGGACAAGGTCATGTCTGTTGCCTATCGGGACAACTTTTGGCCCTTACCATACCCATGAACCAGAAGTGTGGAATATGCCCAGCCCTAATAGCATTTTTACCAACAGGTAAACGGCCAATTGGGCAGAAATGGATTAGTGCAAATTTACTAGCACAAACTGAATACTAAGAAGATGTATCATAGCTCCAAATTTACCTGCTATCATGGGCATTATTAACTCATTCTTTGAGGAGCTGCAAATATTCTTAATTCAGTGCAGTGTGAAGCTTGAAATATAACACTAACGTCAGGTTTTATTTATCAACACATTTGTTGCAAGAAAATAATTTAAATACTGAACATTTGTGAAGAAAAGGTAAAAAGTATCCCTCAAGTGTGGGGCATATCAATGCACTCAACAAATTAAGAATTTCACTGCATCAACGATATATCCATGAAATTAGTTCATCCAAAGACATATTCAATTATCGTTTGCTACAAGAAACATAATAACAGTCTGCTAAAAACTCAGGCATCACACATTTTTCAGAACTATTAGATGCATAAACCACAAAGTACGGAAATCGCAAAACATACCCAAGACACAATGGATTGACAGTGAGAATCTCCAATCTTCTCTACTGGTTTCCTTCCAAGTAACAGTTCGAGAAGAACCACCCCAAAAGCATACACATCGCTCTTCTCAGTTAATTGACCTAGAGTTGTGTGATTAAAGCTATTAAAATGACAGACTTCAGAACTTTCATATTAGCAACTTAACATACTAAAGAAAATGCACGTACCATCTAGAAGATACTCTGGTGCAACATAACCAACAGTTCCAGAAGGCTTTAAATCAGCTTTGTTGTGATTCCCACCATAAATTGCAAGGCCAAAATCTGATATCTGTAGAAATAAGGCAATGGCAATGGTAACATGAAAAGTCATATTATAAGCTCTCAACATCAAATAATATATGAAATCAAAAGTTAGGACATATCGAGATTTAACCTTTGCATTGAAGTCCGAATCAAGAAGTATATTGGACGACTTTATATCTCTGTGAATAATCAATGGATTGCAGTGCTCATGAAGGTGTTCCAATCCTCTGTGATGGCAAAATCACAAGAAGACTTGGATTAGTAATTTAGTAGTACTCTTTATCCTTCATGTAAATCAGATTAATACAGAAAATTAAGAGTTGTAAAATTCGAACCTTGCTGCATCAAGAGCAATTTTCAACCGAATGTACCAACTTAAAGCTGATCCATTAGAAGGTCCTACAGAAGTTAGGAAACAAAGATTTTTCTTCAATGCCATAAACCTTACTGCAAATGTAAATTAATCATAAACTAAATATAAACTAGAATTCATACCATGTAATTGTGTTTCTAGAGAACCATTTTGCATCAGCTCGTATACAAGCAGCCTTGTGTCTTCATGAATGCAATATCCTAGCACGGAGATCACGTTGGGATGCCGAATTTTTCCAAGAAACTCCAGCTCATTCTATGAACCACAGGTGGACACAATCAACCAACAATTCACAATTAATGTCAACTTTACAAAACAAAATGGCTATGTGTTTTGCAGTCACCTCAAATTCTTTCTCTACTTCTTGTCTACAACAATTAAGTTTCTTAACAGCTGCAACAACCCCTCTATCAAGACATGCTCTATACACACAACCAAAACCTCCTTTTCCCAATATATTCTTCTCACTGAACTTGCCCGTAGCAGACTCTAAGACTGAAAAGTCCATCATTGCAACCACTTCTTTCTTGGACGTTTTCATTGAATTCAGTTTCCCAAACATGGGCAACAGCATGTGCCCCTTGGTAGTACCTACAGCATTTTTATTTAAAGCACCAATCAGGACACCACCACTAAAAACAATATCAACGTAAATTAATCAATGATTTATGGAATCTGCCTTCGAAAACCTCACTTGAGAGTTTCTTGTCCTTGAAATCCAGAGCTTGACGAGCTTTTTTCCAGAAGGTCCATGCATAAATTGCTGATACCACCGTTACAATAACTGCGGCAAGTGCCAAGATGACTGCAACAAGGATCTCCTTTTGGTAATGGTTGCCTCCCTCAATTTGCACTGCAAAATGCACGACAGAAAATTCTCATATATTTTTCATAAAGGACAACTTCAATGTTGAAAATGTTAATCGAGAAACAAGTATAAGACACTGGCAAAAATGGAATTGGCACGTCTGCAGCTAAGATTCACGATCTAATCCGTTTTCGTAATAATGGAGACTTGGACGTTGACCAAACAACACAACAGAATGCAAGGGAAAGCTAAGAAAATCTGAACAAAAATGGCAGAACAGCTAAAGTTTCCTCATTTCAAGCTGCCAGCTATGCCACGGCATGAAACAAATCAAACGAAGAGGACAAGCTTCTCATTTGCACCCAAATGGCGTGGATGCAACTGATGGACACCGCAATGGTGCGCACAGAGAAGCTTAATCCATGTCCTACCCAAGGAAATTAAACCACAATTGATGAACAATTGTGAAGAGAACTTCACAGAGGAAGCAAAGAGAAAGTAGGGGGCATCTTGCAATCCAGAAGGCCGAATTGCTATACCAAAATAGTAGTACTAGTTGACACCAAGCCAACAGAAAAGGAAAGCCAGCAGTTCTTCCAAACGGTCGCTCAAAAAAAAAAAGAAGGCAAATACATCAAAATTCGTGAAAGGAGATGCAGAAAGAACCCGCATATTTTTCTTCCGTTTTCTTCTCGAAACGAGTGAAAAAGAGAAGTGTATGCTCACCTGCAGGAGGAGACGCCACATCAGGGAGATAGGGCGCGTCCGCCACCGGCGACGGCGCAGGCGGCGAGCCCACCTCCCCGAAATCCACCACCCTTGCCGCATCCGCGAGCAGGACCGCGCCTCTCCCCACNCCGCCGCCACCGCCACCGCCACCGCCAAGAAACCGCCTTTCCCGGACACCCCCATCTCTCTCAGCGCCGGGGAGCCAAGTTTGAAATTTCCCACCCACCGTCGTCTCACCCTCCCACCCCCAGCCAACCAAGCTCCACCTCTCTTCCTCTCCTGCTGTTTCTTGGGGTGGTTTTGGGGGTTTTCGAGCGGGGGGGAGTGGGTGTGGGTGCAGTGGGATGCCGCAGCTACGACGCAGCGCTGCACGATGTGCGCCACCGGCGGGTGGGTCCCGCGGTGGCGGGGTTATCGGGGGCCGTGGCGTGGCTGCGGTGCGGCTGGTCCATCTCCGGTCCAGCTGGTAGGGCGTGGTCTGATTCGCTGCACGGGTTGTGGTTCGATCTCCAGCGCTGTGACGCTGTCAGCTTGTGCGTTTGTGTGCCCAAGTCATCTCGACTACCCCGGCCTCTTCTTGTGTATAGATAGATATATAGAGAGAGAGAGATGGGATATGTACATGGGATGGATGGTGATACTACTAGTATCTTGGATAAAGGGGAAGGCAAGGTAAATAAAAGTAGGGAATGCTAGCCTTCATGATCAGATTCCAATCGCCTGCTGCGTGAACGTTGGATTGAAATTTAAAGGGCAGACAATTGTTGCCAAGCTCTGAATCAGAGGAAGAGGGTAGGGAGGAGGGGGTAACCCACCGTTGACAGTGACATTCTACCAGTGGCAGCAGGGATGACGAATTTTTCTTCTCGGGTGACAGCGTGAGATTAGAGTTTAGGGTTTTAAGATGGGATATCCCTGATTTAGAGGAATGACAGTGGGCGACAACAGCAACCAAATGGTGGCGAGGCAAGGGTCGACAAATTTGTCAGTGCGAGCAACCCAAGACAAAGAAGATGATGCGGTGTGGAGGAATGGCGCCGTCGGTCGGTTTGTGAATGAGGAGAGGGGGAGAAGATCGTTCAGGATGGGCTCTAGCGTGTTTGGTATCTTCTGATACCGACAAGCCTGGGACGGCAAGGTGGCTTTGCCGGGTGGGGAAAGGGAGTCGAGCGTAGTGAGGTGGATGAGAAGAAGAGAAGAAATAAGGGGAGAGAGAGAAAAGGTCTTAATGAATATGTGGTATTTTCATTTGACTTAAAATTAGGTATGCCCTTAAAAATAGTAATAGAAAAAATAAAAGAATATCTACTCGTTAAACACAAGGTTGGTGTGTTTGGTTGCCGGCCACACTTTACCATAACTAAGGTTAGGCAAATTGTGGTAGCCACAAAAATATGATGGACAAATTGCTAGCCACAAAGTGTGACAAAGTTGACAAAAAAAATGAAGTCTATAACGTGTGGGACATGCTATTAAAAAAGTGTGACAAGATATAACTATGGGAGTGAACCAAACATATGCTAACAAATTGTGGCAACCAAAAGTGTGGTGTGGCAAAGTATAGGCATGAACCAAACACCCTAGAAGATTTTATAGGATTTTTGGTATGGAAAGGTTCAACTTCTGTAGAAACTGAAAATATTTTATACTCTTTTTTCTCAGTCAGCTTCTTCTGTCTATGTACTAGGTAAGTACACACAAAAATAACGATTATATTTTGTAGGATCAAATACAAAAACCAAGCCAACTAGAGAAGGGTGAATGGTTGGAACACCAAAAACCAAAAACTTTTAACGGAAATAAAAGTTACCCTCAAACTTGACAAAGTCGTTGGCGTAACCGATCTGACCGCAGGTCTTGCACCGGTTTGACAGTCCCTATGCAGCCGGTCTAACCGGTGTTGTCTGGCCAGTCAGACCGCCGCCTCCTTCCGCTGCCTTCTTGCCGCTGCCGGCTTGACTAGTTCCTCACCGCTGGTTAGACCGCTGCCACGCCGCCAGTTAGACCGCCTAATGAACTCCGGTCAAACCATCGAGATATAGAAAAACACATATCGATGAAACTATTGAAAGTAGATCAACTTTATTGCATCAATATGTGTTTACAAGTGCATCTAAAGCACATCCTCTCTCAACTCACGAACTAGGATTGATACCTCGAAGCAAACCCTAATTTTTCTCTCCCAAAAAGTCTCTCACTTCTAGCCTCAACCCCTCATCTATGTATGCCCACAACATAGTTGTCCCTAGCCACAAATCCAACTAAAACTAGGACTCATAATCACATAATCACATAGGGAACCTACTAAACAAGGAAAACAATATCCCCATACAACTCCATATTCCTATCATCCCAAACTTGGACTCCAATCCAAATTTGACCCCTCTTTTCATACGCGCACAACACCACGTGTATGGATATGGAAACCTTCATCTCCACGTGCATTGTTCTCTAGCCTGAGCAACTCGCGTGATATTCTTGATCGTCTAGTCCTCAACTTCTCCCAAGTCTAGTCCTGATCCATCACTGGCTATACTCCCATGACCTCAAACAACACCTTTGAACAACAAAGAAACTAAATATCCGAGTACAAGTTCGCATCAACTTGACTCACATCAGCACACGATAGTATCACATACAAATAGAAACCATCTATAATTCATAAACATGAAGCAATCTAGAAAATCCACGAAAACAACCCAAAACTGACTCCCTCCCGGAGTCTGCCCGGTCAGACTGTCGGGCCATCCGGTTAGACCGGTCACATACCTACGGTCTGACCGGCGCCCACTGCCCAGTATGACCGGCACCCAATGCCGACCATACTGTATTTTCAAAAACACTCACCTTTGACAATTGTTCATCACTAAGATTAATCATCACATGATTCTACAATCTCTCTCTTGATGAACACATTGGTATCATCTCAAAAATGCAAATTGGTGTTTTTGAAAAACGAAAAACAAAAACAGATCAAAAAGCACAAATGACTCAAAAATCATAAAAGTAAAAGAAAAACTCTCCCCCTCTTCAAAAGAAAGAATTTTTCCTCCATATTTGCAATCAAAGCACAAAATCGACTACTTTTTAAATTGAAAATCAAATCTCCCCCTTTCAAAAAACATGTATTTTGTATATTTGTCTCCCCCTTTGATAATGATTTCATCAAGAATTTCAAAAGAGAAAATATAACCAATAAACCACAAATGTCATGATTGCCACTTGTAATAACCACTTTTTATTTTCTATTTTCTGAATTATTTTTTTGAGAGCTTTGAAGTGTACCTAAAGCAATTCATGATCATGTGTTACAACATAAAAGAGATAAACTCATCAACTAGTTAACAAGCATGCATTTTAAGTATAAACATGAATCAAAGATAGTATAATTAAGCTCAAATCAGCAATTAAGATTCATGTATTCAAGCAATTTATAATGCAATATATTTACTAGCACATAGGTTGAAAGAAAAACCCTTACATATATATCTGTTGCATTATGACTCATTTTTAAATTAACTCCTTCTCATAAAACAATAATCAAGAGAACTTTCAACATTTATTTGAGTTTTTTGTACTCACTTTAACATTGAATAGTAAAATCTCTCAATTATTTCGGGTACGTTCTTATTGTCAAGACTGTTTCCAAGGATTCGGCACCCATTATTTTCCTCACCGCGAATACGTCCTTGTCATCAAGACTATTTCCAAGGATTCAGTATTCTTTTTTTCTCTCTGATAATTTTTCTTTTTTCCCTTGCGGTATTTGGAACAAAAAGCAATTTGAGGAATAACAATCCAACAAGCATATATGTAAGCATTAATCATCCAAACTAAACACTAGCTTCAATATTGCATGTTTACTTAATTCAAGTAAAAATTAGTGTCATGCATCATCTCACTTAAAAGCAATACCTAAGGCTCATATAAATACTAAAATGCATACAAGCTAACATAGCAACAAATAGACCTCAATTATTTTGCTAGCATGCACAAGAATATACTAGAGGTATAAAACAAAACTCTTCTTTTTCTCGTTTTTATTTATTTTCAGATTTAGAAAAAATGCATAAAATAAACATGAATGCACTAGAAAAGCATAAAACCCCCCTCAAATTAACCTCCAATTCTCCCCGAAGAAAAATCAAGAAGAAATCAAAGATTTTCAAGAAGACATCCAATTGCCAATGATATCACCAAGTTACTCAAAATTGATATATATCCACTTGTATTAACCAAAAGTACTACCTCAAACACTAGCATATCAAAAAGCTAATAAACAAGGAAGTAAAACAAAATTATGTCAATTCAAAAGTACATTAATGTTACGTTGAAAAGCAATCATTGTCTCCACATTGAACGCACATGGGAACTATGTCGCCAAAATACCTACGAACAAGAAGATGTCAAGGCCTCCGTGTTGAGGTTAGAAATAAGAAATTTTGGAATCCAACACTGAGTCACACGACCAATAGAACCAGTAAGTACAAATGCACGAACAAAATTAGAACCAGACTTACCTGAAAACTTACCTTGTCGCTTCACAAAAGTCCGATTTGAATTCCGCGCAAAATTGCCCCGAGGCCGGTCTGACTGGACCTGGCCGGTCTAACCGCCGTGACACCTGCGGTTTGACTGCCGGTCGGTCTGACCGACTGATCAGTATCGGTCTGACTGAGCTCCTCAATCAAGAACCTAGTTTTTGCCACTTTTGTTTCGCAAGAGCAATTTCTCTTTCCTTTTTTTATTTATGGACAAGTCTAAAACAAAAGCCAACCAAATATCCATCTTTTCCAAAAAAAAGAACAAGTATGCTTCTCACGACAAAAAGTTTTTGAAGTAGATGGTTTTGAAATTGATGGTTTTGCAATCAAAGACTTAGTTTCTTGAATTGTTGAAGAAAGAGAAGGCAAAATTCCAACAAATTTAAAAACCATTTTCTTTGGTTGGGTTTTGTCAAAACTTCACCTTTTCAGTTACACTCAAAACAACAGGTTGGTGATTTATAAAATAGGCATTAGTATCAAAACCTACACCACGATTATAAGTGCTCACTTTTGATTGATCTAAAATCCTATTAAGTTTTTTTTACCATTGGAAAATTTTTCCAAAGAACATTTGAAACAAGAAACTTTTCTTTGTCAAATTTGCATAATTTTCGCAATCAACCAAAACACCCTTTTTCTTTCAACAATTAGAACAAGAAAGCACCTCATTTGATTTCACAATATTTTCCATGTACTCAACATGCCCTAAAGCATCTTTCAATTTCATCCTATTCAAAAAGCACTTTGAGCAATTTTGTGAAACCAAAACATCCTTGTTTTATTTAATCCTTTTTGCACTCAAAACATTGAACAAAGAACTTGCACAAAAAGCAGTTTTATATTTTTTCAAAACGTTCTTTATCAACATCAATTCATCAACAACATAAGCATGCAAAGCAAATCCAAGAGCAAAAGAAGACTCAAGATTTTTAGATTTTTCAATCTCAGATTCCAATTTCAAAGAATTAACATAATTGATATCTCGCAAAGCAGTAATTTCAGAAAATAAAGGTTCACAAGTTTTGCAATCATCATCATTAGGAATCGTAGATTTTAATCTATCAATTTCAGCTTTTAGAATCTCAATAGTATGATCACTCTCATTAAGAAAATTAGAACATGTTTTAAGTTTCTCAACAAATTTAAAAGCAGCATGTTCTAATTGATCATAACTAAGTTTTTCTTCACTATTAGATTCATCATCATCAGAGTCAGCATTACAAGCAATAAAAGCTAAATCAATAACATGCTTACCTTTGCCACTGCTCTCTTCTTCAGACTCTGATTTATCGCTTTCACAAGCTTCTATAAGTTCTCGAATTAGCTTCTGCTTACAACTCTTCTTCTTCTCCCTCTTGTTGTCCTTCTTTTCTGCTTCCTCCACCTTGATCGCCTTCTTGCGGTTAGGACAATTGAACTTGATGTGATTCAACTCACCACACTCAAAGCATCGAACGGGTCCTTCTCGCTTTCTGTTCTTCACTTTTTCAAAAGCTCAAGAAAGATTTTTAGTAACCCAAACCAAGTCCTCCTCGAATTGCTCGAATTGTTCATCGGACATGGCATTAAGAGCATTCCAAGCCGATGAAGGAGAAGCATCAATGAAAGAACTCGAAGAAGAAATCAAAGCACTAGATTTAGAATCAATTTTGCGGGAAAGAATATTCATCTTATGAGTTTTAAGCTTGGTGTAAAGAGAATCCAAAGTCAAAGAAGACATGTTAACCGATTCCTGAATTGAAGTCACTTTCATCTCCCAGATTAACATATCAAGATCGTTTAAAAAGTGTCGAGAAATCTCAGATTGAGTTTAAGTTGCATTATAAGAATCATCAATAGATCTAAGATTACTCAAAACTTTATTAAAACGCAAAAGATAATCATCCAAAGCCACTCTAGATTTCATCTCAAATTTCATGTAATCCTTTTTAAAAACATCTTTGTGAAGTTTCTTGATATTGGAAGTCCCTTGGTAAAAGTCAGATAAAGCCTTCCAAATCTCATGCGCAGTCTCCAGATGAGAAACATGATCAAAATCTGAATGAGGAATTCCATTAAGCAAAATATTGCGAGCTTTGCAATTGTTTTCAAAAACGGTCTTTAAAATAGCAATAATTATTTGAGGAGGAATCTCGTAAGGATTTGCAACTTTTAGCCAAATATCATAACTCTCAAACATAATATAAGATTTCATCTTTTGACACCAATAGGGAAAATCAACTCTATCAAAAACATGCGGCTTGGTTGATAACTTATTAGCCATGATAAAACTCAAGATCGGTAAAGATAAAAAAGGAGTAAACGTGGCTCTGATACAATTTGTAGAATCGAATACAAGAACCAAACTAACCAGAGGTGGATGAATGGTTGGAACACCAAAAACCAAAAACTTTTAGTGGAAATAAAAATTACCCTCAAACTTGACGAAGTCGTTGGCGTAGCCGGTCTGACCGCGGGTCTTGCACCGGTTTGACTACCCATATGCCGCTGGTCTGACTGGTGTTGTTCGCCCGGTTGGACAGCCGCCTCCTTCTGCTGCCTTCTTGCCATCACCGGTCTGACCAGTTCCTCGTCGCTGGTTGACCACCACCACTTCTCCGGTTGGACCGCCTAATGAATTCCGGTCAAACCGTCGGGATCCAGAAAAATACGTATCAACGAAACTCTTGAAAGTAGATCAACTTTATTACATCAATATATGTTTACAAAGTGTATCTAAAGCACTCCTCTCTCAACTCACAAATTATGATTGATATCTCGAAGCAAATCCTAACTTTTCTCTCCCAAAAAGTCTCTCACTTCTAGCCTCAACCTCTTATCTATATATACCAACAACGTAGCTACCCCTAGCCACGAATCCAACTAGAACTAGGACTCCTAATCACATAGGAAACCTACCAAACCAGGGAAACAACATTCCCATACAACTCCACACTCCTATCTTCTCAAACTTGGAGTCCAATCCAAATTTGACTCCTCTTTCCATATGCACACAACACCACGTGTATGTCATATGAAAACATTCACCTCCACGTGCATTGTTCTCTAGTCTGAGCATCCCACGTGATATCCTTGACCGTCTAGATCTCAACTTCTCCTAAACCTAGTCCTGATTCATCATCGGCTATACTCCCATGGCCTCAAGCAATACCTGCATATGAACAACAAAGAAACTAAATATCCGAGGACAAGTTCATACCAACTTGACTCACATCAGCATACAATAGTATCATATATCAATAGAAACCATCTAGAAATCATAAACATGAAGAAATCTAGAAAATCCACGAAAATAGCCCGAAATCGACTCCCTTCTTGAGTCTGCCTGGTCAGACCGTCAGGCCACCCGGTTTGACCGACGCCCACTGCCCGGTCTGACCGGCACCTAGTGCCGACCTGCACTATTCATCGTCCGAAAACACTTCGCACCGTGTTTTCAAAAACACTCACCTTTGATAATTGTTCATCACATGATTCTACATATTTTAGGATGGAGTAAGTAGGTTTCAAACAAAAGGTAAGCACAAGAAAGATTCCGCATGGGAAAAATTCGAGCATCGTACCTCATTTTGGACCAAGGAGATATATGCCCTTTTATTCTATGACCTCTTTACCTGTTATCTTCTTTCTCCTTTGTATAATTAAAATTTCGATTTAAATACAAATGAAACTTCTTAATAAAATGTTCTAGAAGGATTTAAATCACTCAAAATTGGATTAAATTTTTGAAAAATCAATTTTAAATATCATAAATTTAAGTCACCACAAATTATAAAGCATTAATTCATAACTTTAACACTATGATTGCAAAGTGTTTTTTCCTAATTTATAGTTCTCGTTTCATAGTCTACTATATTTATATTCATGATTCAAAATTCAATATCCAAGGAAAAGTTTTCATTATTCCAATTTTACGCCTAACTTGTAAGTTTCTATCTTAATTTACATAATTTACCATCCTCAAATAAATTAATAAATCAAATTGTAAAATTTAAAATTCTAGATTCATATTTTAAGAAATGCATATTTACCTCTAAAAATTGCATATTTGAACTTGTATTCACCCATATTTATCATCGTTCTCTCTCCTCTCTCCTCTGTTAAGAAGAAATGATATTATATTATTTATAGTATCCTACATTAATCTGCAAATGATAATTAAATAGCAATATAATGCTCTTAGCCAAACATTGACGTTAATATTTGAGCAAATTTCACAGATTACAGGTACTTTTAACAATCTAATACAAAACTACAAATTCAAAATATGTATCACAAAACTATATATTTAACATCAGTTTTATCACAAAACTAAACTTTTGTTACCTCAATAGTGCTATGGATATAAAAACTAAAATATGTAAGTCCTTTGATAACTTCATCACTAAGTAATTTTGTGATATGATGCTTTAAATATATAGTTTTGTGATAAATTTGACGTTAAATTTATAGTTTAAATTTGTAATTTTGCGACATTTCGATCAAAGTATATATATAGTTTTATGAAATTTATACGTTGATTATGTACGTTGACAGTAGGAACCAACAATTGGATGCCTTGATAAGTGTCTATTTTGTCTTCATATATTCCCAAGGAAAGTCTTCATGAACAAGCAACTCTTCTAGAAGTTAGAGAACATTTAAGGCTTCCTAATTGAGGATGTCTTCCACAACGTTGAGCTTCTATAAGAGTCATGAGTTTACATTATTGCAACTGGGAATACTAGTTTTATATGCACTCTAGACACATAGTAGTACCAAATAACAAATGTCATGAAATTCCAAAATAAACTTTTATATGTACTTCTAATCTTATTCCACATATATGTATATATAATTTTAAATCCAAATTTATTATATTTTAGTGGTAAAGAAAAGGAGAAATTCTAACTGCATTAAAGTATAAGTTTGTCAAACTATTCTCATTTATGCTATTTACATATAGTAAATTTGAACTTGAATTTTTTCATGTATATCAATTTACAACTAGGTGGAGTAAAATTAGCAATATGTCTAGGATTTTTTTATTTATTTTATTATAATTGTTAGTTGGTGTAGGAGCCCTAAAACTATGTGCGTAGGATTTGTTTCTGTTTGATGTGACACCTTTTATTTTTTTAGGTATTTTTAATATTTGCACTTATACATATACTCCTATATTGCAGGTGATTGTGACAAACTCCATTTTTTTTAAAAAAATTTTTTTGGATGAATCCGCATATGTATATATAGAGGAAGAAACTTGTGTGTGTATATATACATATGTGCATGTGTATGTCGAGATGAAACTTTTGTACATACAAATGTCCAGAGGATCTAGTATGTTAGTAGATCTTCTTTTTGTGTGTTCGTGAGGATGGATGTATCATTAACTATAGCGATTAATCATGTCCCCTTGTGTCCACGTGACTCAGTTAAGCTAATAAACATTATAGCGATGGAACAGTTCATTACTGATTTGGTGGGCACACCGTATTGATAATGTACATTATTAATATATATACCAGTACAGAATGTATAGTACATTATTAACATAGTACAGAATATATAGTACATTATTAATATAGTACAGAGTAT
Source organism: Oryza officinalis (assembly GCA_008326285.1). Classification (NCBI taxonomy): domain Eukaryota; kingdom Viridiplantae; phylum Streptophyta; class Magnoliopsida; order Poales; family Poaceae; genus Oryza; species Oryza officinalis. The sequence goes on along the minus strand of BDMV01000021.1, from coordinate 887,031 downwards.
AGTACATGTGCTGTTCAGAAGCCAGAGCAGCACAAACTGCAGCAGCCGGGCTTCTCTGATGCATCGATGCAAGGCCGCCAATCATCTCACTCCGGTAGCATGTGATGGACAGAGCGGAAGTGCGCTGACCTGATGAGAATATTTTATTTCATCATTATTCCCATCAAAACATTAATCAACTAATCATATGGATGTTAGACGGAATTATTTGGAGATGATGCCAATGGGATGTACATTCTCCAGTTCTCCTTGTCCAATCGAGCTATGGCTCAGTGAAAAAAATCATAGAAACGATTTGACATGTAGCAGTAAGATTTATGCACAACATGGAGATATAAACCTATTTGGGTTTGGCAAAATTTGCTACAGCACATCTAAAAAATGGATAATTAGCTGAAGGACACCGTAAGAATACATTTATGTTATAGGGCTAAAAAAGTGATAATTAGTTGTTGGACACTCATGATATTAGTTTATTATATCCAGAGAAATTGGAGAAAGAAACAATTGTGAAAGTACGGTTCTACCATTCGCACCCAATCGAGCCTCACTCCCATGATGAGACCCACCTATCAAGAAAAATTGCTTTTCTTTTCTTTTTTTTTCTCTCCTCTACTCCTTCCTTTCTTCTTAATGTCTTCTTTTTCTTTCATGAAAACAAGAGGAGGGAGTGGGGAGGGCGTCGGGGCTCTGATGGTCGGGGGATGGTGACGTCAGCGACGGAACGTGTTCATTTTTGCTTCGCATTCAGGAAAAGCGGCGACAAGCAGAGAGAGTGAGGGATAAAGCCGGAACGGCGAAGGGAAACCTTAGCTCCGGCCAGCAAGGGAGGTGACAGTGGTAGCTTGATAGGGTGGCTAAAAGAAAGGGTAAACTAGGGGAATGGAGTCACCTCGACGAGGCAAAGTCGGTGGTGCGTTGAAAGGGAGATCGACCGGTGTCCGGCATGACGAAGTGAGAGAAAAAAAAATGAAGTTGAAGAGCTGGGTTGTGGGTAAAAATGGAGATCTCACCGTCTGATCTCATTACAAGAGAAAGGCAAACAAACGGGGACCTTACCCTGTCGACCATCAAGCTGATGAAGTGCTTAACGCGTAGAGCTAATGGGCTATAGATGCCTCCACCAAGTATTATAGCACAGTCCGGTCCAAATAAGCTGATCACCGGTCCATAAAAGGGAGCCGTTGTCACAAACAGGAAGTCTTCTCACCTGAGAGACATGTCCTAGTTAACTTGAATCGGGTTTAACTAAATTAAATATGTGGCAAACATATTACTGGTGTGTGCTTGGACTTTAAATGAAGGAACTGCTCATATGGCTTTGAAAAAAAAACCCTCCCAAATCCTGTAAATTCTGGATTATTGAATTACTTTGACATTCGTGTAACATACTCAACCATATCTTTGTCTCCTTCCCTTCCTCAGTCCTACCCGTTGCCACCAGTTTCACGCGCTCGTGCATGCGAAAGTACGCTCCTTCACCTCCCACGTTGTCGTCGCTTCGCCGCCACACGGTCTCCTTGGTTGATCGAATGGGGTCAACGTGTTAACAACAAAATTTGATAAGAATATGCCAACAATCAAGATTGGATCTGAAGCGGAGGGGTAAAATGGTTTCTGGGAACAAACAAGCGCATCGGCTAGAGCCGTATCGGCCGATATGAAATCGGATTCGGGCATCCAATATGGGTAACTTGAATCGGACTAGTTAAGCCGATACGGGTAGCCTAGCTTCATGTTGGTTTCGGAGGAGGGCTTAAAGATATTGCTGGTTAGGAATGGTGTCCAGATAAATCAATTGTATCTATTAAATAGGAATAACGGTTAGTTTTTTTTATAATGTTGAGGTAAGAGTCTACCGAGGACTCGTTTGTTTAGGCAAGTTGTGAATAGTATCCGACAAGGACAAAGTCTGTACATACGGGTATAAATATAAGCCCGAGGTCTATGTAAAAGAATAGCGACAGTTCAATCAACACTTTCAGTGCATCACCACAATTTTCTTTTTACTTTTTCGACGAGTTCTTCAGCTGGAGGTATGACTTGTTAAGTTATCATATAACTTAGCTAATCTAAATCGATGGCTCAATTTAGCCGTATTGGCCAGACCTTGTCCAAGGTTTTATCGGTCTCGGTCAAATTAGCTTATTGGTGTAGATTAGCATAAGGTATCTCTCACCCCGAAAAACATTTAAAGACTTGATTTTCTAGATATCATATATTTTTTTATAATTTGTGCTGCATCAGCCCTAGTCCTAATTAGAATCATGATTTCTACCCTGTCTTTTGTTTGTAATAGGGGTAGTATCGGAGTTTCAGTCGATCTAATCTGATATAGCTGTCTAGTCTTATTAATTTACTTTAATCATGCTTTTGATGTTATATCTGTCTCTTATACAAGGATATCACTTTGGATAAATATATCAAGCTGCCTCGGTATACTTATCTAGATTGATGTTCTTATATAAGGCTGTATCGGAGTATTAGCCGATACGCTATCTACTTTAACCTAATTATTATTTCATCGGCTAGTATCTAATCTTTGTTCATAGATTATATATTCATAACCGATGAAGCATGATTAGGGTTTGCTTAATACTATCTATTTTACACCATACAGCCGATTTGGTCATATTGCATCGGCTAGGTCCCTATAGTACGTCATCGGCTTATCAGTCGATCGGCTATCGTGCATCTAACATAGTTTTCTTTGTATATCTTGTTGGTTGTAGGATCAAACCAACTGGCACGCCCTAAACCCTTTTTCTAAGATTTGGACTTGCACTGGAGTGAAGCAAATCTCCCAGGGCGCCGTGTTTTCGCAACAACACAACGGCACCAGCAAGGCCCTCTCTGTCGGCCTCCTCCCCCACCCCCTTCTCTTCCCCAAGGTGGTGTTGCCGAGTGCCCCTGTCCAACCATCTTCCCTGTATCCAGCGGCTCCGCACTGTCGGATCCGTTATCATCCGCCCATGTCCATCGCCCACCATCAGTCCTCTGCCATCCACGACCATCTCTCTAAGCTTCGGCGAAACCCTCCCTCTTCCCCCTCCCCTTAGCCCCTCCTACCCTAATCCCAAAACCCTAATCTGTATGTCACATCACCGGCGCTAGAGAAGAGGGGAAGCTCGTTGAAGTCGGAGGATAAGAAACCCATGCACGAATCTTGATACAGATCTGATAGTCTTAAATCTATAAGATTTCATTCCCAAATTTCTGTCGCATGCCTTTTAGCAAATCCGTTATATAAAAAAGAGGTTTTATGAAAGGGAGTGTATAGTTTTCTGAATCATGATACCTTGGGTTACGTGCCACAAATATTATTTTCGTAAGATAATGATGTTCCACGAATATATGAGGTTTCAATTTTGCTGCAAGCAGTTCGATCACATGATATCGCCTTTTGAAATTCTACTTAATTATTTGGCGGCCGGGTGCTTAGTTAATAGAAACATTCCCTTGGCTTTACAAGTTTACATTGATAACACGGGATTTAGAAAATCACATGATTAGATAGGGGAATTTCTTGCAGATGTTGTAGATCTAAGAAACAAATCTATTATTCAGCAGCGTGGACATATGTCAGTTTGTGACGAAACGAGGAGTTCAAACCGCTGTGATAATTTAAGAGCTAATTAACCTACAATGCTGTTATTCAATATAACTCAGCAAAGATGAAACTGTTTCCCTCCTTAAATGGAGAGCACACGACACATTCGAAATCTATAAGAAGTGTCAATTCTCCTCATCTTCTTCCCAGCAATCACCAAGATCGAGGTCGAGCAAGCCATTCCTCCATCATGGCCAACTGCAATGTATCAATGCTTCTCCCTCTCGCCGTCCTCTTCCTCCTCGGCGGCGCCGGCGGCGTCGCCTCCGCCGCGAACGTCATCGACCGGTGCTGGCGCGGCCAGCGCAACTGGGTCGCCGACCGGCAGCGTCTGGCCGTGTGCTCGGTGGGCTTCGCCGGCAAGATGCGCCAGAACCGCGGCGCCGGCGTGGTCGCCTACACGGTCACCGACCCGAGCGACGACCCCGTCCGGCCGCGGCCCGGCACGCTCCGGTACGGCGCGACGGTGCTGCCGTCGAAGGTGTGGATCACCTTCGCGCGCGACATGCACATCAGGCTGGCGCAGCCGCTGTTCGTCAAGAACTTCACCACCATCGACGGCCGCGGCGCCGACGTGCACGTCGCCGGCGGGGCCGGCATCGTGCTGTACCACGTGAAGGACGTGATCGTCCACGGCCTCCACGTGCACGACTGCCGCGCGCAGCCGGCGGGCCGGGTGGTCGTCCCGGGGGGCGCCGTGCAGCCCTCCGGCAGCGGCGACGGCGACGCCATCCGTCTGGTGGCGAGCTCCAAGGTGTGGATCGACCACAACACGCTGTCCCGCTGCGAGGACGGCCTCCTCGACGTCACGGTCGGCTCCACCGACGTCACCGTCTCCAACAACTGGTTCCACGACCACGACAAGGTGATGCTCCTCGGCCACGACGACGGCTTCGCCACCGACCGCCACATGCACGTCACCGTCGCCTTCAACCGCTTCGGCCCCAACGTCAACCAGCGCATGCCAAGGTATAGCCACTAGCCACGCCGCCATTGGAGGAGCTCGTGCTCGAGCTAGACATCGATCAAACACCTGCTTGGCATTGCATTGGATGCAGGATAAGGCATGGGTACGCGCACGTGGTGAACAACCTGTACGACGGGTGGAGGGACTACGCCATTGGAGGGAGCATGGGGCCGAGCGTGAAGAGCCAGGGCAACCTGTTCGCGGCGTCGGGCGGCGCCGGCGACAACAAGAAGGTGACGAGGAGGATGCCGGCCGTGGCGAGCGGCGGGAAGGATCAGTGGCACTGGCACTCAGTCGGCGACGCGTTCGAGAACGGGGCTTTCTTCCGGCAGGTGGGCAACAGGGTGCGCCCCAACTACAACCGGCACCAGGCGTTCCCGGCGGCGAGCGCCGGCGACGTCAGGGCGCTCACCGGCGGCGTTGGCGCTCTCACGTGCTCTGCCACGGCGGCGTGTTGATGATATAATTAACAACGTTAACGCCGCGTGCAAGTTCTGGTTGTGTTTCCTTGCCATCTGACATATATCAACATGAGTGGCAGTGGCAACTATGAATTATATGTCAAAATTAATTAAACATAACATTACTAACTAGTAGTAATTGTTTGTGCATTCTTGATGACAAGAACTGTTCACGTTGTTAATCACTTAATCAATTTGCCTTTTATTCCCCACTGGCAGAGAGGAGGATTGAGTGTTCTTATTCAAAATACACGGTTGACCTTTAAATTTGGAACGCAGTATCATCTATTTGGATCCGTCATTATGATTTATAGGGTGTTTTTGGTTTAGTGAATGGATTTCGTACCCAGGATGAGATGGTACCGTTTAACAGAAGGGATTAGTTATACAACTAAAAAACTTTTAAATGTAACATAGCATAATCATAGAGCATTATAACTACCTATAATAACTTGCACAAATTTCATCACAATAACACAGTTACTCGGTTGCCTAGGACTTCAGGTGTGATGCTGTGAGATCGTGGTTTCCATCCCCATGCCCCCGCGTGCCTTCAATTTTTTTCGCCATCTTGATGTCGATACAGTTGATTCGTGCAACAAATGCGAAGTAGATCGCATCGTTAGACAAAATGGAGCGAACCATCTCGTTCCGCATACATGGATTGCACAGTCACCGCCTCACCGGGCCTGATGGGCTCCGGATTACGTTCACAAGCCTGATAGGCCTCGGGGGAGGTTGAACTCTATACATTAGCCTGCTGAAAAAACGGTAAGTTTCAGCTGAATTTCGAATCATCCGATCGGATACGCGTGCATAGCGCTCTTCTTTCTACGCACGTTGCCAACTAACGGTGTAGGAGTGTTTGTGCGGTCCATTAAGAAATTTATGTGGCCCATTTTGTGTTGTCTTTTGTTAGACTATATATTTTGAGCCCAAATTCACTGTTTGGGCCGTTAAAACTTCGAGGACACAAGATTAATCGAACAAGAAAATTGATGTAACCGCCTCTGTAAACATCTGTTTTTTACACAAAAGTTAATCCAGCAAGAATAATTTAAGCCTAGCAGTGTAAGATATACCTGGTATGGATTGCTTACAGATCATGTTTGCTCTATATTGTTTCACCTTTCATCTTTGCCCCCTACATGTAGCCAGCCAGGCTGTCAGGGCATTCGTTGGATGCTCAAAAATGGCTACATCACAAACATAGCATGCATAGTTCAGCTTTGCAAGGTAAAAAAAAAGTGGAGAAACATATCATTCCACATCAGCCATGAAAAAAAAGAAGCAATAATTCACGGAATCTATGTTGCTACATCTTCCTACAAAAATGGCATCATGCAAGATCATGTAGCAGTTAGAATGATATAGCAACATAGATTCTGTGAATTCCGAGCTAACTAGTTAAGAGTGTGTTTGGTTCGTGGCCAAGGTTGGATAGGATATGTTCATTTATATTTGTAGGGATGTAATGGTCCTATTTTTTATTTGGTTGGGTGGATATGGCCATCCAATTTTTTGTTTGGTTGGATGGATAAGAAGAGACGAGATGAAACCAATAACATATTAATTAATAATAAAACTTAATTAATAAACCAATAATGGGATGGAGCATCTTACACACTTGCTTAGAGGCTGATCGCAAAACTTTCGGTAGCAGTTAGAAAAGGCAACGATGGTGATTTTGTCAACATCCTGCATATGAATCAGTGGTTAAGAGTTAATAGCAAGGGGGAAAAGCAAACTATTCTATACAGGTGAATAAGACGGGAATTTAATGGATTGATGCTCAGTAATTTCCTAAAGGGATAAATGGGGGCAAAATTCTAAATCAGATTCAATCCAAATGAACTCTCTCGATCACAACCCTTAGGTTATACCCTAATAAAGCCTGAGTTCCACTCGATACGCTTAGGGATCTGATTATCCTGATCTTTTGGTGAGTTGATGATAACTACGATTTGAGAGAAACGTTAACGACCTGACTACAACCGTACAAGATGTTGTTGTGTTGCGTCTTAGCGATCGATACACCTCTCTACGGGTTGTTGATCTTACCGGTGTAAATCAACTTCATTCCTGCAAGCAAATCGAAGAAACAAGCAAGAACAAAATAAAAGCAATCTGAATTGCAAATAGGAATTAAAGCTCACGATAAGATGGGATTCCGAAGACAAGTAATTAGGTAGTCTAGCCGATACACGTAACTACAAGATAAAGTAACAATGGCTAAAATTTTAATATAACAAAATCTGAGAAACCATAAAGGAATACCTAGTTATTTAAAGGGGTGGGAGAACGACCAAATGGTTCCTAAGGTCGTGTTCCACTAGATTAGGACGCACCAAAATGGGCCCCACTTGGGTCGGGGTCCCAGATGAAATTACAAGACCATAGGCCCATTACAGGTGACGCATCACCTTGTTTCTGTGATTGCGGCCGGCTAAGATTGAACTTGGAGATGAGGCTGGATCCATTGAAAAGAGGACTCCGAGACCTTTTCATTAAGTACTTATAGGTTCAAAACAGAGCTCGTATGCATATTTAGTGGCCATTTGAAGTCAGCACTGTAACAGGTGGCCAAATTGGATTCCATAACTTCGGCAGCCTGATCATGATGTCTTCCGGTTAACCTATGATGTGAGCAATGGTTGTATTAATAATAGACATGATCACATCATATCTTCCATTACTTTATTGACTCGCCAATCAAAAGAGCGCATCTCTAGCACAAGACATAATTTCTTTCTCGTTGACACTAAAGCATAGCCAACTACTCACAATTTCCTCCAGAGGCAGGGACTATGGTCTATCCATGAAGTGCAATTTTCCACTCTAACAGTTTGAAACACCAAGTTGCATGCCTTATCTCCCAGAATCTTGTTTAACATGAAGAATCCAATAATCTTTGCGTTCACACATAATTTTTGTTTTAACCCAAAAGCTACACAAACCTGTGAGGGCACTCTGTTAACATGTTCCTCCAAGCCACTTCGTATTTCCCTACCCTGAAAAAAATAATCCAGTTTCAAAATCCACTTCGTATTTCCTTATCCTGAAAAAAAAAATCTTACACAAGGCCTGGAAAACTGTGTAAAATGATTATAACTAGAGGACTACCGAAAACCTGCTCGTAGAACTAATAATTTTAATATTACTACGTAGATTAGTAGCTTACAAAACAAAGAATAATTTGTAGCTAACAAAACTAGGTGTTTTTAATAGATAACAGATCTAGTTCAGAGAAAAATGAGAACATGAATCAACATATTAGAAGTAACCGTGCATGTGGAAGAATTCATGTACAGTTCATGCACGGACAGTATAAAAAATCCATTCACTACACCGGATTAGGTCATCTGTGACGGTCCCAGACCCTCACCTTTGACGGGTTTGGGCTTGGTCACAGACAAGTGGTCACTGGTGAGGACCAGTCACCTTTGACGGGTGGACGACCGTCACTGATGATAGTCACCTGTGACGGGCTAGAACTCTATGGCCCGTCAGAGGTAAGTGTCTTCGCTAGCCCATGCCATTTTGCAACCCGTCACAGATGACTCACCTGTGACAGGTCGAAGTGTAAAAACCGTCACTGGTATTGTTACCTGTGACGGCTTATATGTTCAAAGCCGTCACTGGTATTGTTACCTGTGACGGCTTTTTAATTGTGAACCGTCAGTGATGAGGTACATCCAGAAAAAAAATAATTTGTAAATATTGGCTAGCCTCAGGATTTGCTAGCCATGCCCTCTGGAAAAATTTAAGAATCACATGCAATATATATACATACATATATCTCCAGTTTCAGCCCATTACATTCAAACTAATATCACACATGCATGGAATCCAAGTTGTCACCAGAAAACCATATACATTCATACACATGCATTGCAAGTTCTCACAAGACATAAACTTGACACAGCCACAAACTTGCACAATTTTGGTCATTACTCAAGAAACCGCACTTACCCGAGTTTCTTGTATCCTATTCGTTTTGAACCTCCACGATGACCTGTCATTTTTAAAAAGGGAGGAAACAATTAAACGGTACAAACATAAACACCACACATGAACACAGTGGTGTGATAATTTCATAACAAGGGAACTAAATAGAAATTCTCGTCATAAATAGGCGATTGCACATATGAAAGTAAATTACATAGCACTCCATACCACAGAATCATAAAAAACAACATTTGTTTACATCACAAGAAATTAGAAAAATGTTTTGTCCACGACATCACATGTAGGCCAAATCATCTATTTGACGCAAAAACGTCCTTTTTGTTCATTATTTCGGCAAGAATAAATGCGCAAATTTGGCCTCTAATAGCGGGGGGGTTAATGGCCGAAATCTTCCATCCAGCTCTAGATTTCTGTTCAATAAGACAGAGGTTAGCATGTTTACAAGATTAATGTTGGTAGTGAAATGATCGAATCCGCTATTAGCACCAACCTCAGGGTCGAAATCGTTCACCTGTTCTAGAATGGTTGTCATGTGGTGGCACACGTGGAAACCACACTGGTCTCCGATCTGTTGTGCGCATGCGAACTTAGTGTCATGGTAAAGGTCATCCTTGCCCTCCTTGTGCCTACCACCCTTTGCCACATATGGTCCCCAAGCCATATTGACGGCATCGGTGATTGCAGAAAAATCATAATCTTTCGCCTTATTGGAGTTAAGGTAGTACACCCTATTCCATTTAGGTACAATGACCAATAGAATCCAATGTGACCTGCGCAATGGTTATGTAGCATTAGTAATAAGAACTTTAGCTTCGAAAAAAATACACAAAGGGTGATGTCTTCTTACTCCTGATTGTGTGCGCACATGATGTACTCCTTGTCTTGGTGGGCCCACAAGCACCGGTTTATATAGTCAACCACCTCATCAAGCTTACTTTGTAGAGTGAGCTCGTTGACCATCGATGGATCAAGGAAGCCAACATGATTACCGAGGCGGCGACTCTCGATCCAACACAACCTTAAAACATGTATGTGTTAGCACTAATTTAGGAGCTATTCCATTAATATCACAAGGAGGAATGTTGAACTTACAATGAGTAGCATTTTAGAAGTCCAGTGTCCAACTTTCGAATCCTGAACAGGTCGAAGAGGTCATCAAAGCCTATAGTTATATAGGCCGGTGTTGATAGGAATGGCTGGTGGTCGTGATGTCCAACTATGGAAGACTCCCTCATTTTCCGCTTGGCATTGCTTAGCTCCATGTATTGTTTGTGTAGCTCTCGGCAAGCAATACCCATCACGGCCAACACATTGTCTTCCACCAATGGCATGCCTAGTTGAAATTGTGTTGGCACACATTGTCTATGGGCCACGACCTTCCCCTTGCCTTTGCCCTGTGGCTTTTCACCTTTAAGTCTCTTCACCAAAGGTGGGGAGCTCTCGGCCTTGCGTGTGGTCTTAATTGGAGTCAAGGCAACAGTTATATCAGCCAAATCCATGCAAGGTGGCTGGGGATCAAGTGGTTCCGTCATTGCCGGTCCACGAGGAGCCTCAATTGATAGTTGGGACTTAGGAGTATCTCGGTTGGTCGGTCGACTTGGAAGAGGTATCTCTTGAGTCACAGTGAAGGTAATGTCTGCCTTGGGCCATTGTATGTACGTCTTTCGCGCATCGCCCAAAGTAACAATTTCATCGTTGGGGGGCACAGGCAGTGGATATGACATCCAATTGGTCATCACCGAGTCCACCGACACCTTGGCATACCCTGGCAAGAGGACTGAGTTGTGCACCCTATCTGTGTCCGAGGGTTTGTAAGCCATGCCCTGTGCGACTTCTGAAGCAAAGGTTTGTGTGACCCTAACCACTAGAGTACACGGCGATGCGTCCTGCATTGTAATGAAACCCATTAATAGTAAGACATGTAAAGATTGAGGCTTTTCAAAGGCGAAGGATAGTACAGATCAAATTACCTCTATGAGGTCCACCGGAGCTGGTGCGACTGCGACGTTAGGCACCTCTGTGGATGCACAACTACTCTTGTGTTGTGACGGGCTCGCGTCGACATGTGCATGTGGAGTTGGATGTGTCGCAAAGTCACGCCCTCGAGCTATATTCATATTTGCGAGGACCTGGGCCACCCTTTCTTCGACCCTGGCGTCCATATCTTGCTTAAGCTCCTGAATGACCTCCACCTTCAGCTGCTCCTTCATCCTGGCATCCCTCTCTTCTTTAGAGGCTTTCCTTTTCCGATATTGAGAGCTATACTGTGGCAACCCATGCTTCCATGAAACATCGGAGCCGACGCCGCGAGTCCTGCCAGGATGTTCTGCAGTTCCCAACGCCTTCGTGAGGATGTCATCTTCCCTCCTCATCGGCGCGGACTCCACCTCGCTTTGCGAAGTATGTTCGGCAACCAATCGAATCTATAGAGATGAAGAAACACAATCATTACATATAGTTAATAAAGTTAATTACTACAGTTATACTATAGAGATGTTACAAGGAAACTTACTATTTCTTGTACGACGACGGCATCATTTTGGTTCGGAAATGTAGTGCTACCGTCTTCGTTGACCTTACCCCTTGCCCGAACCCAGTTACGAGCTCGTTGTTCAGGGATGTCAGAGAAAGGGGCAGGGACATTCGCTGCAGCTGCAGCTTCATCCTCCGCAGCCCAAATTTCCTCTTTCCCTATGTACCCCGCCGTGCCGAGCCGATGTGGGTGCTCGTTCCGTTGCTGTAGTAAGCGATGGGCCTCACTTGAGTCCCTAAACTCTTGATTGCTTTTCAGCGCTTTGAACTCGTCCCACATCGTCTCCGTAATTTGCGGGTACTCTTCAAAGGGAGTCCGATTACCGGGGGGGATGACATATTCTGACAAAAGCTTCCACTTCCAATTCTTCCATGCCTTGCCCATCTTCTGATATGCCTTCCGCTTAAGTCTTTCTTCCGCCTCAGCGGGGTAGGCGAACCATTTCACTAATGCTGTCCAGGCTCGCTCTTTCTCATCATCTGGGACGTGAGCGATATCTTTATGTAAGATACCGAAATGGTCACGTGCGACCCGCCCGCAACTATTGGACCATCTTCCTATGACTTTCCTTGGTGCCGTTGGCCTACCACTTGCATCCACCTCAGTTATAGCTTGTCGGGTGGTCGGTAGGCGATTCTGGGTCCTTGGGTTACGCCTGGATGTAGTTCGACCACTTGTCCCCCCCGAAACGGATGGTTCTTGCTGGTCAGACATCTCTGCAGTGAAGATTGTACTACAAACAACATATTGGAAGTCAAGTCCTACCAATTCATGAAAATATTTGTTTTGAAAAAAATACGAAACATGTCAGATGGATACTTATCAAGCTAATAGTGCTTTTGATGTGAAATGTAAGTTAACATCAGAAAGAATTACTACTCTTTAAGTACAGTCCATTTTCAGTAGAAATTAATCACCATTACTGTAAAACATGTGCTACCAAAACATCAGCACAATCAGTTCCAGAGCCAGCGCAGGCGTAGAGCGAAGCCAGTCATCCTCAAGTCCATAATACCCAGACCTCCGATGGCCTTTGAGCGGCAGACATTCGTTCAAGACGCAAGGCATCGTTCTCTCTGAACCGAGTCCGTACCCGACCACATGAAAATACGGCGTGGCGTTTGGTATATATATGAATATATGTTACACCGATCAAACAAGTATATATATATATATATATGCCCATAGCAGCAGCGACAGATGCTAGCTGATCATATATAGTATTTCACACGAACAAATTAGTAAGGTATATACGGACAAACATACTCAACCGATTAACGTTAGTGGAAATATAGGCATCAGCAGTTAATAAAGAAGAATAAATTGTATGAATAGATGAATAGTACAGAATAATACTCATTTGCCCATCACTACTGCGAGTGACTCTGACTACACAATATGTCAATTGTCAATATTCTCCCAAATGCATGTAATAATCTTTAGAGGTTTTCTTTTATCCTTGAGAGGTATATACCTCCCATTGTCTGAGAGGTAAAACTTTAAAAAAGCAAGTTTATGATTGGCAATAGCAAGAATTTTCTTTTATCGTCACCTCATAGTGTTTGTTCAGAGGTCAGAGGTGTATAGCTCCAAGGTGAAGGTATATGGCTCCCCTAGTTAACACAAATATCTATACATCTAAAAAAATGCAAGAAAAAATCACAAGCAGTTACCAATATATATTTTCTAATCCTATTTAACCTGTAATATTAATTTTGTTACTTTTTTTAGATGTATATTTTAAGTATGAGTTTGAGGAGTATAGTTATAAACCTCAAAACTTCAAGGAGGAGAGAAAACCTAAAATTATATGGATTTAATTATTTGTAGATGGAGTCATGGAGTATATAGTGCAAAGCAAGTAGGTCATGTTCCATTTAGATGTTACAGCAATTAGCCCTATGGCTTACCGGAGAAGACACTCCATTACTACATGATTAATATATTATAAACCTTAAAACTTTTTTTTAAGCTGTAGCACAGTGTTCATAGATGACTGAGTAATTGACTTATAAGAAAAGGTTTATCATCAAAAATAGATATAAAAGGTTTGACCGTCTTTTGGTCAGACATATAGTAGATAAACAATTTGGATCTGGATAAGTTTTGAGCTTGAACTCCCATGTCAGCCATACTAGTGTTTTGATCAGTCATCGTTGTAGTTCTGGGCATTGTAGCAGGAGTCATTTGACTTTTGGTTCTTATGAAGCTTGGAAAGATGATCTGAATCTTAAAGTAGTTAAACATGACAAGTTTGGTATATTACAAACTTGTATAATTTTGTTTAATATTCACTATTCTGTGATCAAAATTGTTGCATTTATGTAGTACTCCATAAACTATGATCTGCATATGAACTAGACTAAGTTACAGAAGTGGATTGTTTTCAATGTATTGATGCTTGGGGCTTAACAGGCATGGAGCCTGATGCTTTTTATAACTTCAAAGCATCATCATATGAATCGGGAAAGCAGAGGTTCCACGATCACTTGTTCATCCCAACCTGGATGGGTGGATCATTGAATTATTATGCACATACTTGGTTCAGTCCTAATGCAGGTAATCAATTTGCATTTCCCACACTGAGTGAAATTTGCATAAGCACAATCCATACAAATGAGCAAATTCCAAATCCATCACAGACATGCACATATCCATCACACGTTCACTAAATCCATCGCACAAATGAGCAAATTTTGTTAAGGGGAGGTGGGAAGAAGGGGGAGAGGGATGTACCTATGCGTCGGGCCTTGCCGCCTCCCTCTTCACACCGCTGTCCCTCTTCACCTCACCGCCGCACCGCGCCGCTGCCGCTGCAAGAACCACCGGAGAGGATAAATTAGAGAAGGGGAGGAGAGGAGAAAGAAGGGGGGAGGAGGATGGGGATGCATGCGGGGCCGCTCACCTCCTCCTCGCCGCCTCCACGGGCCGTCGCCCCCACGCGCCGCCGAGCCGCCGCCCAGCACTGCCGCCGCCCAGCGCCGCCGAGCCGCCCCCACGCGCCGCCTACCCGCCGCCCCCACGCGCCGCCGAGCCGCCGCCCAGCACTGCCGCCGCCTCCAAGCGCCGCTGCAAGAACCACCGGATCGAGAGGATAAATTAGAGAAGGGAAGGATAGGAGAAAGAAGGGGGAGGAGGATGGGGACGCATGCGGGGCCGGTCACCTCCTCCTCGCTGCCTCCACGCGCCGTCGCCCCCACGCGCCGCCGAGCCGCCGCCCAGCACTGCCGCCGCCCAGCGCCGCCGAGCCGCCCCCACGCGCCGCCTCCACCGTCCCCGCACAGCCAAGGGAGAGAGAGAGTGAGGGAGAGAGAGAGTGAGGATAGGATAAATATATTTGTATATTTGTTTTTTAAAAACTAATTGCTCTTTCATTTTGTTATGTTAAAACTATTTAGTATATTACATTTTATTTTATAAAACTATTTCTTTCTCACATTTTTTTATATATCTTTTTTAGACTATTTGGTCGTTCATTTTAATTTATGTAAAAAAGATTAGTATCAATTTCAACAATTTCATAATGGACATATATATCTTTTAAAACCAATTTGAAACTAAACATGTCTGAACATATTATATCTATCGAAAGCAATTCGAACATGTCACACATATATTACACAAAAGTACACATAAGCGAAGAGGACGGTCGCTACTACAAAAATATGCCTTCTTCATGGTCGACTCGTGCATGTTGGACCTCATCTTCTTCGTTCTCCTCTTCCAGAGGTATCTCTTGAGTCACGCCATGGACTTGCTGGTTATATTCATCTTCGTCTGCAATGTTGTCAACACCTACAATTCTCCTTTTCCCTTCACGAACCACATGTAGTTTCTTGTTATTCGGGTCAATTATGTAGAACACTTGGACAACTTGTTTTGCGAGGACAAACGGTTCATCCTTATACGCGTTGCTAGCAAGATTGACAATGGTGAAACCTTCCTTATCAACTTTTACACTACGCAGATCGACCCAACGACAACGAAACAACGACACTTTAAACTTCAAGTAATCCAGCTCCAAAATTTGCTCAACTCGGCCATAGTATTGATCGCGACGAGCACGGTCGCTACTTGCTGCCTCAATTCGTATCCCACTATTCTGCACTATGCATTTGCTGTCTTGTTTTACCGTGTAAAATGTGTACCCATTGATGTCATATCCCTGCCAGGTAGTAGCATCCCATTCTGGACCCTGTGATAACCACTTGATGATTGTTTCACTTGGCAAGTTCTGACTGTTGGCAATCCGTTTTTTGAACCACTCGTTGAAATCTGCAATGTGTCTTCTTCTAACCCAACTATCAGGTCGCCCAGGGTTATCCTGTCGGATTAATCGCTCATGTTCTTCCAAGTACGGCACAACTTCGGTCATATGCTGCAGGACCGTGAAATGAGCTTTATCATACACATTGCGAGCCAGCCTAATAATTTTCTTTCCAACTGTACCCATCCCTTCAAGCCTGCCTTCGTGATGAGATCTTGGTAATCCAATTGAGAAGGACTCAGACAAGTAATCTACACAGAAATCGATGACCTCCTCGGTGGTGTAACTTTCAATGATGCTACCCTCAGGATGGGATCGGTTCCGTACGAAGCCCTTTAGTACCCCAAGGTACCTTTCACAAGGATACATCTGCCTCAAAAATGCAGGACCACAACTTTTTGTTTGTTTCACTAGGTGCACGGGGAGGTGTTCCATTATATCAAAAAACGTAGGCGGAAAGTACATCTCAAGATGACACAGGGTTTTCACAATTTCTGCCTGTAGTTCATCCAGGCCCTCGGGATCAATAATCTTCTGGCCAATTGCATTGAAGAAGGAACACAATCGCATTATCGTGTGTCGCACTTTAGGTGGCAAAATATTCCTGATGGCAACAGGCAGAAGCTGTGTGATAAGGATGTGGCAATCATGCGACTTCATTCCAACCAATTTAAGCTCGTCCAATGAAACGAACTTACTAATTCTCGATGAGTAGCCGGATGGAACCTTAATACCACTAAGACATGTGAGCATATCCTTCTTCTCATCCATCGAAAGAGTGTAGCAGGCTGGAGGAAGGAACACCCTTCCGGACTCCGTTGTTAAAGGATGTAGCTCAGAACGAATACTCAACTCTTCCAAATCTCGTCTGGCATTCAGACCATCCTTTGTGCTACCTGGATTAAGCAGTAATCCGAGAAGACTCTCACAGACATTCTTCTCGACATGCATCAAATCTATGCAATGGCGGACCTCCAGATGCTTCCAGTACGGTAATCTCCAGAATATAGATTTTTTCTTCCACATGCTCTTCTCTTTTCTGTTCCTAGCTTTCTTTTTTTTTCCAAAATCATTTGTGATTTCGCTAACTAAATTTTCAACTTCAATCCCAGTTTTATCCAGCGGGGGCCCAGCAACCTCTATGTGTCCACTGAAATTCTTCCTCATATTTCTGTAAGGGTGATACCTTGGGAGAAATCTCCTGTGACCCATGTAGACCATCTTGCGTGAATGCTTCAACCATTTGCTTCTTGTTTCGTCCATACACTCTGAACAAGCCTTTCTCCCTTTGACAGTTTGCCCCGAAAGGTTACCAAGGGCCGGATAATCGTTTATGGTGCAAAACAGCATCGCGTGGAGGTTGAAGTACTCCCGTTTAGATGCGTCCCATGTCCGTGTGCCCTCATGCCATAGCCTATCAAAGTCATCGATTATCGGTTCAATGAACACATCGATATCATTGCCAGGTTGTCTTGGTCCTTGAACGAGCATGGCAAGCATAATATACTTCCTCTTGAAGCACAACCAGGGTGGAAGGTTATAGTTCACAAGAAGAACTGGCCATGTACTATGCCGACTGCTCAAATCACCAAATGGATTAATGCCGTCTGTACACATGGCGAAACGCATGTTTCTAGGGTCCTTTGCAAATTCAGGGAAAACTCTATCGATTATCCTCCATTGTACTGAATCTGCTGGGTGCCTCAGCTTACCATCGACCTTCCGTTCTTCAGCATGCCAGTGGACTAGCTCAGCTTGTTTCGGATTCGCAAACATTCTCTTCATGCGCTCAGCAATTGGCAAATACCACACCACTTTTGCGGGTCCACCCCTCTTTGACTTTCGACCTTCACCTTCAGTAGTGGCACGCTTGTATCTAGAAGCCCCACAGACAGGGCAAACATCCAAGTCTGCATATTGTTTGTAATACAAGATGCAGTCGTTCCTACAAGCATGAATTCTTTTCACCTCCAGACCCAACGGGCATAAGATTTTTTTTGCTTCGTATGTCGTCTGCGGAATCTGGTTTCCCTCCGGCAACAAATCCTTCAAGAACTCAAGAAGATCTGTAAAACTCTTGTCCGACCATCCGTTACTTGCCTTTAGCTTCATTAGTTCTAACACAGAGGATAACTTGCTGTACTTTGGCTTACACCCAGGATACAATGGCGTCTCAGAATCTGCCACCAACTTACTAAACTTCTCGAAATCCCTCTCACTATAATCTGGGTCTTCAACATCACGCAACATATCTGATAAAGTTTGAGGGTCCACATGTATGGCATCACCGCCTGATGGAGAAGGGACAAAAATGCCATCTCCAACTGCTCTGTTGTTCTCAACTTCCGGCACTTCATCAGCTGCTACATCCGATGACTCTTGCTCCCCATGCTTGCTCCAACATTTGTACTTCTCCATGAATCCTCTACGGATCAGATGAGAATGAACCCATGCACTATTCTCAAACATCTTCTCATTCTTACAGTCTGCGCATGGACAAAACATATATTTGCTCATCTTATTTTTCCTGTCATTATCCGCGAAACTAACGAATGCACTGACCCCCCCTCTATACTCATTAGAATCACGACGAATATTATACATCCAACTTCGGTCCATCTGCAAATAATAACATAACGAGAGTAAAAACAACATGCATAATACACATTACAAAAATAATACCTACTACATTTTCTTTTTTACCTTCATTTCCAACAAAATTTCGCCCCCCAAACCCTCCCACCCGAAATGTGAACAGTTCACTGGGTTGGGATGGAAGGTAGGTGGCAGCTTCGGGTATATATAGTGGTACAACTCACCTCAAACGGGTTAAGGTTTAAACCCGTTTGAGGTGAGTGAACCACACCTTTGACGGTTCATAAGAATGCGACCCGTCACAGGTAACAAGTCACCTGTGACGGGCCGAAAGTGGGAGCCGTCAGAGGTGAGAAAAAGTCACAGGTAACAAGTCACCTGTGACGGGTTTGAGAACGATGTCTCACCGATGACGGCGTGCCATAGGACCCGTCAAAGGTGACCCTCATTACTGACCAGTGCTGAAACCCGTCACAGATGTCTCACCGATGACGGCGTGCCATAGGACCCGTCAAAGGTGACCCTCATTACTGACCAGTGCTGAAACCCGTCACAGATGTGCCGTCAAAGGTGTGAGGATCTGGCGTAGTGATTTCATGTTTATAAATATCTCTAGCTGACCACTAAAAAACATGCTCATCTGGTTCCAAAACAGCAATGCATCAACCCCCATGCTTATTCTAGCAGTGGTTCTAGAACAGCAAAAAAAAAAAAAGCAAGGCGACATACATGAAAAACATCTCTTATTGAAACCCACCAAAACTGATTAATATGTACCAAAATTATAAAAATCTGACAAAAACAAAACCAAAAGTACAAAACTAAAAAATCTACAAACTAAGTATTAGCTAACAAAACTAATTAATGTTTAGTAGCTGACTAAACTACAAAATTTAAAACTACAAAATTTACAAAACCAAAACTACAAAAATAAAAAATCTACAAACTAAGTTATGTTTAGTAGCTGAAAAAACTACAAAACCTAATTAAGTCATGTTCACTAGAAAACTAATCTCTAAACAAAATGAAGAAGCTAGATGAGGAGCTGGTCAGAGTGCAGGCTGAAAGGTGCGTCCACAAGGACAAAAGCACAATCCGCTCGAATTTCAGTGGAGCAATAAGCAGACTAAGTGATATATCAGAGATGTTGCAGTCACCCTAAACAAAGTGCATGCATACTGGCAGTGAGCGGATGGGAAGGCATCAAACACCAACAACGACGATGCAGCAAACCTGGACGAGGTTGTTCGTCGACCTCGACCTCCACAAATAAGCCGCACGCTCCACCCGCTTGATGACGAAGCCAAGCCCAAGGGTTCCGCCATCCGTCGGAGAAGAGGGCATCACTGCCACGCCTCCAATAAGAACAGATCCAAATCGCTCCTCTCTCCTCTGCGTGTGTGAGAAAAATGGGGATTCAATTTTGAACAGTACGAGTGTCGATGGAAACGAAGGAACGCAGCGTGCGCCGTGCAGTTATCGCTCTTGGGCTCAGGATTCAGCCCAGTTGGCTATCCGGCCTGATAAAACCCTCCAACACGAATCTTGGAAAAGAATCCAACGAACAGAAATTCGGCTGATAAAACAAAAATATTTAGCAGGCTGTTTTATAGCAAATCCTTTTTAAAAAAAACTAAAAAGAAAGCTTGTATTATTGATGAAAATAGGGATTACATTCGGATCACTAGCAGGAGGCTAGGAGCACACAATCTTCGCTTTGCGCAGAACATCGACCGAGTAAGAATATGGGCTAATATAGCTTACTTCTTTATCTCTTGTGCACCTCGGCACTTTGCAATGCATCCTTTGTTTAGAAATTGTTGCTGCCCAAGACGATTGAGACGGTAGGTTTTTTTAATGGCTGTCGTGACATCAGCGATTATTTTTTTTCCAAATTTATCGGCATATGCACTCAATCATTTGCCGCCCAAAGGCCTTACAAGTGAAATCAAAATCACGAAATTCCGCTTGTACTCTTGTGTTTTCGAGGCGAGAAGTTTCAGGACCCATTTCAATAGAACTTTAAAAAATTCTACGGGCCATATATTTCGTCCGTTTGAGCTTAAGTTTTCTGTGGTTGGTTCCTGCGTGCTCTTATGTGTGAAAAAAATATTAAAAAATAAAATAAAAATAAAAAAGTTGCACCTCTCTTCTCTACACTAGAGAGAGAAAAAAGAGGAAGATTGAAGGGGGGAGACGGCGCCAGTATCCTTGGCGCCGTCCCATTGAATCAAGACGGTAGTCACTCTGGCACTCCAAAAATAACCATTCCTGAGATAAGTTTTTCAGGGGTCTATTTATAAAATAAGTTTTTGTAAAGGACCAAATTATAAAAAATCCACACCATAACTAGCCGCGCGTGCAAAACTCAGCCTGTATTTTCGCACACGGCTCCATAAAAGATCCGTATGCGAAAATATATTTTTGCAGGCGGGCCTCTTAATAGACCCGCATGCGAAAATAGGTCTGTTAAGAGACCCGTGTGCGAAAAGTCCAGCCGACTTCCCTCCATCTTAAAAAATCTACCCACTCCCTCATTCTTATCCACTCTTCTACACTCCTCCCTCATTCTATCTCCTTATCCTCTCCTCCATCTCCCTCATCTATCCGGCCACTCCTCTCTTGAGCAGCAGTCGCGGCCTCAGGAGCGCAGGCGGCAGGCTGGAGCACCCAGGAGCTGGGTTCACCAAACCGTCGGTAACCATGTGGTTATTGCAGTAACCGAGCTTACCACGGTGGCACGGTACCGGTTACCGACAGTTAGGGTTTAGTGAATTTCATCCGAATTCAAAATTTTCAAAAAAAATAATAAATTCATAAAAATTCTTGTCAGTAGTTCTTAAATTGTAGTGGCAGCTAGTAAAGAAATTTATTAAAAAGAAGGAAGTTAACATCACAGTTAAGGGCTAAATGGAAATTTGTTTAAAAAATTGAACAACGAATTAATGAAATGGGCCAAAAATTCACTATTCTTACTGATGCACGGTCGGTGGTTACCACGCCAAACCGCACAGTAACCATGCCCAAACCGTGATAACCATGCCTAATCCGCGAAATCGCCGGATTTTTGAATTCAAATGTTTGAATTCGAATTTTGTGCAGTTTTTTGCGGTTACCGCGATAGCCGTCTTACCGTGGGTGGGCGGTAACCCCTCCCAAAATGGTTTTGTAAACCCTAGCCGGGAGTGGCGTGGCAGGCTCGGGAGCACCGGCGACAGGCTCAGAAGAGGCTGGCCACGGGCGGGAGCAATGGCAGCGGGCTCAGGAGAGGATGGCCGCAGGCGGAAGCACCGGCGGTAGGCTCGGAACGGTTGGTCGTGAGTGGAGCAGCGGCGACAGGCTTGGGAGCAGCTTCCTTCGGGCTTGGGAGGGGCGGATCCGCTGCCCTCGGCCCCGGAAGGGGCGACGACGACGGTGGCTAGCGACGGTGGAGCTTGAGGACGGCGGATCTAATAGCAACGTCCTCTGCTCCGGGAGGGGTGACAATGACAGCAGGCAGCGACGATGGAGCTCGGTGGCGGCGGATTCGGCGGCGCCACCCCGGCTCTAGTTTACGGTTGTGAGGACGATGACGGCGCCTTGGAGAGCTAGGATTTCGGCTGGCGGCGGGCTAGGGTTTCGACCGATTTTTTTTTGAAATTTTTATTTTTTTGCCAAAATTTTTTTCCCTGCGGTCGATATAGGAGACTGCATGCAAAAATCACCCGCATACAAATATCGATTTTGGCCGTATGGAAAAATTGAATCTGTAGTTGTGAGTTTTTATTAACTTAGTATTTTGAGGTTGAGCCTATCCACTATTTTTCTCCTGAAATTTACCACTGTCATCAGGTATAGGTATAGCTTCCATTTAATTTCTCATCCTAGCGATAGAGATCAACAACGTCGTTGGACAAGTGTTGCCAGGTGCAGTGGCCATATATATGCAAGCGCGGCTGCCTTCTAGATGCACGGCTACAGATCTCTTTGTACACTCTCCAGCTCATCCTCTTCAAGAAGGAGCTGAAAACGACTAATTTAATTTCCATCAAAACGATAAAAGAAGGAAACTGCAGGCATCCAACAGCACCGGCCGCTAGGCTACAGATAAATAGTAGCTACCTGTTTAATTGATTTCTCCTTGGACTGTATGTGTGTCGTCAATCGCTGTGCCATGCCTCGAACTTACGTTTGTCTGCATGTGATATAAAGCCCAACACGTCAGCTGCGTCCATATGCATATATATCCGTCTCTCACACACGCATATATAACTTGTGCAGGTGGCGAAGGATATTTTCCTTCTTTCCTCCTGATGAGGACTACTTAGATATCGCTAGGAGATGAACACATATTACTCCGTACGGGTGAAGATGGATAGCGACGATGCGTTGGCTCGTATGTCAATTAGGCTCGATCGAGTTTGATCGTTAAGTAAGTTCAGTTTATTGTTTCATTTGCACGGCACATGCACGTTTATTAGATGTGTGATACGTCTGATTATATGTATTTCATATGTTTCTTTTTTATGATGTTGATTAGTTCAAAATGACAATAGATTAATTATGTAGAAAGTGTGTTTGTGTTATATTTATATATGAATCGCGTGTAGTTAATTATATATAACTTTGTTTTGGCGTGCGAAAAATCGAGATATACTGCGGAATTAGCTGCCAGGAGGGGAGAAATCGTCGTGATGATATATTTATTTTTCACCTGGGGTATGTTTTATTTGCTCTTTGTCAGGGAAATCTAAACTACTTGTCATTTACGCCGGCGTGATGGTTCTGATTTGCATGTTTGTCAAGCTGGAAATTTAATTAAACTACGTACTTAGTAGTCTAATATATGCCGCTATCATTGAAGGTGGTGATTTACATGCTTGTCAAGCTGACAATAATACTGCACCTTTTTTTTCCTGATTTGCATGTAGTATTGTTTTGATGTTTTATATATATATATATATATACTCTCTTCGTAAAAAGATTCACTTCTGAGTTTGAATATGAACATAACGTATCAGAAGTGGGTTTTTTTTACAGAGGGAGTATGTACTGTGTGTGTTAACTCGATCTGATTTTTTTTCAGGATAAATATCATATTAACCAGCTGTATGCACTAGCTATACGGTGCAGAGAAGGCGGCATGCATGATCTTTTCTCATTGTCTCAAAGCATATTCGATCGTACACTCCTTCAATTACTTTTTAAAATATAGTAACAAATTAACTAACAACGTATCCTCTTTATTTTTTCAGATATGTATCGGTGTGGTTCAAAACCGGATGCCGCCGCATCTTCTATACATCCGATCGCTGCAGTGTGACTATTCCGTGGTTGATATTTGGATATACAAGACGGTCGACGACCATATATATCATCTTTACAAATTTGTCCTAGCAAAAACACATTTTTTTTTTTGCAAATTACAAGCTAGCATGCATGTAACAAATTCGTTTTTTTAATAGAAAAATCCATTCGCATTTGTTTTCCCCATGTCATCGTCATTAAGATTACAAAACATTTTAGTGAATAAAAAAAGAGGAACCGCTGCTGCCTGCATGTATCGTGATGTTAATTTGTACTATATATGTTTGTTAATTAATGCTCTGTAGATTTCTTGGCTAATATATTCGTACGGACCCAGGTTCAGAAAGAAAGAAAGAAAGAAATGGGAAGACGACGACGATGTGAGTGCTTGCATTGCGTGCAAGTCCTCGATCGGCGCAGGCGGCTAGCTACATCAAATATCTCTTGTTTATTTCATGTCGCGACACACGTCGAAGCGCATGCGTGCCCTATCCGCAGCCTCCTGTGCGTGCCGTGTGGCTGTCTCGCCGCTGTCTCGCCGCGGCCGCGGGCGGCGCCCGCCACCACGTACCTGTCGCCTCCTAGCGTCG
Organism: Oryza officinalis; assembly: GCA_008326285.1. NCBI lineage: Eukaryota > Viridiplantae > Streptophyta > Magnoliopsida > Poales > Poaceae > Oryza > Oryza officinalis. The sequence goes on along the minus strand of BDMV01000021.1, from coordinate 862,753 downwards.
ACGCGTTCTCTCTCTCTCTATCTGTGGCAGCGCGCGCGTATACTAGACGTTGCAGATCGAATCATCATCGTCAAGAGCAATGCAATGGATACGCGTTCCTAATCTGCAAATAGCAACAGTTTAATTAATTGCCAACGGAACTAGTCATCTCGGTGGCTATATAGTGCTGCGCCTGAGCTACACAGAGATCGATCACATTTGCCCTCTATACATATATCGTCGCAAAATATTTGACGTCGACAAGTACTTTGCAGGTGCATGCAAATGGGCAAATTAATTAATCTACTATCCATGTACCTAAAGCTAGCACCTATATATGGCGCAATGCAATCAGTCATATATATAATACTGATACAGGGCCGATGTGTGGATCTGATCATATAGCAGCAGTACAATTAATCCACCGAAGCAAATCGCCCGGTGGTAGTTATCCCAAATCAGCATTGAATTATTCTTTTTTGCTGGTGGCACGGATCAAAAATTTGGAAAATCATTTCTTTTCCTGTGGAAAGGAAATTAAGCTAGTATATAATTAACTAAACCTAATTTATTGTTTCTGATTAATGAATATTAACAATTCTATCAGTGGTGCATGCACTTGGCCCTTAAATTGCCATGCATGCACTTGATGAGTTGAATGACTTAATCCAAGCGCGCTAGCTAGCTAGCTGCAGTTTCATATATATGTCCCGCAAAAAGATCGTTTTTGTTCGCAAAACGCTTATGTTCCGATGCTCGAGGTTACTGATCACTACTGTTCCATGATATGATGATGAACATATTCAACATTTTTTTGTTGTTGATATATATATTATCGTCAAAATTATTTCAAGGGAAAACCATTGAAATTTCCTAGGTATCTATGAGGATCGTGCAGCTGGAAACAACACTGAAATTACAATTTTGAGAAGCACGAATGAAGAAAAAAAATCTCTAAAGGAAAAGTTGAGCATGCATATTCTTCTCAGATCGAGAGAGAGAGAGAGTAGTACGTTCTACGTCGGTGAAGCCTAAACGAGATATCTTAAAAACCCAAAACTATTAGCCATAAGATGATAAACCTTGCACCAATCACCCTCGATCGGATAACATTGACTCTCGTTTATGAAAAGATAATACGTATAGTAGTTCTTTATCATAATTAATATATATATATATATATATATATATATATATATATATATATATATATATATATATATATATATATATATATATATATATATATATATATATATATATATATATATATATATATATATCCATATTTTGCTTTTAGCAAATGTGTCACCTTTTATACTGCTAATGCATATTATATAGATTTGCCATTGTGAAAGTAACGTAATTATATTAGTCATGCGAATTAGCTTCATTATGTTAATCGTTGAAATTAATTTCATTATTATACAACATTTTGAAGTCCTTATATTGCTTTCATGTAGAGATGGTCCACGAAATTATTTAAATCCTTTAATCAAGGACATACTATTTAGTCTCTAGTTAGATCGATCAGGGAGATCGCTGGGACGACGTACATAGAATATTTTTTTAGTAGAAGACCTATATGGAGACTAAATAACTGCAGACTTACATAGTAGCAGTCAACATGTGCTCTGGCTAAGTGGCAAAAAGAAATGACTGCAGATACTCTAATTTAAGTACCGCTCTAAGTTATATAGTAAAAACATGATCTGAAAAATAACCCGAGCTACGTAATAAGAGCACGTATCATTTTGAGAACCAGTGCAACAAAACAAGATTATACATATATAGTATATTCCCTATCGTTTTTAAGAAAGAAGACTACCATACTGCTGCCCCAGACCGGCCCAAATATATATCAACAAACATATCCAGGCCTGGCCCACAACTGGGTTGGCTTACTAGGATATTTCCTCCATATATCAAATGTGTATAGTACGTATATAAGAGAAAAGCTGGCAAAATTATATAATTCTGATCAGAAGAAAAAACCATACTTTTGTAGTCTCATTCAATGGACTTGATCGATCGATCGATCACAGCTTGAAGATCCCCTGGCCGGCCTCACAATTAATGGAAGTCTTGATTTGCAAAGGGTATTTGCCGACGAGAAAGCTCCATCAAAACCAACATGCATGCGTACGTACATAGAGAAAATCTTCCAGAGATCGATATATGGTAATTTTCGATGAGTTTATTTGTGATCAGGAAATATATTCGAATGTGCATATGCAACCTAGCTATAATTATAACTTCTGTGCATGCTGTAAATTGAAGGACAATTAATTGTAACAATATAGAGTAGTATGTAAATATATGGCAGAGGTCGATCGAAACTGACAATAGTTAGCTAACTATGCACACACCCTAAGGAATGATATATGTAGCTAGCAAATCATCATCTGTCAGCTTAATTTACCTTGGTTCCCGCCTCCTTCCTTGCATGCGTCGTTGCCATACTTGATCTCTCTAGATAAGCTAGTCTCCATAATTAATCTTTCTAGCTAGTCGGAAGCTTGTCACCGATCGATAGATCGTATACTCTCCAATACTCGGTCCCCAAACTGCAGCGGCCTGGCATCTGCATGCGATATATATAGGTATACAGAAGCTATAGGCAGCAGCGATAAATTCTTGCACAGATAAAAAAACTGAGGATATAGATCGAGATGACCTTAGATATGGTGTGTGCACAGGAGCTATATTACAGCCTTCCTTGATTCCTTCCCAGGAGACACATGAAGCAAATCCTGCATGCTTGCAACGCATGCGAAAAGCTATATATAGCTATATATAGAGAAGGTGTATCGAACGCACACAGCGTGGCACGACCAATCTCTCTCCGTCTATGTGTAGTATATGTGCATGTAATACTATACACTCATACACAGAGAGAGCTCGTATAGGTTGTGCCACGGTGTATGCGTCCGACGTCACCCCTCTCTGATGAACCACTCCACCATGAAAGAAAGCAAGCAAGCAAACATGCAAAATCGATCTGAGCCTGTGCAATTGAACAACACAAATATCCAAAGAAGAGACAGAAAGAGCCCCAACCTTAGGTAGCTAATAAGGTTTAATTAGCTACGTAGAGAGCAAAAGATCTAGCTAAGCTAGCACGCAGCGACGCCGCAGCCATGGACGGAGAAGGTCCCATTAAATAGCAGAAACCCTAGAAGTGAAAATTTACCTTCTTGTCCCTCTCCTTTGTGGGTGTGAAAGGCCGCGCTGGCTATTTGGCGCTCAACAAAAAGAAGATGAGATAGACACGATGGATGGGGTCTGTGCGTGGTGGGCATTGACTAGTGATCGGTAGCCACCTGGTTCCCATTGGGTCAGACCGCTTCTCCGGCCACGGACACCTTCTGGACCGGGAAAAAGACGAGGACGTGGACGAATCACCGCCGCCCGTCCGTCGGCTCATGCAGAGCGAGATACCAACGTGCTGCCCACGTGACTTTGCTGTACGCACTGTTTTGCAAAAGCACTGTGCGAAACGATTTTCGCATACATCATAATATGCTTCAATTTTTACAGGTTACCGAAATTTCCATTTGCTTGTCACTACTTACAAAAATGGTTTTTTAGACCCTTTATTTTTTAAACCGGCTAAACCAAAGACAATTATTTTTTTAAAACCGGCTAAAAGAAGACAAGTGTGTAATAAAAAGATTTTTGAGGTGCAAATATACCAGTATGCAAAAATCAATTTTCACAAACGGACCTGTTAAGAGACCCATGTGACACCAGGCCAGCTGCTTTGTCCTCTCCCTTTTCTTTTCTCTCCCCTCCTAAAAAAATCTATTTTTTTCTATCCTCTCTTATAAAAATCTAAGTCCTCGCTCCTTGATGCTCTCCCCTCTCCTTTTCTCTCCTCCCTCATCACCTCTTCTCTCCTCCCTCTTTATCACCCCTCCTCCACCAGCTGACGATGGGAGTGGCCGCGGTGACGGTGGTGACGGGAGCAGCGACGATGACCCGAGGGGCAGTGACGAGAGCGGCTGCTTAGGCTTGAGCTGGCGTCGCCAGCCCCGTAGCTGGTGGATCCGGCACTACCGGCTCCGCGACGAGTGAATCCATAGGCGACGGCCTAGGGACGGGCGGATCTGAAGCCGACAGCTCCATGGAAGGCTCCGGGAGGGCCGATCTAAAGGAAGTGGCCCCATAGTGGCGAATTTGCGTTGGCGCTTCGATGGGTAGAGACGGTGGGGTACTAGCGATGGCGGTGAAGATCAGGCAATGACAACTTCGTGCGACGAGGTCTGGGCTTCAGGCAGGCCTCGGGAGCTACGAGGACGATGGTGGCAAGGGGAGCGACAGATCCGCTGCTGCTGGAGGTAGGGTTCGGAACTAGGGTTTCATGATTTTTGGGGAAAAAATCACATTTTCTTTTTTTGCAGGCAGGCAGTATAACTATCACTTGCGAAAATAACTTTTTGCGTGTGGTTGTGCTATTCGCTTGGAAAAATGCTGATTTTTATAGACACATGGGTTCAGATGGATTGCTCTACCTTTTTGCATAAACTACTTTTGACCGTTTGCAAAGACCAATTTTGTAGTACTGTGTGAAATTGGTTGAGCTATTTCAAAGTCATGGATCATCTGTGAAAAATCTATTTTTCACAAATGGACTTCTTAGGAAATCACCTGTGAAAATGGTTTTTCACAGTCTATAAAATGTGTTATCTATTATTAAAGGAAAAATTGGCCAGCGATCCCATCCTAGCACTAGCTAACTCCTACTCTCCTCATCCTCAGTCCATATCCCCTTTTGCTCTTCTCTTCTCCTTTGTCTCTGTCTCCATAAAATGGATGGATGCATGAGTTTAACCTCTTTGGCATCGCCTCCCTCCTCTCTCCCGCTACTACCCCTACAACCGTCTAGTGACCATCACCCATAACTGCCAACTGGCGACCATCACCTGTCGTTGTCCTCCTTACCCTCCACCCCATGAGCGTTGTACCTCTACTGTGGTCTAGCAATCACCAACCGCCTCACCCTCTCCCCTCAAGCACCACACCGCTTCCCTCAAGCACCACCAACGAGGGTTCATCCACCTTCCCCAAGCCTCGCTTGGTACGGTTTACCCTCACATCCAGTTTTCCACATTTTCCATCATTTTGGCCATCCCGCACATCGGGCAAGGTCACACATTCCTTCCCAATCATATTCTAAGCAAGATTAAAACTTATGAGGCTAGTCAAGAGTAGTACAAATCTCGGCGCTCAATTAACCACGAGTATGGCTATTCGAATAGATTTGTTTACTTATGCAATGGTTTTATGCTTTTAATTCCGCATAACGTGACACACCCAACACATGAGACTTGTCACGGCCCTGTTTTTTTGTCACCCTCGCTTTGCGGCACCCGCTCCAAGGACTATCTATCCTCATTGCACCCTAGCACCCAACCCTACCTCGAGCCAGCGGTGAGAGGAGTCGTGGCATTCCCGAGGTACTAGGGGGTTACATAATATTCACTTAGGTACCTTTTAGGTTTTTGACATGTCATTCGATTGATCCATCACATTTTCCCTCACAATGGTAATAATTACAAAACTAACATGACAGGTGCCGTCCCACTTGGGTTCCCTAATCCGCCAGGTCTATACCCATTCGAGAAATGCAGTCGTACTCGGTTCGTTTCCTGCATAGCTTCTTGACTCGGTCCTTAATTGGTCAGGGTTGGCAGCTTACAATTTCATAGAACCACCCATATTCTATCCGTGCCACTCTAGTCGAAAATATTTTGTTTTATTAAGTTTTTGGTTTTTGCAAAGGTTTTGAATTGTGGGTGGCGCTCATGTCTCCACCCGTCTTCCGACAGTCACTCACACCAAGTGACCACCGTATTTATATCCATATACCAAACATGGAGTGTATATTCATCTAAATAGCAATGCTAAGCAGTGTGAATAGTTGACCATGCATAAATAATAGACTCAGGCAACAAGGATATATGGGTAACAATTTCAAAGATGGCTTACAAACAAGTTTAAGCATGTATTTACATAAGTAGCATGCAAAAAATAGAATCAATATGCTCAAGGAGAGGAGAGTAGTGACTTGCCATGCGGCTCCTCGTCGACTGCTGCAGCTTCTCCTTCTTCACAAATGTAACCTGCTCGACGAACGACGGGTTAACGACCGGCTTTCCTAGTCTAATGCAAAGGGGCAAAATCCTAGAAAGAGGGGGAAAAATGCAAAACTAGTGCCATTGGGTAGGTCTTGATTTTATAAGAATTTTGGCGAAAGTTTCATTGAAATCTGATTTAAAATGAGCAAGTTAAGACCTTTCAAAGTTTCAAATATGAATTAAATCAAATTAATTATCAAAACCTACTGTTCATCCATTTCTCTATTTTTAACATTATTTTTGTATAATAAAAATACCTTGTACCACTGACAGATGGGTCCGACAACCTTTTCTTTTGTAAAACAATTTTTTATTGTAAGGGAAAAGGCTAAGCCAATGATAGGTGGGGCCAGGGTCAAACTTGACATGGTCAAATTGACCATTTAAAATGACCTTGGGCCCACATGTTAGTGAAAGAGACTTTAAAACATGGTTTTAAACACATTTTATTAGTAAATGGGACCCACACATCAGCCTTACATGATAAACATTTCATTAACTTTATTATCTCCATTAGTCCTTAATTAATCTAGTCGGGCCCACATGTTAGTCTCTCCTCGGCCCTCTCTTCTCCTTCTTCTTTCTCTCTTCTCTCTCTCGCTCTCTCTCTCATCCGAGCATGTCAGCGCTAGAGTTGGCCTGCGTCGGTGGCGGGCCACTCGGAAGTGGGTGTGGCTGGCGAGGGGAGGCCCAAGGGGTCCTTATCTACTTGTGAAAGACAATGCAGGAGTTTGGAAGGCTTGTGGAGGCGCTCGAGCTTGGGTGTGGTGGTGGCGGTCTTCGGGTGCTCAGCATACTGGCGAAGCACGGCGGGGCAGCGAAAGCCGAGGCCGACGGCGGGGTCTAGGGGCACTAGGGGCTCACTGAAGCTCGCTCGAAGGTGGCCGGCGGCTAAGAAGAGCGACGGAGGTGGGGGCATGAAGCGGCCATGGGAGCAGCGGTCGGAGCTTGTTCTCTGATGAAATTCGCTGGTGCCGAGGCACAATCGGCAGGTCCGTGGCTCCAGGGAGCATCACTATCAAAAGGGGTACTCGGGAGACTATGATGGAGATAATTGAAGTATTCGGTTTTGGTTTAATTAGGTTTGAGAGAATATTATCTTGACTGTGAAGTTCTTATGGGCTACTATGGAGATTATGGGTACCATATAACCACATGGCTGGTCTATCCGACTGGATATAGGGGGTAGCTTATGTATATGGAATACATAACAGACCATGACTCGGTATTACGTTTCCTTGCGTATTAAGGAACAGCCCAGGGTCCTGGTTCGGTAATATCGTAAAGTAGATTTAGAAAACTGATACCGTATCTGGTTAGGTTTTTATCTTTGTAATCCTGCCCTCCCAACCGATATAAGGCGGGTAGGAGGTCCTCCAAGGGCATACTTTAGAGATTCACAACCAAGATCGTGAGATCAATACAACACTTGGCGGATCTAATCCCTGAAACAGGAGCAGGGTATTACTTCTCATTTAGAAGGCCTGAACCTATCTAAACCTTTGTCTCTTCACCCATCAACTTTAGATCTCGTACGCCACCCCCTTTTCTTATTGCTGAAATCTAGTTTCGACATTATTGGTCCGCTTAGCGCCACCTATGCAAACCCATTTTGACCAATTGCTAAGACTATTTTCATAGTACTAGCATAATGCCCATGTGTTGCAATGGACTTTTTTTAAAAAAATGGTAGTTCATTATATATATATATATATATATATATATATATATATATATATATATTTAAAGCCTCTAAAAGAAGTTATTCTTATTGTCTAATATATCATAGGGCGATGAAAAATTCCATAATAAGAGTATTCGATTAACATAATTTTCTTTGTGTGGGGTCTGGCCTATGGGGGCTACGACAAAGTCAAAGTCTTCTCACTTTTTGCGAGCCCCACATGGTAGTTAGGGGTGGTGGTGGCACCACCACCACTACTATCTTGTTATTCTAGATTGTAATCCGTATGAAAACCATGCACACATGTGTATCTGTTGATTGGTTTTTTCTTAATTAAGCGTCATTTTCATAATATTTTACATGGGTACTACGAGCGTACTATAACAGCTCGCTCTCCAGAACCGTGTAGCCCAGCCCATCCAACAGGCGAGCCCACTTACACTTCCATCCTAACTTTGTGTAAAAGGGTTTATCCGAGAGTGGCATGGTTGGAGGGGCAAGGTCTTATAAGTTGGTTCCACCTTTGCTAAACTAGCAAGGTGGTACTAAACATATGTGCAAAGCTCTGATGGGCCACACATGCCATATCCTAATTAGTCCAGGATGTCACAACCCTCCCCCTCCACAAAAGGACCCGATGTCCCCGTCGGTCCAACTTACCCAGATCACCACGCAGACATATAGGCAAATATCCAGGAATACACTCTCTCTTAGTGCACGCCCGTACGTCCAATGCTGGTGCCATATGCCATGCCATGTGCCTCACATAGAGCCCACATGCACAGTGTCGACTTTGATACCATTTGTAACAGCCTACCCTCTAGAACCGTGCAACCCAGTGATAAGGAACTAAGTCCCAATTTTCCAATAGGTACTGGATAAGTCGATTATGGATACTCAACGTTGATGCTCCAAAGGTTCCGACTTGAACGATTGAACCCCTCACAGTTACTACACCACTGCTCCGTTGGTTATTAACCGAGTCGAGATACAATTGACCTCACCAATAAGGCTATCTCCTGCAAGTGAATCGAGAACACAAACAAGAGAGTAGAAGATGCAATCTGAATATATTGCGAATATAAGATGAATCTCACAAGTTGGGATTCCAAAAACCGAACTAAGCGATGAAACTACAATGGTAGAATAATCTAAGCAAAACCCCACCCCAACTTTGTGTGTATGAGTATCATCATTTGGCAAGTGTCGTGAACTATTTTCTTGTCAACATGTTCTTGCTTTCTTCTTTGATTGCTTGTAGGTTCAAGGTTGTTCTTAGCACGAAAAAAGCAACAACAATCCGGAGTTGGTGTACCAGTTACTAAGACGCATCACCCTTGTGATAGTTGTAGTTGGACCGCCAACGTGGACTCCTTCAAATTGAGATTATCCTGCTCTCATCAAAAGATTGGGAACCCCTTTGCTACATCAAGTGGTATCAGAGCTCAAGGTTGCTATGTGCAGGATTTATCAGATTTTTTTGTTTATCTACAATCAAGAAATCCTAAAAACTAGGTCAAATATGAAATCCCCAAAACAGGTTGATCCTTTTGCTGATATGCTTAGTTATTCACTTGTTGAGTTTTCAGTTGCATCGATTGGTTGAGTTGCTGGTTCTAGTTGTTAATCCTTTAGAGTTTCGGGTTCTGCTTATGTTTTTTTTTCACTACCAAAACCTGTCCAGCATCATCACCATCCCCTCCAAATTCGCCATGACCACCCAGACTAGTTCCACAACGAAATCCACCTTCATCCCAACCCAATTTTCGTTCACCACCAGCACCAAACCAGCCACCACCAAAACCATTTATTGTTGTTGCCCTCAACAGCCAACTCTTTCGCAACATGGCGAAGTGAACCAACCCTTCTCAATAAGCCATAATAGTCCAAATATTTCCCACGGATGCATTTAAGCGCTCTCACTTTCAACTTGTTCGCTGAATTAATCTTGTAAAAAAATACCCTTGTAAAATCCTTGTGAAAAGTTTCAGTTCGTGCTATTTTGTGCAAAGAAAAAGATAAAAGAAGGAGAAAAGAAAAAAAGTTGAACAAAAAGAAATAAAATAAGAAGAGAGTGTTGCTTTACTAGTTGTTACTGTTTCTTCCTTTTCTTTGCTTACTTGGCTGCTATCTAGTGACCACGTTTATGTTCAGGCTTGGGTCTTTTGCATGGCTTAGCCTAGGACCAACACAGAGCCATCGTTGTGCGTTTATTCAACTTGTTTTGACTAACATGGCTCTAACTATACCTTCGTATTGCTTCCAACCTCCTATAGCTCCACAAATTTATCTACAACATCATAGGTTTGTGCTTGTTACCGACATCGGTACAATTGATCATTTTTGTTGTTCTTGCTGGTTTCCAAACACCATCTGCATAGCGTGGTAAGAACATGTAACTCAGTTGCAGAGGTTTCAAAGATTGAGATGGAGTTGAAGCTTATTACGTAGTTCAATAGTTTATAAACCATATTTCTTAGTGAGCAACATGATGCATATGAGGTATGTGATGATGTTATAGATAAAACAAATCTACGCTACCTTATTTTGAAGAAAATTATGATCTGAAAGCTTATAATAAATGGAAACTCGTGGTCGATAGATACTTTGAGAAGCATGACTTGTTTGAGAAACAAAAGATTATATGTGTCTCTAGTATTCTAATTAAAATGCTTCATATGATTGAAAACGTCTTTGCCAAAATAACAAAATATCTCAATCTTGGAAAGACCTAAAAAGATATTTGAGAGATGTTTATGTTCTTATGTATTATGATGATATTCTGTTCAATAAACTACAATGTTGAAACAAGATAGCAAAACCATTACCTCATACTATCATATCATCATATGCATGTTTGTTTATTTCATTGTGGTTTAGATGTCTACAAAGAAGCTACATAAATGAGGTTTTTACATGGGCTTAGAAAAAGAAATTCAACACAATCTTGCTCATCAAAATTATAGCTCTCTTTCTCATTTGGTACAACTTGTTTGCAACGTTGAAAGTCAAATTCAGGAGGACATGAGGAAGCAAATATCTAGGTTTGTATCTCTTATCACTAACAGTTTGTAGGAAGTGAACAATTATCAAAAAGAGGGGAGCAACATGCATGAGATGCCATTGCCATTGTTTGAAAAGAATGACGCGCCTACATCATCTGAAGAGAATACAAAAGGTAGATTAAATGGGCCTGACATAAATCAAGGTGAGTATTCTTAAGCTGACCTACACAGGTCCACTTTTCATACTAACATAGAGCAACCATTGGTGGAACCGACTGCTGAATTTCCTTTGTCCCAAGTTGATTTGCTTGCTTTTCCTTATGATAAAGAAAAGTTGTGACAAACCTTCATTTATATCCGTTACAAAACTAGTCAATAAACAGGTCGATCTAATTGTTGATTTTTTGTGTGCTGATTTTTATCATGTTGTTGATAGTCATAGTGAGAATGATGAAATTAAATTGTGATCTTCTTTAAATACTTTGGGCTATGTTCAATACGATGATCTTTGTGAGTTCGGTAATTTAGAGGAGAAATTAGTTACTAAATCTGATTTGCCATGTCCAACTAATGCTACTTTGCATATCTTTGTCTCATACAATAATAAAGGAGTTTATATGGTGCATAGAGTTTATGTTTGTATAAATCTGAAACCTCATATGGTTTTGCAAGACATTAGCAACCTAAAGAGTTATATTAATGCCAATAATATTGCCACGAGTTTCTCTAGTTTTGGTTTGAAGAAATAGGTTAATTTTAAAGGAGAGAGGTCAGATCACTCGACGTTGTTGGCAAACAATAAGCAAGTTGCACCATGTGAATACTTTGCTTCTGAAGAAGGGGAGCAAGATGAGCTATAACATAATAGTTTCAATGTAGTATCTACATCCTTTGTTGTGCATCCCCAATACCAAGTACATTTGTTTCATTGGTGGTTAATTCTATTTGCAAAAGAATTGATGATGTTACATCACGAAGGTTTCTTGCACTTCTTTTCATGTGCGCATTGCTATGGGCAAGACCATGCATTACGTGACGGGCACCACATGAAAGAAAAACCGAGGACAATTTTCTGCGAAAAAAGGAGAGGATGATGTGATCAGGACTACTATGGATGCAACCATTTGTCACATCAAGTATCATCAGGTTAACTCAGATCATAACAAGCTCCCTTTCGATTGCATTAAGAATATGGCACTCCTAATGACAGAAATATATATATTTATATATTTAGCAGTGATCGACAAGATTCAATCCATATGTTGATGTTGAACAAGTCACATCTGATGCATCCAAAGATAGAGATCAAGTCTCTCATGTTCTGGAATCGTATTCTTCCACCCGAGACTGCATTCAATTCAAATAGCCACCAAATTTGCACATGAGCTCTGTTTTAGGTAAATGAGCACTCATTGGAAAGATCTCATTGTCTACTTTCATATGCATCTAGCCTCACCATCAGATTCGACAGAGCTGCTCACAATGGATAAAAAAATATTCAGAACAACAACTTGGGCCTGGGCCTTCTATCCAGTGAATCCCATTAGCAGTCTACAGGCTATGGTTTGCTTCCACCACCCCTTCTGGTCATTTTTCCACCTATGTAAACCCTAGCAGTCACCATTTGTAACTTGGGTTTTGTTTAGATGCAAGTTTAGCTTCAGCTACTTCCTTGTACTTGTATGTGTCGGCTAGACCATTCAGATACTTGATTCAGAAGCCCAACTTCATGTGTACCAGTTTTATCATTTGGTAAGTGTTGTGAACTATTTCCTTATCAACTTGTTCTTGCTTTGTTCTTCGATTTGTAGCAGGTTTAAGGTTGTTCTTGGCACATCAATCCAAAGTTTGTGTACCGGTTACTACGGCACAACACCCTTGTGGTAGTTGTAGTTAGACCGCACATGTTTTCTCCTCCCTAAAATCGAAGTTATTTCCTCTCATCGTAAGTGTTAGGGTATCCCTTTGTTGCGTCACAACTAGAGCTTAGCGCCTTTCCATCCTTTGTGGCAATAAAATAAATAGGTTTTTCTTAACTAGAAGTGTCCCTCTAATTACTTGCATTGGAGGTGACCTTAGAGTGTGCATGGCAGCACGGGCTCTGTTGGTATTTGTTATGGTCACAAATAACTCCGCAAGCAAACAGATACCAATATAACACTTCACATTAGAATATTCAAAGGGTATCGAATCACAAGGAACGTGTGTGTATAATCTAAGAACTAGATTCAATCAAGGACAACAACGAATGATATGCTTAGGATGCAGAGGATTCCTATGGATAAATTAACTAAACTTAAGTTAAGGTAAAACTCTATCAATTGCTCCGCGCACCGGTTCACCCTTGGTCTGCCAAGGGACTCCAGACTGTAGCTCTATGATGTACGCAAATGTGGATGCATATGAAGGATGGACAGGGTTCTCACCACCTGCCGCCTATCTCACTTTCCATGAAGTATACAACAAACGAAGGTAACCTCTAACCAAGACACCATGTCACATTATCGATTATGACTCTAACGTCGGCCAAGAACTTCCTTCTTTATCCAAAGTCTTAGTACTAGAGCACTTAATATAAATACTAAGCGATGGACCCGCAACGATGAGAATCTATGTTACTTAAATAAGAAAAGTAAATGCCAAAGAAAATCACGAATACTTATATAAAATAAGCATCTGTCGAGGTATAAGATTAGAGAGAGGGCCGACAACTCCAGCGCTTCCCCAGGACTCCCCTGGAGATAGGCCAATGTTGACGGTCGTTAAGTACAAACTTTAACCGTTAACTCTTGCATAAAAGAATACGAAATAAAGTGCCAAACTTAGTGGTAGGGGTTTATTACTAACCATTTCCACTAGTATTGGTAAATATATGTATGCAGGTGATTTCTGGATGAAAACACACTCGCGATGCGACAAAATAAACCTCCGACCAATCATACGCGAACACAAGGATTGGAGGACCCATATAATAGCCAAAACCGACCTAAAGTGGGGCCAAACCATCCTCAACCGCCATAGGGGCCCACCTATCCGTCCCAGGTGAAAGGCGGTGGAGAAGTGTGGGACCTAGGGGTCGATTGAACTATTGGTTCGACCGAACCACCATGGCCGCCACTCATCTCCACCTTCCATGTGGTGGTCTAGGATTGCTCCCCAATGACGGTTGTGGGTGAACCAACCTCAACAACCGTCATAACTGCCCTATAAAAGGAGGAGCTCACTCACTTCCAAAATGCACAACAAAGTAGAGTACAACTCACTTTAGGCATCACTTTAGTAGTGTGAAGAAAATAGGTGGAGATGAGGGAAAGGTCCGGAGGACTGCCGGAGCTGTCGGCACTCTCTCCTCTCTTGTACCTCAGTGGATGCTTCTTTAATAAAGTAAGTGTTCGAGATTTCCTTTTGGTATTTAATTTATTTGTTTAAGTGAGATATATTCCCATCATTGCGGGTTCGTCGCTTAGTATTTATATTAAGTGCTCTAGCAATAAGACTCTGGATAAAGAAGGAAGTTCTTGGCCGAGGCTAGAGTAATAATCGATAACGTAGATGTGGTGTCTAGATTAGAGGTTACCTTCGTTTGTTGTGTGCTCCATGAAAAGTGAGGTAGGCAGCAGGTGGTGATAGCTCTCTTCGTCCTTTGTATCCCTTCACGTTCGGGTACATCATAAAGTCGTAGGCCGGACTCAGCTTGGCAGACCAAGGGAGAGCCAGTACCCGAAGTAATTGATAGGGTCTTACTTTTAACTTAAGTCTAGTAAATTAACCCATAGGAGACCTCTCTAACCTTAGCCTAACATTAGTTGTTGTCCTTGGATAGAATCCTGTTCTGAGATATACACACATGTTTCCTATGATTCGATACCCTTGGAATACTCTAAGATGAAGTGCTACAACGGTATCTGTGCGCTTGCGGATTTATCTGTGACCGTATCAAATACCAACAAGCATTTCTGGCACCATTGCCGGCGAACGATTGCTTATCATCTCTAAACTTGGTTCATCCTCGTATCTCTTATTTTCTTTTATTCCTTTCACTTCTTACCTACCATGGACCATCAATCTATTCAAAACCTTTTTGCTCCAAAGGCCAAGTTCTGTGAGCCACATTTTTCTTCAAAACCCATCCGTTCATCTCGCTATGAACTCTATCCTAGCTTTATAGCCATGGTTCGGGAACTATCTTTCTCAGGACGCGAAAGCAAAAATCCCTACCATCATTTGTGAGAGTTTGAGCAATTGTGTTCTTGCCTGACAATCGTGGGCATGACACAAGAAACCTTATAGTGAAAATTGTTTCCGTTCTACTCAGAAGATATGTACAGAGGAGGAAAAACAATGGTACACCCATACCGTAAGAAAACTGCATGGTGAATGGGAAGAACTAAAAAGCAGGATCTGACTTGCTTTCTTCCGGTTAACCCGTGTAGTCACTCTACGTATGGAGGTGCTCGACTTCAAACAAAATGAGAAGGAATCCTTGGTGTGGCCTGGGCTCATTTCTCCTTGTTAATTTAAGACGGCCCAGACTTGTCTCTACCTGATCATGTGTTGTTGCAAAATTTCCACTCGGGTCTAGACAAGGAGTCTGCCATGTATCTCGATACTTCTACTGGAGGTTCGCTCGCACACAAAACGACATTAAAAGGAAGGGAACTTCTGGATCATATCCTGGATAACACCTCTTTCGTTCGTTGAGAAACCGTCCTGGAAGTCGAGGATACAGATAAGGAGCCTTCAACCATCGAATTGGAACAGACAGCCTCCACATCTCAAGATTCGACCATTGAATCCTCACCCGAACCTTGGGAACTGAAGGAAGGAGAAATACAGCCTTTGGAATTCCCATTCTAGTTTGAGGGTGATCTCTTTGAAGATTATGGAAATACCTCAAACTACTCTCGCCAAAAGAGACCACCGGTCCCGTTTAGTTCTCCTGTACCACTCGAGGAAAATCTCTTCAAGGAGACAGTGTAGGAATTAACTACCATAATGAGTCACATTAGTACTATGCCTATGTCACACCCCGAAGTTTGCTTTCCAGGTTAAAATTCGTGAAATAAATCGCGTAAAATAAATTTTCCTTTTTAACCTAGAGCAAAATTCTAATTTAAAAATATATTTAATCAAGTGGAAATGGCATGGTGGGATTTTTCTTGTGTTCCCCATGTTAATATACATTAACAGGATTTTTAGTGGAATTTTCAGAGCCCTAGAAATAATTTTAATCAATTAAAAACCTCCATCGCAATAAATAAATACCTAGGAAATCCTTTTCCCTTTTTCTTTTTCTTTTTCCTTCTTTTTTGGGCCGTCGGCCCACCTTCCTCCCCCTCCCGGGCCAGCCCAAGGCCGCCCGCACCGCCCCGCCGCCACCTCCTCCCCCACTCGGGCTGGCCCGAGCCGCCCGCACCGCCCCGCCGCCACCTCCTCTCCCACTCGGGCTGGCTCGAGGCCGCGACCCGAGCTACCCGTAGTCCAAGCCGCCTCCCTCTCCCTCTCGGGCCGCCGACATGTGGGGCCACCGCCCGGGCCGTCTCTCCCGCGGCCGGCCGCCGCCGCCCTACGCCGCCCGCACCTCCCTCGCCCACGTGCCTGCACAACCGCCGCCACCCACCTCCCCGCGTTGTCCGCGCCGCCCGCTCCCGCTTGCCCCACTCCGCGCAACCGAATCCCGCCCTCTCTCTCCTCTCTCGCGCCGAACTCCGGCGAGAAATCCTAGCCCTGGCCCCCCTATAAATCGATCTCCCTGCGCTCCCCTCTCTCTTTTTCCCCTAACGCCATCGCCTCCCATGCACCTTAGCGCCGCCGCCGCCGTCGTCTCCTTCATCTCCGGTGAGTGCTGCCTCTGCTCTCTCTCTCTCCTCTCGGCGCCGCTAGCGCGCCGCCTCGCTCGGCCGCCGCCCGCTCGGCCCCGCTCGCGCTCGCCTAATCGCCGCCTCCGGCCACCGCCTGCACCCGCTGCCTTGCGCGCCGCTCGCGCCTGCCGTCGTGCGCGCCGCCGTGCCATGGCCGCGCCGTGGACGCGGCTGGCCGCTGCGCGTGCACCGCGTGGCCGCCGCGTCGGCGCCACGTCGGTGCCACGTGGTGCGCCGCCCGCCGCCGGCCAGTGGACTAGGTCCACCGTGGACCGGGACCCCGTGCCACCGACAGGTGGGGCCCACCTGTCGGTGCCGCCACCCTCCCGCTGACGTCAGCCCTGGCGTCGGCGACGTCAGCCCTAGGGTTTATTGCGTAATAATTGAATAAGGACTTTTCTGTTTATAGTAAAAACACAGTTAATCTTCTAAAATTTATAACTAATTCATCCGGACTTCGTTTGAGTCCATTCAAGTTGCAGAAAATTCATAAAAATGTCTAGAATCCATTAAAAATGGTTTTGTTCTCTGTTTTAGTAGACTTATAGCCTGTTTGCTTGTGTGCTTTGTTTTTCGTTTAGATTCCGGTAATTCCGACTCTCCAGTTTACTTTGAGGTTGTTGCCGAGGTCGATCCAACGCAGGAGCAAGGCAAGTCATGCTTATTCACTTGAACATATTGTACCTAAATTGTTAATGTCTTATTTTTCTCTAAATATTGCATTGTTTTATAATGTCATTCATGGTCTTATTTACCTACTGTAGTCAGCCTTATGGTTCCATTATCTGATTCCGTTGATAGCTTGGGAAGTAATTTAAGTAGTCACCAGGATAGAACATGCTTAGCCCTGCTTAGAAACATTTGCACATTATGGGGATAATTAATGTTTCACTATTATTTAACGATGGTTATTTATTGTTGGCTCACGATGGTGAATCGTGAATATTTAAATAATTAGTCCAACTAAAACCTGAATAATGGTGGGTTGTGAGCACATGGTTTTGATGGTCATGCTCATGACAATTAAGGACCGATTCGCAAGAAACCCTGGAAGAATTATCGTACTTTCCACAAGCCAGCATGGGTAATGGCTGGACTTGTAGTATGGCTTTTTCCTAGCCGACGCATCCAGGTGAGGGTGGGCGTGATGGAGTTGGGTCAGCGGGGGTTTACCCGTTGATCGGCTGCCGGATTCACCTAGGCACGAGAGGGGGCTGCCTGCCTTGGTTTAAAGGTGGGGGCGAAACCTGAGGTATGGTGTGCTTGGTTAGGAAGGGTTGTGCGAAGGGTCCTGTCGCATTTCCTTTTCAGTGTACCGTGGTGGTATGTCGGCGCACGGTAACATGTTGTGGGATTGTGTCTTGTGGGTACAGTTGTACACCTCTGATCAGAGTAGAACTATTCGAATAGCCGTGCCCGCGGTTATGAGCGATCAACCTGATTCACCGTGATTAGCTACACTTCTAATAACTTGACCTAATGGAACTGGTGTAGTTCAGGTGGTGGTTTGGGCCTGTCGCAACGTGGTGTAGCGTTGGGCAATGATGGTTCAATTTTGATTAATTAACTCAATTGTTTTTACCGCATTCAACTATTGTCTTTAAATGCGTATTTTATGCAAATAACCCCTTCAGCCTCCTTTGTTATTACTTGCATCATTACTCCCTTTTCGGTATGACTTGTTGAGTACAGTGGGTAGTACTCAGTCTTGCTTCATTTTTCCCCCACACCAGAGTTGGAGTACGTGTCAGATGGAGGCTACTTAGAGGAGTAGGCTTGTGCTTGCCGTCAAGGATGCCCGTGGAATGGAGTTGCCACGCTGCGGGCGTCTAGTTAATTAGAATTGCTTGTTTCCTTTTTTCGCTGCATTTCTGTAAGAGATTTCTATAGTGTTTGTAAGACGTGGATCTGTATGTCAACTTTATCGTTTGTGTACCCTGGCCGGTCCTAGACGGGGATTTTAATACACATTCTGCTTGGAATTCGGGTTAGCGAATTTCTAGGCGTGACAGCCTACAACTTATCCTTCTACCTAGAATTTGAATAAGTTAGCAATAATACTTTTACCTTTATTACCGTATTCCTCATGGGCTTGTAGCTTCTCCTTGTCTTGGATGGTTGAAAGATAGAATGGATCATAGAGTACCAATCACTTATTCTTTGTTCAACTTTCTTTCTGGAGGTTTTCAAGAATTTTTGCAATTTAAACCAAAGTTTCTCGAATGATACTGTCGATCACTCAATGTGTATAATTCATCACCAAGGCGTAATGTTGCCTCTTTATCATTCTATCTCTAAAGGTTTATATGTGGAGCTTAGAGTATGGATAAAAGATGTGGCAATACTTGTATCACATATGTTGCAAAGTCAAAAAGAGGATCCAAGGAGAAAACAAATCATACAATCTTGATCAAGATGTGCAAAGTATGTGGCTACATGATGGAAGGTGTATGTGGTACTTCTCTGTCATAGACTCTCTTTTATTCCTAACTTGAGATATGACTATTTTCTTCTAACTTTTTTTCTCATGCTGCTCAAGAACATTGATGAGCATACACTCCTTTTTTCTCATTTTTTCTTCTCATGATGATTGAGAATATTTTCTAGGAAGGTGTATGTGGTACTTCTCTGTCATAGACTCTCTTTTATTCCTAACTTGAGATATGACTATTTTGTTCTAACTTTTTTTCTCTTGCTGCTCAAGAACATTGATGAGCATACACTCCTTTTTTCTCATTTTTTCTTCTCATGATGATTGAGAATATTTTCTACCTTCCTTTCTTTTTTTGTTTTTTCTTCGGCCATCTCTTATTGCAAACTACTAGGAGAGACATTTTGACTGACATGATGTAGTATTTATTTGGTGGATGGAAAAGTTGCTAACCCCTAGTGTAGAGGTAAAACAACTATGGTAGGTGTATGGTATGTTTTTGCTAACCTCCAATGAAAAGGTCAAGCATATGTGGTGGGTGCACATGAGTGATATATTGATAAAAAAACCATGAAAAGAGTCTCACAAGGGTCACAACAAGTTGATAAAGCTCAATGCAATAACAATCAGCATATGTGTATAGGCTATTCAATAAGATCATCATATGGCTCTGGTGGGAATTTATCATCATTGAGGAACTTAATAATTTTTATTCTTTTGAAAAAATAAAGACTCCAAAATTCAAGTATCACTTGGAGAAAGATCATAGTAACTTTTTTTCACCATCTCATATCCCACAACAACCTAGATTTAGATCATGCATATGCAACCCACAAGTTTTAAGTTCGAGGCAAAAATTTTTTATCAACAAACTCAAAGACTAAGGTAAAGCTAAGTTGTAAACTAAGCACTAGTATGAAATAAGAACAAAGCAACTATTCATCATTTCAATAAGGAAAACTACAACATTCTTACCGCGTATGAAAAAACAAATATGTTTGGTATTTTTGTGTTTTGCAAATTTTTATTATTTTTCTTTTTATAATGCAATGCAATGGAAGTAAATATACAAGTTACCTTAGTGGGAGAGGCACTCCCCAAGCTAGCTTCTTGCTCATGGTGCGTGATGGGGATCGAATCCCTACGACCGGAAGTTGGCCAACATGTTGACCTGACCTTGCTGCACGGTAGCGTTGATGTTCGCCAGTTGATTGTCTATATGCTGTTGCCATGTGAGGGTCTCCTGGACATGCTAGTTCAGCATGTTGTGCATCTCGTTGGTCCGGAGATCAAGCTCTCCCAGCTGCTGGTTGATGTCCGCAAATCTTCGTCCGATATCACGAAAACTTTGAGATGAGAAAGAGTGGCGTGCACTGGACTATTGGGGCATCCCACTGAAGCTGGAGGAGTGGTCTGCACTTGGGATATCTCCCCAGAGTCTGTTGATGGGATGTTCCCACTGACCACTACTCACGCATAAACATAGGACTCTGCATGCTTCACTCGGCGCGTACTCGTTGAATGGGCTCGTGCTCAAGCTATGAGAATGATGATATGAGCTCGAACTTGTAGCCCGCTTGATCACGCTGAGGAAATGTCATGCACTCTTTTTCATCTTGCATACATGAGCAAATAACACATGAGAACACTCGAAGAATGGGTTATGTTAGCAAAAGCAAGTTAGCAGTCCAAGAGTTAGTCGTTCTTGTGGAGCTTGGTGGCCACCACAAAATCGTCTTTATGGGTAGTAACACTCCACAAAATCATTCTTGTGGGCGAGAATGCACCACAATAATTGTTCTTGCGGGGTAGGGGCACCATCATAACACATTCTTGTAGTTCAACGATTAATGTGAACATGAGATGCAAGAGAAAGAGAGAAGCAAAGTTTTGTTCTCAAATTTAAGACAAGAACATGAGAGAAACTATAGAAGGAAAAGAGAATACAAGGGCAAGCAATTGTAACTTGGTTTGGGGCAAGGAGCACAAGAGCCATGGGGTGGCTTTTATAGGGGACATCCACCCCTGGTTCGGCCGAACCAGGGGGTCGGCCAACCCCTCTTGGCCTCCCATGTTGCTCCCCTTTCAAGGCAACAATAGTAACACACTCCACTAAATAAAAGTGAAAGATTGGTTCCAACAAAGATGTCAATTCAAACCTTTTTAAATCCCCAAGTGGTCCCATTTTGATTTTCAAAAGGATAAGATTAGGGGACCACCTCACATGCCACCAAACTTTTAAATTAGTGGGTCTTCATTTCAAGAGAGATCAATCCACTAACTTTTTCATATCTCAAATTTGGTTTTTACCAAAAGTATTTTGAAAATTCAAAGGGTTGGGAATTCAAACATGATTGAGAAAAGCAAATATGCAAATGCAAGTTGAGAAATCAAATATGAAGTTGGAAGAATCAAATATGGGACAACTATCGATTTTACCTTTCGGTGAAGGACCCATTATTTTAAGTCTAACGAGTGGGACTTCTCCATTGAATTTAGCTTTTCATCACGACATCCAGCTCTAAAGATGAAGAGATGGGTGACTGTGTTTTCTTGACTCGCCAGACCTTTTTGGTTTTCTTGGATTTTGCCAGTGTGGACGACTTTGCGGAATTTGGGGGCTATGGTTTTGACTACGCTCCTTGCCTCTTTCACGTGTTTGCATTCCAGTATTGGAGAGGGAATTCCCTCTTCAACACTTCCTCCATGAAAGCTACGAGGTTATCCTTCTTCGGGGGTGTCACTTCGACCTCACGGGTATTCTGTTTGTTCGGCCCGTACTTAATCTTTATCATGGAGCATTGCTCCTTCTTGGGATGGAAATCAAACTTCTCCTCCTTGCCATTAATGTGGAGTCGGATTTCTCCACCTCTCACATCAATGCATGCATCCGCGGTACTTAGGAATGGATGCCCAAGGATAAGTGTTGTATCCTTGTCAGTGTCAATGTCTAGCACCATGAAATTGATGGGAATGAAACAACCCCGGATTCTTACCAGAATGTCTTTGGCAATTATCGTCGGGTAGCGGACCGTGGAGTCAGCCAGCTACACATCATGGGTGTAGGCAAAAGAGTAGTGAAATTCAATTGATCAAAAACTACCTGGGCATGACGTTGACGCTTGCTCCAAGGTCGCACAAGGCGTGGTCGAGATGATGTGTCCCGATCGTGCAATTGATCGTAGGACACCCCGGATCTTTCTTCTTTTCAGGAGATCGGTTGAGTATAGCTACGCTACACTCTTCTGTCAGCTTGACGATCTCCATGGTGGGCAATGGCTGTTTGTTGCTGATTATATCCTTGAGGTAGCAAGCGTAGGTAGTGTTGGCGCAGAATTTTGACTCGTCCAGCAACCAAACGGGTTCCGCGTTACCACGGCGGCTTGGGAGATCTGCTTAACTCCAGCACAGGTCCAAATTGGCTTGCCTAGTCGTGCGCAGAGCGTGCCAGTTGATTTGATCTGCAATCAACAAGAAACAAGTAAACCATATCAGAAAACAATGGTCGATCGGCCGATAGGCCGATGTCACATTGCTATAGCCCAGCCGATAGGGCAAAGCTGTATCGGCTTACTTGATATAATATGCAAATTGAAGAGATCTAATCTCATCAGCCCATGCTAAAAGCGTGTGACAGATTAATGAAATTAGCCGATGAGGGTTTCATGAGGATAACTACACTAGCTATTACTCTAGTCTAAACTTATACAAGTCAATTGGCTAACATAAATACACCAACCAGAAAGAAGTCTTTAAAAACACTCTGTGACCGATATGTTTATATTCGTCGATCCACATGTATAAGTGGCAAACACATGCAAAAACATAAATAATCACATGCATTAGATAAGACCGGCTGAAACCCCGGCGCTATCCTTAATTACAATCGAAAACAGGCTTCGTGTTAGATCTCAAAACAGGACTAAGGTCGATAGCAACTCAAAGTGTGAATCGAGACTTAACACAAAGAAAATCAAGCCGTCGATTGCTTTTGGGGATGGTAAATGCCTTAGATAATCTAAGCGAGCAAACTGATTCAACCATCATCGGCAACAAACCCTAAAATGAGTTAACTACTGACGAAACAGAATCAGAAGACCGCGTCAAGATTAGCTAACACACGATAAACGACGATCACATCATCAGGGCTTAATGTGCCTAAAGCGACACGCTAGCCCTGACGATGCAAATCGTCGGGTACGAGTTATTACCTTGCTCTTGGGAAGCAAGAACTCGTCAGAAGTCAACCTCTTGCGAGGGTTGGCGATGCGCCGAAAGTAGATTAATTTGATTGTATGATTGATTGAGAGAGAGAGCTTTCTATGTACAAACTATCAGGATATTTATACCCGAGGTTACAACAGAACCCTCGTAGGGTACGATCTTATCTACAACTAACAAACAAGTCCTTGCGGCAGACTTAAGCCACAGATTAGATCTAAACTACTTAATTTACAAGATACAACTGCCTAAAACCGAGCTTTATCTCTATTTGGCAACTTCCTTGAAGCTTATTCCGAGCCCAGACCAAGCCCACGCTGACTCTGTCAACTTACAACCCGTATCGGCCAACAATCATATCGAATCCGTATCGGCCGATACACTCTTTCTGGCAACACCTCCCCAGTCCGATACGGTTACCGGGTCCGATACGAAGCCTGGTCCGACTCCAACTCAATCCTTCCTCTCTACTTCGGTTTCCTTTTTTCCTTCCAAGTCGATTACCAAAATCCGTCGTTAACACATGCCCCCCAATTCCGCTTCATTATATAATGTGGCGGAATTAGCTCCGAGGAACCCATCGACTTCTTTGCTAGGTCTTGTCTGAAAACCGTGCAGATCCAGATTCAAATCCTTTCGCCGCCGATTCAATAAACCCTTCGCGTTTCTCAACTCCGGCGACCCCTCGGCATTCCATCAACATCGACTCCCTTCACAGCGACCCCTTCAACGACAACGATGGCCTCCGCCCCGTTCTATGCCTCCGAGATCCCTGCGGTATGTCAATTCCTTCAAAATCCACATTATCGCTTTTTCCGCCGATTTCTCCAAGTTAGGGTTTTTACTCTCTGCCCCCCGGGTCTTATATTTTCATCGTCATTCTCACGATCTAGGTCTTCAAAAACCAAATCTTGATCCCCACCGACGACAAATCCCATCGCTTTCTGCTAGGCCCCATGGGCGACTGCGACCCAACTTGGCTAATCAATGCTGAAACGGACAGAATCCCCTTTAGGCAAGCCAAGCCCAATGTGTCTTCATGGAAACATACTTTCAGGTCCTGGCCATCCAAGCTCAACGGATACAGAACCTGGCATAAGAGGATTGCTGCTGCCAAACAAGTCCACTGGGACGAGATTGGGATCGGCCAATGCATCACTTTATCCCTGGCCGATACCAAGAAGAATGAGCCACTCATGTCGGCCGCCAGCTACTTCTGGTCCAGTACCTTGAACGCTGACAAGACCAAGTTGGACGAGCTAGCGGTGGAGCCGATTGTCTTGAAGCACAGACTTGAAGAACTCCGTCGTCTCGAAGCAGAGCTAGAATCGAAGCTGGAAGCCACGCGCCACGAAATCCAAGAAGTTGAAGCCGGGATAGCTGCATCACCCAAGGCTATCGAAGACCAGACGGCAAAGCTCAAGGCATCGGCCAAGTATCTTGCCACCCTGAGTAAGTCATTGAAGCCAATCCCAGGGTCGACGGCCGATGACGCCCAAGCTATAGAAGACATTGAAAAAATTCGCCGTAGAGCCATTGCAGCTATTGCAGACTTCATAGGGTGATGTAACCTATTTTTTCTTTTTACCGTGTAAATACAAACCTTATCGGCCACGCAGCCGAATTTGATCTGAAAATTCCAGTGTGAAAATTGTTTCTGAAATCCATCCTGCGAACAGATATCCCTTTACCAATCAATCTCATCGGCCAGAAAGCCGAATTCGATCTTACTCTGAAGAAGAAAATTCCTTGAAAAATTCTGCGCTTGTATATATATATGCCCCCCAAATTTTAGAAGATGAGGGCTCATGTTGTAAAATTTGAACTAAGGGCGATAGTATGTATCAGCCATCTAAAGACGATGCATAACACATCGGCTGTAATCATAAATCGGCTAGAGGGCCGATCATGAGTCGATCCAGACGCTAGGATAATATTTCTTCAAGTACTTGCCATTAAGAGCTCGTCCATAAATCTCGCCATCCAACCCCTTGAGCAAATAAGCATTGTGAGGAACACAACGATGAATTTGAAAAGGACCTTCCCAATTAGGTGACCACTTGTCGAATTTATTATCTCTGGAACCAATCGGCATTATTAATTTCCATACAAGATCCCCTTCTTCAAACGACTTGGCGACAAATTTTTTGTTGTAATGACGAGCCACTCTATCTTTATCACATTTGATCTTCTCTAAGGCCCGTAATCGGACATGCGCCAAATCGTTTAACTCATCTACCATAAGATTATGGTACTCATCGGCTGTCAGGTCATCTTGCAAGGCAATCCTCCTTGAGCCGATGTTGGTTTCCCACGGCAGCACTGCTTCGTGTCCATAAACCAACTGATACGGAGGCACTTGAATTGCACCATGGCAAGCCATCCGATACGCCCAAAGGGAATCGGCCAGCGTTGTGTGCCATTGCCTCGGCTGTTCGTCGATTTTCCTCTTGATTAACTTGATTAAAGTCTTATTAGAAGCCTCTGCTTGTCCATTAGCTTGCGCGTAGTAAGGAGAAGAATTTAATAAGTTAATGCCCATGCTATCGGTGAATTGGACGAACTCATCGGACACGAAGATTGATCCCTGATCGGTGGTTATCGTCTGAGGTAACCCAAACCAATATATAATATATTCCTTGACAAACTGAATTGCATCTTTGGAATCAACCTTCTTAAGGGGAACGGCCTCAACCCACTTTGTGAAGTAATCTATAGTCACCAAGATATATTTGTGTCCCTTGCTCGATGGCGGGTTAATCTGGCCGATCATATCTATTCCCCATCCACGAAATGGCCACGGCTTTATGATTGGATGCATAGCCGATGCCGGTGCTCTTTGAATTGCTCCAAATTTCTGACAATCCTGGCATCCTTTATAATACTTGAAACAATCCTCTAGCATGGTTGGCCAAAAATATCCGACACGCTTCAACAGCCATCTCATTTTATGGGCCGATTGATGGGTTCCACAAATCCCTTCATGTACTTCACTCATAACAGTTTTGGCCTCCTCGGGGCCTAGGCACTTGAGTAAGACACCATCAATCGTCCGATAATACAAGTCATCGTCCAGTAGGACATAATGTAAAACTTTATACTTCATTCTTCGTGACGCCGATTGAGAAGGATTTCTCAAATACTCGATGATATCAAACCTCCAATCATTGGCATGCACGAGAGCGATCTGAATCTGAACATCTTTAGCCATCGGCCTGTAACCTGATGCCCCCTGAGCTAAATCATTGGCCTCAAAGTTCTGCTTCCTGGGTATATGCCTCATCGTCACAATCTTAAAACCTTGCAGTAACTCCTTGCACTCCTCATTGTAGACTCTAAGAATATCGTTCTTGCATTCATACACCCCAGAAAGTTGATTGATTACCAGTTGCGAATCACCAATGATTTCTACGGAATCGGCCTCGACTTCTCGTAATAACTGCAAGCCTTTAAGCACCGCTTCGTACTCTACTTGATTGTTAGTATAATAAGGCTTGATAGTAAAAGCAAACTCAAAACTTGTCCCCGAGGGGATATGATAACTAGGCCGATACCGTATCCATGTCTGCAGACAGACCCATCAAAATACAAGGTCCATGGCACAATATCTGAATATGCAATTGAGTCATCTCTATGCTGAACAATAAAATCGGCTAGGGCTTGTCCCTTGATCGCTTTAGCCGATTCATACCGTAGGTCGAACTCTGTCAAGGCAAAAATCCACTTCCCAATTCTTGCTTTTAATACGGGGGCCGATAGCATGTATTTCATCACATCGGCCTTACTTACCACGATGCACTCATTGGAAAGTAAATAATGCCTCAACTTAGTACATGAGAAATATAAGCACAAACAGAGTTTTTCTACCGGCGTGTATCTTGTCTCAGCGTCTAGCATCCTCCTACTGAGATAAAAAATAGCTCTTTCCTTACCATCAATATCTTGAACCAAGACTGAGCCGATGGATTTCTCATCGGCTGATAGGTACAGTCTGAACGGAACCCCTTTCTGTGGAGGGATTAGAACTGGCGGAGAGGTTAAATACTCCTTGATATTGTCCAGCGCCTTCTGCTGCTTATCACCCCATACGAACTCTTCATCCTCTTTTATCTTCAATAACGGAGTGAACGGCTCTATTCTTCCTGACAGGTTCGATAGAAAGCGCCGAACAAAATTGATCTTGCCGAGCAGAGATTGTAACTTGGTCTTGTTCGTCGGAGGTTTGATTTTCTTTATAGCATTGATATTCTTCTGTGTAATCTCGATTCCTCTTTCGTGGACCAAGAAACCCAGGAATTGACCGGCCGATACTCCAAAGGCACACTTGTTAGGGTTCATTTTTAAGCCATACTTCCTCGCTCTTTCAAGTACCTTGCGTAAATCGGCCAAGTGCATATCATATTCTCCTGACTTCACGACGACATCATCAATGTAAACTTCAATCAAAGAGCCGATGAGATCATGAAAAATATAATTCATGGCCCTCTGATATGTAGCTCCAGCATTCTTCAAACCGAATGTCATGACAACCCATTCATATAGGCCGATTGCCCCTGGGCATCGGAATGCTGTTTTGTGAACGTCTTCTTTGGCCATGAAAATTTGGTTGTAGCCTGCGTTCCCATCCATGAAGTTGATAACCTTGTGTCCAGACGCGGCATCGACAAGCAAATCAGCCAGAGGCATAGGGTACTCATCTTTCGGTGTTGCTTTGTTCAAGTCTCTGAAGTCAATACATACCCTAAGCTTGCCATTTTTCTTCACTACTGGAACTATGTTGGAGACCATTCTGCGTATCGGCAAGGTCTGATGAAGTTGGCATCATAAAGTCGTGTGATCTCTGCCTTGATAGCTTCGTGCATATCGGCCTTGAATCTCCTAGGAGCTTGTTTAAACAGCCGATAGCCTGGTTTGATTGGTAGCCGATGTTCTACAATTGATCGGCTTAATCCTGGCATCTCATGATATTCCCGTGCAAAACAATCCATGAATTCTTTCAACAGATTTATAAGATTACTCTTGTATTCCTTTGGCAGGTTAGCACTTACGTACGTTGGCCTAGGCCTATCACCTATCCCTATATCAATCTCTTCAAGTTCATTGGCCGACGTAAAATCGTGTCCCAACTTGCCATCTAGCTCGTCCACCGCATCATCTGTGTAGGGACTAGCTTGTTCATCTTCAACGGCGGACGGCACATCGTTGCTAAAGTAACTGCTTGTCTTGATCTTCAATCGTCTCGATGTCGCAGTCAGTTACTTTGAGGAAATCGGCGTCCTAGACTCGTCCGGACAAGCAGTCGATTCCCTCCATCTCCCATACTGCGAGATCGGCATTGGCCACGTGTACTGACCGATCGGCCTGCACGATCTCAACCTGGTCCCCTTGCCATTGCATGAGGCATTGGTGCATTGTTGAAGGGACGCAACAATTTGCGTGGATCCAATCCCGTCCCAACAACAAGCTGTAGGAACCCTTTCCGTCGAAGTCGAAGAAGGTGGTGGGTATTGTTTTGCTGCCCACGGTGAGTTCCACGTTTAGGACCCCCTTCGCTTCGGACGCGTTGCCACCGAAGTCCTTTAATACCATGTTGGTCTTGATAAGGTCTTCAGATACCTTCCCAAGCTTCCTGAAGGTTGTGTATGGCATTAAATTGACCGCCGCGCCGCCATCGACCAGCATCTTCGTCATCGGTCGCCCATTGATGAATCCCTTGATGTATAACGGCCGCAAGTGTCTGTAGCTGGCGTCAACTGGCTTGTCGAAGATGGCTTGATCTGGTGACAACTGTAGTCTGGCCGAAGATTGTTCGTCGTCGGCCATCGCTTCATCAGCCGCCTGCACGCTATACTCTGCTGGCAATATGAAAACCATATTAACAGGCGCCGATGCCACTCTTTTACTTT
Source organism: Oryza officinalis (assembly GCA_008326285.1). NCBI lineage: Eukaryota > Viridiplantae > Streptophyta > Magnoliopsida > Poales > Poaceae > Oryza > Oryza officinalis. Next base: position 833,526 of record BDMV01000021.1, on the reverse strand, counting down.
TTGAAGCCGAAGAAGCCCGAGCTGTGTTGGAAGTGCCCTCATCGGCCTTGACCACCGTGGATTTTATCCTCCACTCCTTTTTGGTCTTGGCTGGCCGATGGGCTATCTCTGCCTGTTGCTCCTGGATTTACTCCTTCCTCCTTAGCCTCTGAACCTGCCGTTTTTGTGTCTTTGTGAATACATCGCTTGGGCACCATTGGGGGTTCTGGACTTGCTCCTCGTCTTCAATATGTTGCTCTTGGTGCATCGGCCCTAACCTCTCATGAACCGATTTTCTTTGCTTGGCCGGCCGATGTGCTTGCCTGCTTGAGCTGCCCTGATAAGAATCTTCTGCACCATTGCATGCAGGGCACTCCTGGATAGATGGCAACCTCATTCCCTCACTCCAGCAGAACCGGAAAAACTCGCACTCCCAATGTGGGTCGTAGGAGTTGTCTTGATCGGCGTAGTCTTGAGCTTGTTCTTCCTGCCGCCGCTGGTATTTTCTAATCAGGCCCTCAGAGGTCTGATAAGGTCGCTTGCCGGTCCGATGGGCACTGCCATCGGCCCTGTCCGCCCACACCATGTTGACTGGAAACGGATGTCCTTCGATCTTCATCGGCCGCTTGGCATCATCGATTTTAATCCTGCCTTGCTCGATGGCCGATTGAATCTGTTGTCTGAAGATCTTGCATTCATTTGTATGGTGTGAATAAGAGTTGTGCCATTTGCAATATCTTCTCTTCTTGATCTCTTCGGCCGATGGCAATACGTGACCCACTGGCAACTGAATTTGCTTTTCTTGCAACAGTAGATCAAATATCTTATCGGCCTTGTTGATGTCGAAGTCATATTTATCTTCCTTGTCGCCCTTCTTGGCCCATTGGCAAGTTGTCGGCTTTCTCATCCGGGCCCACTCGGCCAGGTCGACATCAACATCTTCCTCGTCGTCATCGTCGGAGGCATACTGATAAACTGTGTTGATTTTCTTTACAAACTTCTTTGCCTCCTGGAATCGTTGTTCGTGGGCCGATACCCGTTGTGCTAGCTGAGCTAGGCTATCAAATTCCTGCGAGGAGAACCTCTCGCGTATCGGCCCTAGCAATCCTTGAAATGCCAAATCGGCCAACTGGGAATCGGTCAAGCTGAGGCTATAACACCTGTTCCTTATGTCTCTAAACCTCTGGATATACTCTGGGACCAATTCATCCACTCGTTGCCTGATGGCAGTTAGATCGGACAGTTTCATCTCTTGTACGCCATTGTAGAAATACCTGTGAAACTGTTTCTCCAGATCTATCCATCCTCTGATGGAATTGCAGGGTAAAGATGAAAACCACGTGAATGCAGACCCTGATAAGGATAGAGGGAAAAACCTCACCCTCAACGCCTCGATAGCCGATGCCTCCCCGCACTGTGCTAGGAATCGGCTGACATGCTCGTACGTCGAGACGTTGTCCTGTCCCGAAAACTTGGAGAAGTCCGGGATCTTGTATCGGCCTGGCAATGGCACTCTGTCAAATTCCTCGGGATACGGGTGCCGATACACTGTAGAGTTTTCCTTGGGCTTCAAGCCGAACTGATCTCGCATCACTTCAGCTATCATATCGGCCCAGTATCCTGCGGGCCGATGTGGGAGGTCTTGCTGATATGATTGCTGCAAGCCCTCTACTTGATACTGCTTGGGGGAGTACGGCTGGTAGTGGTGATCAAGATTCTACGCGCCATACGGCCCTGCGGTGTGCTGCTGGTAGCCTTGTGGCACATTGTATGCAGCTTGAGGTGGAGGATTGTTGAACACCGGGGCTTGTGGCTGTCCGGCCGATGGCTGGTGAACAGGAACTTGCTGCATCGGCTCGATCACTGGTTGCTTCCCCTTGGTCCATTGAGCATATTGCTCCTCCGTGATGTGCTGAGGGCTCCCCCCTGTCTGACTGGTGAGGACCAGTGGCAGTGTTATTGTTGGCTGCGCCGATGGGGGTGGCATCGGCGCTGTCGGCTGAGCCGTGCTCAGGTCGTTCCTCAGGGTCCGATAGGCAGGAAACTTATTTTCTGGTAAGAAAATCGGCCCCTGAGGCTTGTACTAGTGAATTGACCCATCTAGGATCGATTTGACCGTATTGGTCAATGTGTTCACCAGGATCCCCGATTGGTTGACTAGCGCAGAATGAACTGCGGAGTCAATCCTGTCTTGCAACGTCGGCGCTGCAGTATCTTCAGTCTTGACGGTGTGGTCGTGCGCCGCCGCCGACGTGCCAGCTCCATCTCCAGGACTCGGCATAACTACCTTGGATTTTTGGATCAAGGTGCCTTGCCGAGTCCTAGAATATGTTTGCAGGTACATATTCTGGAACTGCTCGACCAGATTTTCCATCTCAGCCTTCTGCTCTGCATTGAGCTGGTCGGCGGTCACAGGGACGATGTTCTCCTCGGAAATCTCGACCTGCTTCGACATCTTGAGGAGATTTGTTGCTGTTGCAGAGTTTGCATTCTTGGTCCCACTGGGCGTGGCAAAAGCCTGTTGGCGTAGAATTTCGACCCGTCCAGCAACCAAACGGGTTCCGTGTTACCACGGCAGCCTGGGAGATCTGCTTAACTCCAGCGCAGGTCCAAATTGGCTTGCCTAGTCGTGCGCAGAGCGTGCCAGTTGATTTGATCTACAATCAACGAGAAACAAGTAAACCATATCAGAAAACAATGGTCGATCGGCCGATAGGCCGATGTCACATTGCTATAGCCCAGCCGATAGGGCAAAGCTGTATCGGCTTACTTGATATAATAAGCAAATTGAAGAGATCTAATCTCATCGGCCCATGCTAAAAGCGTGTGACAGATTAATGAAATTAGCCGATGAGGGTTTCATGAGGATAACTACACTAGCTATTACTCTAGTGTAAACTTATACAAGTCAATCGGCTAACATAAATACACCAACCACAAAGAAGTCTTTAAAAACACTCTGTGACCGATATGTTTATATTCGTCGATCCACATGTATAAGTGGCAAACACATGCAAAAACATAAATAATCACATGCATTAGATAAGACCGGCTGAAACCCCGGCGCTATCCTTAATTACAATCGAAAACAGGCTTCGTGTTAGATCTCAAAACAGGACTAAGGTCGATAGCAACTCAAAGTGTGAATCGAGACTTAACACAAAGAAAATCAAGCCGTCGATTGCTTTTGGGGATGGTAAATGCCTTAGATAATCTAAGCGAGCAAACTGATTCAACCATCATCGGCAACAAACCCTAAAATGAGTTAACTACTGACGAAACAGAATCAGAAGACCGCGTCAAGATTAGCTAACACACGATAAACGACGATCACATCATCAGGGCTTAATGTGCCTAAAGCGACACGCTAGCCCTGACGATGCAAATCGTCGGGTACGAGTTATTACCTTGCTCTTGGGAAGCAAGAACTCGTCAGAAGTCAACCTCTTGCGAGGGTTGGCGATGCGCCGAAAGTAGATTAATTTGATTGTATGATTGATTGAGAGAGAGAGCTTTCTATGTACAAACTATCAGGATATTTATACCCGAGGTTACAACAGAACCCTCGTAGGGTACGATCTTATCTACAACTAACAAACAAGTCCTTGCGGCAGACTTAAGCCACAGATTAGATCTAAACTACTTAATTTACAAGATACAACTGCCTAAAACCGAGCTTTATCTCTATTTGGCAACTTCCTTGAAGCTTATTCCGAGCCCAGACCAAGCCCACGCTGACTCTGCCAACTTCCAACCCGTATCGGCCAACAATCATATCGAATCCGTATCGGCCGATACACTCTTTCTGGCAACACCTTCCCAGTCCGATATGATTACCGGGTGCGATACGAAGTCTGGTCCGACTCCAATTCAATCCTTCCTCTCTGCTTCGGTTTCCTCTTTTCTTTCCAAATCGATTACCAAAATCCGTCGTTAACAGGTAGGCACCTGCAATGCATCCAGTAATGGGACATTGATAGATATATTCTGGATTACCTCGATGAACCAGCTGAATTGTTCATCCACGGTAGGCTTCCTGTTGCGGTAGGGAAATGACATGATGTCCATGCCAATGAACTCTTCTGGAGTCGTTCTCTTGTCTTGTGCCTTATCTATGTCGTCAAAAGAAGGTTCATTCTCCTGGGTTTCCTTTCCCTTGGCTGCCTTAGATGGATATGGTGGGTCACGAGTGGACTTGCCTCCTCTCATGGCCACCGCATTCACATTTTCCAAGGATGGCTCGGGTTGTCCTGGGATCCTCCCTGTCTCGGCAGAGGGAACGGCAGCAGCTAGCTGAGCAAGTTGAGTCTCCAGCATTTTGTTGAAGCTCAGCTGGTTCTTGATGACCGAAGAAAGACCCTCCATCTTGGTATGGATGCTTTCCGAGGTTTTGTCATTGGTCGCCAGTTTCTTGGACATCGTCTCATTGATTTTTGCCTAGCCAAAGATAAGATCCTTCAAGGAGGGCTGGTTAGGATTGAAATTACCATTGTTCACTCCTTAGTAATATGAGCGTGGTTGGTTCCACTTGTGGCCTCCTTATGGACAGTACCCATTGTTGTTGTTGTTCATGAAAAATACTTCCTCATGGGTCTCAAGGCAATCATTCCCCGAATGTCCGGTGTTGCCACAAGTCTCACATGTTATTGGGACGTCTAAGGCTTGGACAGTACCGTACATTTCCACCTTATCCCAAGCGTGTTCGTCCAAGCGCTTTAGGAGGAGATCCATCTTAGCGGCAAGCATGTCCATCTCCTTGATGGTGTGCATGCCCCATTGATGGGGTTAGGTAAGCTCCTCACTCTAGCCTTGGTTGGAGACCATCTTCTCAATTAACTCTGATGCATGAGTGACGGTGAGCAAGAAGAACGCTCCACCAGTAGCAGCATCAATATGGTCACGGACCGACTGCGTCAGCCCATTGTAGAAGTTCTGGATAATGAGCCAGTTATCCATCCCATAGTAAGGGCAGGCCAGGATGTACTCCTGGAGTCTCTCCCATGCCTCCGGAATCGACTCGTTGGTTGCTTGCTAGAAACTTAAATTCTCCCACGAAGGGTGTTGGTTTTGCCCATCGAGAAAAACTTCGTGAGAAACACTGCTGAGCATCTCTCCCATGTGTCTATGGCACTTCTCTTGGAGTAGAACCACTGCTTCACTCTCCCAAGTAGCGAGAACGAGTACAGACGGAGCCTAATGGCATCCTGAGTTACTCCCTTAATGACGATAGTGTCATAGAGCTCAAGGAATTGTTGGAGGTGGGCGTTAGCACCTTATTCGCTTTCTCATAGAATGGGGTTGCCTGCACCATAGTGATTAGACCCGTCTTGATCTCAAAGTTGACATCCCTAGTGTTGATACTTGGCCCAACGGGCACATTGGAAGCAGAGGGAGCCAAGTATTCACGAAGGGTCTTCTGATCCATTGGCTGAGAGCGTGATGGTACAAAGATGACTGGCTCAGGTTCCGAGAGCCTAATTTGCGAAGGAACAACGCAAGGTCGGACTCTTCTCGCAAGCTTCACTGGATTATCAATGAAGTTTTTTGGCAAGTCAAAACCGGTCATACACTACCTGTTTTCACATAGAAAGAAAACAAATCAAGATTAACTTGTTTGGACTAATGTTTATTAATCATATTTATGATTATGAATATATATAATCTATTCTTTAACCGGTGCCTTTTCCGGCGACGGTGCCAGAAATGCTTGTTAGTGTTTCTTACGATCACTGATAAATGCGTGATAGTGCAAAGATGACTAGTTCAGGTGCCGAGAGCCTGATTTGTGGAGGAATGACGCGAGGATGGACTCTTCTCACAAGTTTTTCTGGATTATTAACGAAGTTTGATGGCAGTTGAAACATAAGAATATAACTACTAAAGTAGTATATGAATTATGAACATAAGAATATGTTAACAGCAGATTTTTGTAATCTACTCGGAGAGGAAAGAGAAAACCGACATCGGACTAGGTGGAGCGCTAGCAGAGGGGCTGTATCGGCCGATGCGGGTTCAATACGGTCATCGGCCGATGGGAGTAAGAGGCTGATGGAGGCAGCATGGGCTCGGTTTGGGCTTGGATTAAGCTTCTAGGAGGTTGCCAAATAGGGATAAAGCCCGGTTTTAGGCAATTGTATTTATTAATTAGGAAGTTAAGATAGATTTGATTTGATCTATGGCAAGAGTCCGCCATAAGGACTTGTTTGTTAGTTAGAGATAAGATTGAGTCTCATATGGACAATGTTGTAAATCACGGGTATAAATATCCCGGTAGTTTGTACATAGAAGCTCTCTCAATCAATTCAATAACCAATTCAATCTACTTTCGGCGCATCGCCACCCTCGCAAGAAGTTAACTTCCGGTGAGTTCTTGCTCCCCCAGAGCAGAGGTAAGAGCTCGTACCCGACGATCTACATCGTCGGGGCTAGCGTGTCGCTTTAGGCACGTTAAGCCCTGACGATGTGATCGTCGTTTATCAATGTCTTGAATAATCTTGATGTGGCTTTCTAATTCTACCTCGCCAGCGATTAACTCGTTTTAGGGTTTATTGCCGACGGTGGTTGAATTAGCTTGCTCGTCTAGATTATCTAATGCATCTACCATCCCAAAAACGATCAACGGCTTGATTTTCTTTGTGTTAGTTCTCAATTCACACTTTGAGTTGCTATCGACCCTAGTCCTGTTTTGAGATCTAACTCAAAGCCTGTTTTTGATCGTAATTAAGGATAGTGCCGGGGTTTCAGTCGGTCTTATCTAATACATGTGATCACCTTGTGTTTTTACATGTATTCGTCACTTGTATGAGTAAATTGACAGATATAAATGTGTTTGTCATAGATTATTCTCAGGACTTCTTTATGATTAGTGTGTTTATATCGGCTGATTGGCTTATACAGGTTTGCATTAGGGTATTAGCTAGTGCATTTATCTTAGTATTTCCTCATCGGCCAATGCCATTAAATTGACACCAGCGTGTTGATGAAGGCTGATGAGATTAGATCTGTCTTTTAGTCTAATTTCTTTATGACCTCAAGTAGGCCGATATAGCTTTGCCCTATTGGCTGGGCTCTCACGATGTGACATCGGCCTATCGGCCGATCGACCATCGTTTTCTAACATGGTTTACTTGTTTATTCTTGTTGATTACAGATCAAATCAACTGGCACACCCTAAACGCACCTAGGCAAGCCATTGGACCTGCACTGGAGCTAAGCAGATCTCCCAGGCCGCCGTGGAAACGTGGAACCCGTTTTGACATCTGGCGGGTCAAAATTCTGCGCCAACAGAATATAAAGAAGATAATTCTATTGATTCAACTATAGTCTTACAAGAAGACATACCAGAATCTCCAAAAAGACTATAGGACCAAAGATACTCTAAGTCTATTTCCATTAATACTATAGAAGATACAATGTAGATAGAGAGAATTGCTCCTGGAGATGTGTGTTGCAAGTGAGGGAATGAGCTCCTTAAATAGGTTGCTTATGGCAGTTGGAGAGGTCGATTAGTCCCACAACCGTCATTGGGAGCCAACCAGGAAGCCACATGTGGAGGGTGGAGATGAGAGGTAGCGATGTCGGTTCAGCCAAACACTCAGCACCGCCTCTCTTCACAGCCTTTCACCAGGGGATGACAGGTGGGACCCTTTGAAGGTTCCCAGTAGTTTGGCCTGACTTTAAGTCGGTTTGAGCTGACTTGTGGGCCCCTCAATTCATATGCTCGCACGAGATTCGCCGGAAGTGTGTTTCCTTTCATGCCAGCTTCAGTTCTCCTTCACTTTGATGTTTATTCTCTGCATGCATGTTAATTCTACAAGTATAGTGAAACTACATTATTTATTATTGATATACGTGTACGAAATGCTAGTTCCCCCTTTATTTATTATGATAGTTGGCAGTCGAAGTTGGTACTTAATGACCGTCAACAATGCACAAATTAGTTTGAAAATTACTTGTGGATTTCTGGGTGTCACAGGACCTTCGAAAGGTTTTATCTATGGGTGCTAACGGTTCATCCCCTAAGCACTGTAATGCAAAGATTACAGACATGATGTTAGCACAGATAGTAGAATTATACAGAACATTCACCATGGCCTCTCTCATAAGTCATTAAAAAGTTAAGGACAAGCAGCTAATCCGAATTAGTTCAGGAGAAAGCTCCACCTCCCTTAACCACTCATTGCTCATAATGGTACTCAATTCTCTCACCGTCTTTTTGAGGAAATTTTCCTCGAGCGACTCCGAGGGACTACATGGAACAAGTGGTCTCTTTTGACAGGAATAGTTCAAGGTGTTTTCACAATCTTCAAAAAGATCATCCTCGAACTGGAAATGGATTTCTGAAGGCCGAATATCTTCTTCCTCTGGTTCCTGAGGTTTGAGTGAGGGCTAAAAAGTTGAATTTTGGGATATGGAAGGCATTGGCTTGGATTCAACGGTTCAGGACTCCTCATGGGTATGCTCGACTTCCTAGAGGGTTTCATAGTGTATGAAAGAGGTGTTCTCTAGGATACAATCCAAGAGTTCTCTTCCTTCTATCGTGCGAACGAACCTCCAATGAAAATATCGGGATACAAGGCAGGCTCCTTCTCTCTCTGCTAGAAGCTGAGAATTCCCATCAGTAGGGGAACAACACGGGCTAACGGAAGAAAGCAAGACAGAACCTGCTTTTGAGTCCCCCTCCCAATTCACCATGCATATTTCTTATGATGTGAGAAGGATTGCTCCCGAACTATGGCTATAAAGCTAAGACAAAGTTCACAGCCAGATATGAGAATGGGTTTGAAGAAGATAGTGGCTCAGAGAACTTGCCCTTCAGAGTAGAAAGATTTTCAATAGATGGTTGCTCTATGATAGGTAAGAAGAGAAAGGAAGAAAATAAAAGAAAAAGATATGAGGATGAACCAAATTCGAAGATGACACAGCAACCATTCACCGGCAATGGCACCAGAAATGCTTGTTGGTATTTGTTATGGTCACAGATAACTCCGCAAGCACACGGATTTTGATGTAGCACTTTACCGTGGACTATTCCAAGGATATCGAATCACATGGAACGTGTGTGTATAATCTAAGAACAGGATTCAATCAAGGACAACAACGAATGGTTGGGCTAGGCTAGAGAGGATTTTGATGGATTAATTAACTAAACTTAAGTTAAGGTAAAACAATACATAAAAAGTAAACAAACATGTAGAGCTTAATTTTGCAAGTTGAATGGCTCAATTTGGAGTTCGTATGAATTAGATATGAATTTTAAAAGTTTTGAGCCATTTAAATGAATTTCTGGAAATTAAATTTATTTATTGCGCAATTATTAATTAATTTTACAAAGGAAAGGACTACGTTGACATCATCAAAGGGAATCGGCGCCGGAACGGCGGGTCCCACGTGTCAACGGGTCAAGGGGCGGCTGATCCACGGTGGACCAAGTCCACGCACGCACGGGTGCGGATGCACCATGTGGCGCTGACGTGGCGGCCACGGCGGATGGACGGGAGAAGGTAGCGTCGATATGGACCGGATTAAATGAAGGGGGCCCACGTGTCAACGACATAAAAGTTGGCGAACCGAGGAGGAAAAGGGAGGTAAAAAGGACTTGGTACTGGAAAAGGACCAATGAGCTGAGGGACATAAAGTAGACTTTTGTGTGGAGAAAGGATAATAGGCCGACGGCCCAAAGAAGCGGGCGGAGGGACGTGAAATGGACTTCCCGCGATGGGCGGCGCCAATCGGGCCAGTGGCCCAAAAGGAGGAGGGACGCAACATAGACTTTCGCGGGGAGTAAGGTCAATGGGCCCAACGACTACTGGCCCGGAGGGAGTGGTGGGCCGGCCCGGGTGCGGCCTCTACGGCCGGGGTGGGTGGCTAGGGTTCGGCCGAACCCTAGGCCGACCGGCCATGGCACGGCGGTGGCGGCCACGGGCCGAGCGATGGCGACGCGGCGGCGCGGCCACCGACGGGGATGGCCGGCGAGCGGCGGTGGCGGTGGCGTTGTGGCGGCGGCGGCGCACGGGACGGGGCGGCGCACCAGGGAGGAGAGAGGAAAGGGAGGGAGGGAGGGGAGCTCACCGGGTAGGCCGGAGCCGAAGAAGACGGCGGCGGTGCCGACGTTACGACGCGGGGTGGACGGCGCGGAGGCGCGGCCGAGGCGCGGGGAGCAGCGGCGAGGCCGGAGGGGCCAGCGGCGACGCGTGGGAGCGGCTAGGGCGGCGGCGGCGTGCGACCGGAGTGTGGGGGCGGGCGGCGGCGCACGGGCGGAGCTCGTGGAGAGCGGGGGAGGGAGCGGCGAGCTCGGGCGAGGAGGGGAAGAGGTGGAGGGGAGCACGGGGATGATTTTTACAGACGAGGGAGGGCGCGGGATGGCCAGGGGCGCCCGGAATCGCCGGCGGAGTGGGAATGGTGGCCGGGGGAAATGGCGGTGGTTGACCCGGCGGAGGTTGAAGAAGGGAGGAAATCCAGACTTCGCGCGGCTGGGTCAGAGAGGAGGAGAGGGGAGCCGAACGGGCTGAGGCGGCCTTGGGCCGAGGGAGAGAGGAAGGAGGGAGGGACGTGGCCCGCGGGCCGCGCGAGAGGGACAGGGGAGGGGGCCGCGTGGGCCGCGGGAGAGAGAGAGGGTATTTTGGGCCGAAAACGGCCCAAAACAAAGGGGACATTTTTAATCCATTTTTCCATTAATTTAATTTGTTAAATGAACTTTGTGACTTTAAAATTATTTCTTTAGCTCCAAAAATTCACAAAAAATTTTGGAGAGTACTTTAGGGCACGGGGAATATTACAAAAATATTTCCGGCCATAATTTTTAATGGAAAATTTAATTTCCCTCACAATTTCACTTGATTAAATTGCTTTAAATTTTTATTTAATTTTTGGAAAATGTATTATTAGGCAATTTTTAATCCCGATCGAAAATCGGGGCGTGACAAATCTACCCCCCTTATAGGAATCTCGTCCCGAGATTATAGGATGGCTTGAGAGAAAGCTGGCGAGGGCAGGGTTGGACTGGTGTGCTGGCCTCGCTGTTCCTTTCTGATTCGGACTGACTGTTTGACCGGCCAAACCTGTGTAACTGGACTGGCTCACTTCAACCTTGACGTTATGTTGTCGTCCAAAAGCTGCACTGGCTGATTCTGCTCGAGCTGATATTCATCAAGACTATAGGTGTCCATAGATCATTCTTTCTTTGGTCTGGACAATTTATGTTCGCAAACGTGATAAACCGAGGATTCACTTTGGTGACTAGTAGCGGGCGGAGCTGCCCCTGACACGTTATATCCGATTTTAGTAAATTCACAGACTTGGAATTTCCTTGATCTGCTCTTGACCTGAAGGATTTGCGTAGTTGTTTTCTCGAACTAGCCCTGAGTGCTTAATAGACCACGCCCAAAAGGTTATTTCCTTAGTATAACATTTTACTCCTTCGCTTATCCTTGGCTGACCCTTCTAGATCGGTAAACAATAAGCTCGGCAGTTGTTTTCCCACGGGTACCGCAACCTGTACGACTGTCGAAGGCTGACTTTGATGTTGCCGAGAGCTTCTGCTTTTTTTTTTGACCAAAACGTGTTTCCTTTCAATTCTTGAGTAGAGATGATTCACCAAGAAGGATTTTCTGCCATACACTCCGCTGTGCTGGCTATACCTTGCTGGGTTTGATTCTTGTACCTTTCTTACCCATGTGTAGAGTAGTTCCTGTCGACTTCCGAGAAACATTGAGATGATTTTTGGAAGATATCCTTGTTGCCTTGAATTACGAACAAGCATTCTTGATTCATGTTCACACCATCAGGGTGCTATTGTCACTTACCATTTCCACATGACTTTCAAGGTTAGAGAGTTCCGGTGATCCTTATATGATGTCACACTCAAACGCTTGGTGCATCTTCTCATACTCTTGAGGTGTCCATTATATGACCCTTCTATGTATCTCCTCATGTTGAGGGTTTTAGTGGTCTAACCATCTTTACTTCGTGGGTTAGCCGTTTTCTTACTTAGTTGGCAATGAGGTTTTAGAGTTAAACCAAGCTGCAAATGGCTTCGAAAGGAAACTCTAGGTTCCTTATGACACTGACAGGTATACAAGTGAATCCACCTTTTGGATAAACGAGATGAGCCATACGAAAAGGGAAAAACTGCCTGACATAAACTTTATTCGATAATCCTTCTTTTATTACATAACTGTGATGAAGTTTCTATGTACACGAAAAAACACTTGAAGACCAAACACTTGTAAACCGTGGCATGCCTTGGGTGGTGCTGCCTTTACTACTGTGATTCAAGCTGGTTTGTCTTGATCTGTCCTCGCTTACTAGCTGGTGTTTCAACGGTAACACTGCTTTTCTTGCAGACATTCCTTGGGAAGATGACAACCTTCTTGGTAGTTGCGGTTAGTAGGACCTCCTTGTGTGAGATGTCGCCAATCTGGAATTGGTTGATGGACATCGGGATCGGAGCAACGCGGGGTGCATTGCTTGGTTTGTTATCAGCCACGCGAACTGGTGCTGGGGACTCTTGCTGGGGTTGCTATGGATGGATTGTTCTATCTTCTTGCGGTTGGAGCAGGTTGTCGTTGTCCTGGCATTGCTTGCCTTGCTGTGACTGGCTCTGTAGTTTTGGGATGATTGCCGATGAAACTGGAGACTTCCCTTTGGTAGCCTTAACAATGATTCGCTGTGGTGGGGATCGCACATCCAGGTGACGGTTGGTTTCACTTTTCTTTTTAGCATTCTTTCGCTGGATTTGACCCTGCTGTGCCGAGGCCGAGGCAATTGGGGAAGTTAGGGTGTCGCAGACAGTGCCGGTACCTTGAAGGTATTGACGTTTTGGCATTGGACAACCATCGGATAAATGGCTTGCATCTCCACAGTTGAAACAACGGTGGACTATTCTCTTTGGTCTCGGGAACGGACACTTATTGAAGTGATGTCCTAGCTGAAGGCAGTTGTAACAGTTTCCTCTGGGTTGATCACACTGCTTATCCTCTTGGGGCTGCACACTTGTGACTAGAACAGGGGTGAGTAGAGGCTCACGAACCTTGTTGGTAGCACTCCTGCTACTGCTAATAGTCTCAACCGGAATTGGAGCTGATTGGAGATCAGCAGCGGTGATGTTGCTAACGACTGCCATAGGTTGACGAACAGGTTGGAGGGGTGTCCTTTAATCTTCCTTGATCTTAGCTGGGACCACATTCAGTTGGCAGTTCTTAGGCACATGATCTGTTCCCTCACACAAGAAACATGTGATCTTCCTTGTAGGGCATTCCTCTGGCGGGTGGGTGTCTTCACCACAGGGGCAAGTGTAGGAGCATGCGTTAGTAGTATGTCCAATTTCTCCGCATCTAGTACATGCTTTGAACTCCATTTCTTTTTCACCTTTAAGGATCTCACCATCATCTTCATCATCATCATCAGAGGACACTTCTTCGAATCCATCCTTACCGAGCTTAGGCGGACCATACAGCCTAAGGTGTTGAGTTAGCTGATGGGCACCATGGGAGGTGTTTCCTCTCAAACGCCTAGGTATCTTTGCCGCATCTTCTGGAGTAAATTCTGAACCAGTGATGGTCAGGTTCCTATCATCGTCCATCTTCCATACTAATGTCTTCCTCTTCTTAGAGTTTGATGGTGGCGTACCATAGTTTCTGTAGGCAAGTTGACTTGGACGTTTCTCTTTTCTTGGGCATTGTGCCTTATCGTCAGTTGATGTCCTGGTATACACGTTCCAGGGACAATTTGTCGCACGATGACCTTGTTCCTCACAATCTTCATAGATAACATTTGCTTCTCTCCGGTATGAGAGTGATGGAGGTGTATTCGTCTGGTGGGATCTTAGCAGTATATCGGTAGGAGGCGTAGGTGCTTGTATTGGAAAATACTGACTTTGGCTCTGATTCAGACTCTAGGCTTGTATCTGAGCTTGCATCTGTTGTTGCTGGTACTGTTGTTGCATCTGCTGCATCATCATAGTCAGTACCTGCGTCTGGTTAGCCACCACTTGTACTAGGGTTGGGTCCCCGAATGGTGGAGGCGAAATGTCCATGTGGTTGCTTGGGATTACTCCATGAAACTGTAGCAATCCTGATCCAGTGCCATTGTCTCTGACGTTGACCATCTGTTGCAGGTAGAGGAGGGAAGTGAGATTGGTTGAACTAAAGGCCAGACCTTAACCCACTTAGCTACTGATCTGATGTGAGGACACTCTTACTGTTCAAGTTGATTAGGCAGACAACCTAGTATGGTCACATCCCCACCACTGATGTAAACCATACACCTGCACACAGCAAACAACACACGATCTAACGACTACCGATACTACTCTTCTGGGAAGGATTGGGTTTAGGTAAGCCCCAGAAAAACCTCGCTCGAACCTTGAGAACGCTGACTCTGGACTGCTCATCTTGATCCTTGCTTGAAGCTTGGCTCTTAGCTTGTCCTTCATGGGGTTTTTAGTTTGTGCTTCGGGCTTAGAAGCTAGAGAGCTGGAGGGGAAAGGACAGAAATTTGATAAGCTATTTTACAAAGACTCCTGAGGAAGAGAAGAGACATTTTCGCAGATAAGGTTTTCGCAAACTTGTCCTTAGGGGTTTGACCGTTTGGCTTGACATACAGTCGAGATGGCTCTGATACCAAGTTGTCACGCCCGGAAATTTTCCCAAATTTCCAGACCATTTTGTGCATTAAGTCCTTGTCCAGGCATCAACCAGGGTACACAAAACGACAAATCAATAAACATACCCAAACGTAAATAAAGCGATAAATACTTACAACAGAGGCACTTAGTCCTCACACCGAAAAGAAAACAGCAGTGGAAAGAGGCGATCCTAGTGGGGCTTCAGCTCTACTCCACAGGCAAACTCAACTGGGGTCTGAGCCTTGGTCCTCTAACTTCATTTTCAACTCAGAAGTACCAAACTTCTGAAAAGGGGGGAAAAATAGCAAGATTGAGTACAACCACCATACTCAACAAGCCACACCAAAGATGCAAACGTGCAAAGAGAAGACAGAGGGAGGCTTGTGGCTATTTGCAGAAAAGCGGTTGCAAATCTTTATAATTTAAAACAGTAAACAGTTGTTTAATTATGACAGGGTTAAATCTCCACTGAACAACGCTACAACCACGTTGAACAGGCCCAACCATTCCACTTGAACTACACCAGTTCATTAAATCAAATTAATTAAGCATGTGGGACTAATCACGGTGAATCTGGTTGATCGCCCATAACCGCGGGCACGGCTATTCGAATAGTTTTACTCTGATCAGAGGTGCGCAACTTTACCCACAAGACACGATTCCACATGTGTTACCATGCCCCGAAGTATCACCACGATACTGCAAAGGGGAAAATCGTGACAAGACCTTTCGCATAACTCCTCCTAACCAAGCGCACCACACCGCAGGTTTCGCCCCCGCTCCCGTACCAGCAGCGGGTAGCCCCCCTCGTGCCTCGGTGAATCCGGCAGCCGATCAATCGGTATATCCCCGACCGACCCAACTCCATCACGCCCACTCTTGCTGGGGAGCGTCGGCTAGGAAAGAGCTATATTATGAGTCCAGCAGTTGTCCATTCTTGCTTGTGGTAAGTACTGTTAGTCTTCCAGGGTTTCCCATGAACCAGTCCTTAATTGCCATTGGTGCGACCAGCAAAACCATGCAGCCACAGCCCACCATTAGGTCATATTTTAGTTGGATAATTACGACCAATAAAACCTGGTTGGGTGTCTCGAGCGAACTACTCGTTAGAAGCTAATTGTAAACAGTGTAATTATCCCATTAAATGAGAGAGTGGTAATTAAGCATGACTAAGCATATATAATTCTAGCAAAGTCAACATAAGTGACTTACGCTAGTCAAATTATCACCCACAGTTAACAAAGGACGGTTTAACAAGTAAACATGGCACTAGCGGACGGATAGGTAAAACCTATTCCCATGTAATTAGCAAAACATGCACTTTATTTGCAAACGTAAAATATTTCGTAAAATATGTACAACATGCTCAAGGGGAATGTGTGACTTGCTTTGCTTCTTCAAACAATCTTCCGGACTTCTTTCCTCACGAGCACGAACTTCCTAAACGGTGAAATCTACACGTTGGCATGCAAAACAAGGAAAAACTCTAATAAAACCCAAGTAAACAATACATAAAAAGTAAACAAACATGTAGAGCTCAATTTTAGATGAATTTTGCAAGTTGAATGGCTCAATTTGGAGTTCGTATGAATTAGATATGAATTTTAGAAGTTTTGAGCCATTTAAATGAATTTCTGGAAATTAAATCGATTTATTGCGCAATTATTAATTAATTTTACAAAGGAAAGGACTACGTTGACATCATCAAAGTGAATCGGCGCCGGAACGGCGGGTCCCACGTGTCAACAGGTCAAGGGGTGGCTGATCCACGGTGGACCAAGTCCACGCACGCACGGGTACGGACGCACCACGTGGCGCTGACATGGCGGCCACGGCGGATGGACGGGAGAAGGTAGCGCCGACGTGGACCGGATTAAACAAAGGGGGCCCACGTGTCAACAACATAAAAGTCGGCGAACCGGGGAGGAAAAGGGAGGTAAAAAGGACTTGGTACTGGAAAAAGGACCAATGAGCTGAGGGACATAAAGTAGACTTTTGTGTGGAGAAAGGATAATAGGCCGATGGCCCAAAGAAGCGGGCGGAGGGACGTGAAATAGACTTCCCGCGATGGGCGGCGCCAATTGGGCCGGTGGCCCAAAAGGAGGAGGGACGCAAAATAGACTTTCACGAGGACTAAGGTCAATGGGCCCAATGGCTGCTGGGCTGGAGGGAGTGGTGGGCTGGCCCGGGTGCGGCCTCTACGGCCGGGGCGGGTAGCTAGGGTTCAGCCGAACCCTAGGCCGACTGGCCATGGCACGGTGGCGGCGGCTACGGGCCAAGTGACGGCGAGGCGGCGGCGCGGCCACCGGCGGGGACGGCCGGCGAGCGGCGACGGCGGTGGCGCTGTGGCGGCGGCGTGCAGCGGCGGCGCACGGGGCGGGGCGGCGCACCGGGGAGGAGAGAGGAAAGGGAGGGAGAGAGGGGAGCTCACCGGGTTAGGCCGGAGCCGAAGAAGGCGGCGGCGGTGCCGATGCTTAGGCGCGGAGGCGCGGCCGAGGCGCGAGGAGCAACGGCGAGGCCGGAGGGGGCAGCGGCGACGCGCGGGAGCTGCTAGGGCGGCTGCGGCGTGCGACCGGAGTGCGGGGGCGAGCGGCGGCGCACAGGCGGAGCGCGTGGAGAGCGGGGGAAGGAGCAGCGAACTCGGGCGAGGAGGGAAAAAGGTAGAGGGGAGCATGGGGATGATTTTTATAGGGGAGGGAGGGCGCGGGATGGCCGGGGGCGCCCGGAATCGCCGGCGGAGTGGGGGTGGTGGCCGGCGGAAATGGCGGCGGTTGACCCGGCGGAGGTTGAAGAAGGGAGGAAATCCAGACTTCGTGCGGCTGGGCCGGAGAGGAGGAGAGGGGAGCCGAACGGGCCGAGGCGGCCTTGCGCCGAGGGAGAGAGGAAGGAGGGAGGGATGTGGCCCGCGGGCCGCGTGGGAGGAAAAGGGGAGGAGGCCGCGTGGGCCGCGGGAGAGAGAGGGTATTTTGGGCCGAAAACGGCCTAAAACAAAGGGGACATTTTTAATCCTTTTTCCATTAATTTAATTTGTTAAATGAACTTTGTGACTTTAAAATTATTTCTTTAGCTCCAAAAATTCACGAAAAATTTTGGAGAGTACTTTAGGGCACGGGGAATATTACAAAAATATTTTCGGCCATAATTTTTAATGGAAAATTTAATTTTCCTCACAATTTCACTTGATTAAATTGCTTTAAATTTTTATTTAATTTCTGGAAAATGTATTATTAGGCAATTTTTAATCCCGATCGAAAATCGGGGCGTGACAGATGCAACCTTCTTAACTTGGAAATATAGTGGTGCCTTAATGACTGCACTGTCGGCTGATGCGAAGGACTAACTTGTACCATAAGCTTTTGCCTTGGTGGAGAAAGAGAACTCGTGAGACTGGTATTGATTTATTGATCTTTTAAGACAGGTTGTGATTAGGCCTCATAGGAAAGTTTGTATTATCTCTGATCGACATGTCGGTATAATGAATGCCATGAGGACTCCTATTTCAGGATTGCCACCGGTTCACCATTGATGGTGCAGGAGGAGGACAATGCCAACGCTGGCGCTGTGGTTGGTGGGGGCGGTGCCAGCCTCCCGCGCAATGCAGGAGGCGAGCCGGGGTGAACCGTTGGGAAGGGGGAGGAAAAGAAGGGTAGGCCTAGTGCGCGAGAGTCCAATAGGCGACAACCCAGCCCACCACCTTTCTCTCTCAACCTTGTCTCTTCCTCCTCTATCTCCACCTTATCTCTTCCTCGTTCTTTCTCTCCAGCCGTTCTCGCAACGGTGCAAGCGAGCGAGCAACCGAGTGAGAGAGCGACAACAGCCTCCCTCCGGCGACGGCGTTGGCCCTCTGATGAGCCCCCTCCTCCTCTCTCCAGCGAACCCCTCATCTTCGTTCTGATCAGTTATTTTCGCCACCGCCACCTCCCCCACCATGCTGCCGCCTGGCCTCACCGGCGCTGAAAGGCGTGAACATGCCTGCATGGCCCCGCCCAACAAGCCTCCTCCCCTCCCCTTCACCTTGCTTTTTCGACACCACCAACACCAGCCCACAGCCCGCTGCCGACCCCACGGCTCCAACGATGGCGCCGCCGCCGCCTCACCGCCCACTTATAAATCCTGAGCTCCACTTGATATACACAAGGATCTGGTTGTCCCAATCTTTCGGTAAGTTGAAGATAACTACGATTTGGGAGAAACGTTGACGACCCGACAACAACCGTATGAGACATTGTTCTGTTGCGCCTTAGCGATCAATACACCTCTCTGTGGGTTGATGATCTTGCCGGTGCAGATCAACCTTATGCCTGCAAGCAAATCGAAGAAACAAACAAGAACAAGATAAAAGCAATCTGAATTGCAAATAGAAATTGAAAACTAATGATAAGTTGGGGTTCCGTAACGAGTAAGCTGGCGATCTAACCAATCATGAGATTACATGGCAAAGTACCAAAACTAAACTTTAATTTAAACAAAACCCGAGAAACCCTGAAGGGATACCTAGATATTTAAGGAGGTGGGAGGATGACTAAGAGGTCCCTAGGCTCATACTCCGCCAAATTGGGGCGCACCTCACATGGGTCCCACTTGGGTTGGGGTCCCAGATGAAGTTATAAGCCCATAGGTCCATTATAGGTGATGCAGTTTAGAGACTGAGATGGAATTTAGAGATGAGACTGGATCCATTGGAAAGAGGACTCCAAGTGCTTTCCATCAAGTACTCATGGGCCCAAAACAGAGCTCGTATACATATTCGGCAGTCGTTTGAAGTCAGCACTGTAGCAGGTGGCCGAATTGGATTCCAGAACTTCTGTGACTCAATCTCGATGTCTTCTAGTTGTCCTATGATGTGAGCAATGGTTGTATCAAGGGTAATCATGGTCGCATTATCCTCCCCTTCTTACGGAAAACCGTCCTTGGTTTTTTCATATGGTGCTCTTCTCGTAGTCCATTTAAAATAACATGTTTTTTCAATCAAAACTAGAGAAACTCGAAATAGCATGATTAACAATAATATAACTCTCTAGCATGTAATATTGATCTATGGCTACAGGAGGTTCAAAAACTAAACATATGTAAACACTATGCACAAAACATACTCCTCTATCATTATATTTCCCAAAGATATGAAATATAGTATTGGTTGGACATGGCAAATCAAACATAACAAATAATTTTTGCTTCAAACTATCGTGCTCAGAAAACTCATCAAACTGAACATAGCCCAAAGTATTTACAGATGATAGCAATTCACGTTCATCAACTTCATTAGCAATGTGAACAACATGTTTATAATTAGCACAGAAAGAATTAACAACAGGAATAGCATGTTCATTCATTAGTTGTGGCATGCATATAAGTAAAACATTATCACACAACTCTTCTTTATCACAAGGAACAGCAAACAAATCAACTTGTAACAAAGGAATCTCAGCAATTGGTTCCACTAATGGTTGCTCTGCTATAGCATGAAAAGTGGACATGTGTAGTGCAGCTTGAGAATACTCATCTTTATTTATCTCAGCACCATTTTATTTACCATGCAAACTTTCTTCAGACATCGCAGATGCTTCATACTTCTTCTCTTTCTTCTCAAGTATATCATTCTTCTCCTTTTGTTAAATGTTTTGAACGCCCTACAAAACGTTAGGAACAGGAGACACAAAAGGTTGCTCATTCCATGCTTGCACATGATCATTGCACAATGATATCAGAGATTCAGAAATAGGAGATAAATCATATCGTTCATGCTTTCTCACAATTGATATGATTTGACCCTCAATGCTACGAGCAAGCATGAATAGGTGTCCAATACGATTATATGTCACATTAGCAAGCATAACCTGAATTTCAGAATTGAGCCTATTGAAAAAATCTACGCATAGTGTTTTCATTGCATTCTTTTAGACCATTGTAGATGATACAAACTTTAAATTCATAGATGTACTCTCTAACAGTTCTATCACCTTGTTTCAGATGTTCTAATTTCTCAAGAAGAGTACATTTGTAATAAGAACTCACAAAATGCTTTCTCATCATGGTTTTGTATTCATCCTAAGTTTCAGGTTTATTACTAACATGACTCCACCAAAGGAAAGCAGAAGAGGTAAACTTATTACTAGCAGTCTTAACCATTTGAGCATCCGAAAATTCATATTTATCAAATTTATTGTCTACTGCTAGCTCCCAATCAATATAAGCGACAGAATCATACTTACCTTTGTAGAATGGTAACTTAGATTCAACTCGTGCAAGATTATAGTTAGGTACCTCATATGCATCACGTGAAGAAGTCATCATATCTCGTCGAAGGTGAAGAAGTCGATGTTGAGCATGACCATCTTGTATCTCCTTGCATAACCCTATCACGGTTAGTAGCAAACAAAAAACATACACAAGAATATACACGCTCCTATCAACTACTAGGTAGTGGAGGCTCAAATATCACAAACACTCAAGCTTTTAACAAAGCTCTTACAAGATCTTACCAAAGCAAGCAGAATGGTGACCACACCTACTCAACCTAGACCCAATGGAGATTGGATGTATCGATGCTTTGGCAAACACTTGCTGTACGGTTGCAATCAAATCTGTGGAGCTCTGGGTAGGCTTAAATATGTAGCAAAGAAATAGCAAATGCTCAAATCAGAGAATGCAAAGTTGAATAATTGTTCAAAGTCAATACCGTGCTAGTCCTAAGCTAGAACATATTAGAGACACGAGCCTAGACACAAACGGTACCACAAGATAGCACTAGAAACAACTCAAGCACAACTCAGATACACAAAAGCAAACTCAAAGATAACAGATGATTTTCCCTTTTCTTTCTTTCTTTGTTTCTTCTTTTTTCTTTCTTTTTTTGGGTGCGGCTTTTGTTTTCTTTTTTAGCTCCTTTTTGCTTTTTTTAGTTTTTTTGATTTTTTCAGCAAAAATGACTCAAGGACCTGAATGCAAGATTATAGGGACTCAAATATAAATATAAAAATTACAGGGACTTAACCGCAAAAGTGCAAACCCTAAAATTAAAATTATACAAAAATGGAATGCTGAAGTTATGTCGGTTTCCTTTTTGCAATCAGATCATGAATCCGACACCGAAAAATTTTTCATCAAGGTGTGTAACAACTCCCACTATGGTGGAGGAAACAACCGTATGGTGGCAAGGTGGAGTGCGAGGCGTAGCTAGAGGGAGGTGGAGTGGAAGGCGGCAACACCTAGGAGTTTGGATTTGGTTCACAAGATTGAAAAGGAAACTGATCCAATCCACTATTTCTTTTCCGAACCAAATAGAAACCAATCTAATCTAATCTAATCTCCTCCTTCTATCTTCCTCACGACAATAGCACGGACACTGGACAGGGCACAACCACACGACAGAAAACCTAGACGCAACTCCAAAACTGACCAACAAAAACTTTTGAAAACTACAAAAATCGAACCCTGGCAGCGAGACAATTCTGTTTTTGTAGGTCCCAACAACAAAGACACGACGGCGGCGACGGTGGTACCAAACGTAACTAGAACTTAAAACTCTAAACAGACTAGACGCTAAGACCAGTAACTCGACGCGAGGATGCAACGCAAAACTCAACAATACAAAAACTGAAAAGAACAATTCAATGGTACAAAGATGGCTAGGTAATGGATGCAAATGTATGATTATTTTCTAGTTATAGGTAGATAAAAACTCACCGAGCAATGAAAGCTTTGATACCACTTGATAAACCCTGAACTCCACTCGATAAGCTTAGGGATCTGGTTGTCCTGATCTTTTGATGAGTTGATGATAACTATGATTTGGGAGAAACGTTGACCACTCGGAATACAACCATACGAAACGTTGTTGTATTGCACCTTAGTGATCAATACACCTCTCCGTGGGTTGTTAATCTTGCCGGTGCAGATCAACCTTATTCCTGCAAGAAAATCCAAGAAACAAGCAAGAATAAGATAAAAGCAATATGAATTGCAAATAGGAATTGGAAACAAATGATAAGTTGGGGTTCCATAATGAGCAAACCGGCGATCTAACCAATCACAAGATTACACAGCAAAGTAGCAAAGCTAAACTTTAATCTAAACAAAACCTGAGAAACCCTAAAGGGGTGCCTAGCTATTTAAGAAGGTGGAAGGACGACCAAGGGATCCCTAGGATCATACTCCACCAGATTGGGGTGCACCCCACATGGGCCCCACTTGGGCCGGGGTCCCAGATGAAGTATAAGCCCATAGACCTATTATAGGTGATACAACACCTGGTTTCTTCAATTCTAGATGACTGAGATGGAATTTTATAACATACCCAAAATTTGACTTTCAAATTTTGCATCTAAAAATGTCGAAAATATTTTTCCTAAATAGGAATACTAATTTTTTTCAACTAAAAAGACCTAGGTGAGTCTAATATGACTAGTTTTAATATACAAATTTGTGAATAATTTAAAACCTTTTACTTGATAACTCAGAGGAAGAAAAATAAAACATAGTGGGTGCATATATATTTGCATAATGTATTGTTGTGACTTGAATCTTTTTGCTTGTTTTTGGATTTTATTAGCATTTCATAATAGGATGAGCATAAATTAAGAATTTGAGGCAAATACTAAATATATATTTACAAGAATGTATATACATGTAATATATGAAGTTGAGTAACTAAAAGTATAAATCATGCTCAACAACATCATATCAGGTCAAGAATCATCTAAATATAATTTTATAAACAATTAAATGCATTTTCATAGTAGCAACCTATGTATATTTATAAGCTCAGTGAATTTTTAAAAATAATTGGTGCAATATAAAATAATGGGGAAATTCATGTAGATACTATTCAATATATATATCTCACTGGAATTTGGGTATAATTTAATATGTAAAATTGATACCTCAAATAATTAGGTCAAAACAGTCAAATTATAATTTAATTCTAAACCCTAATCAGCAAAATCGATACACATCTCATATGTGTATTTTATCACATGAAAATGTATAGAGGATATAATTTATTCAAATACTACTCCATTTATCATGGATTAATATAATTTTTAAAGAATTTATTTTATAGGTTTTGACCTCCTAAAAAATCAAATTAATTTCAGCCAGGCCCATTTTCTTTATTTTACTGAGAATAAAATATAAGGATTTTTTGAGTGAAACCAAGGAAAATGGAAACTAGGCATTTTTATCTATCTCCAGAAAAATCCACCTTAATTTATCAAGCCCAAAAAATAAATTATAGATTAACAAAGAAGAGGGAGAGAAAATAATCCTGGAAAATAGTTACAGTTCATGTGTACTGAATTTTCTACCCATCCCTCTCAGTCTAACCTAGTGCTCCATGAGGTGGACCCACCTGACAGTGTCTTGTCCCAACCCGGTCCACCTCTCTCCTTATATACTCCACCCCGTGTACACCCACGAGAGAGAGAGATCAAGGGCGGTGGCATGGACAACGTGGGCAGAGAGCCTGCTCGATGCGTGGACTTGACGTGTCCGACGCCGGGCTTCATCCATTTCACCCCCAGACGCATCCGGAGCCGTGAACGCCGAAGGAGAGAAACCCTAGCCTCTCCATCGCACTCATCTCCGCTGCCGGCCGTGAGGAAGATGAAGGTCGCCAGCGCCGATGAGCCACGGTTGCCCTCTCCTTTCTCGCGTTCCATTCTCTTCATATCATGCCGAGCATTTCCTCTTTTGACACTGATTCGTTTCGTCCATCGTAGCAACGGGAACGCCGCCATGCTGATGACGCTCAGGAGCACGCTCCGGACCGCGCCGCTGGTGACCTCATCGATGCACAAGGCGAAGGAGACCACCGCAAGCCGAATCCTCTCGCCATCAATACCGCCTCGAGGTCCTCTCCAAAAGCCCCTTATAATCCCCGAGGATGGAGCGCCGAGGAGGGAGATCACGGTCGTCTTCCTCGGCGCCGGTCATCATCGCCGCCATCAAGTCCCTTCGCTACCAGTGAAAAATAATCCGATTCCTTTCGCATACATCACCCTCTTGCAGCTCATGACTTTGGGCATGCCTTGATTTGGCCGTTGGATGGCCGACTTGGCCTATCGACGTCGTCCCGGAGTTTTTCACCGCCACCGCCGGATTTCTTCATCGCCGCCACCTCACCGGTGCTCTTCCGACGCGGCAAGTCATTCGGTGAGTATCCTAGAGTTCCATAAGCATACATGCATGCATCAAGGACGCTTAATTCGAGCCCAACCATCACATGCACCTGGAGCCTTGAAGCCGTCGCCGCTTGCACCATTGCCATCGTTGATTCCGGCCATCTCCGACGACAAGAAGACCACTGTCGGGTGCGCAACGATGCTACGCATCTTTCCTCTTTTGGCCGCATCGGCCGAGGAGCCACCATTCGCTACCAACGCCGACGGCAAGCTCGCCTGTGCCGCCTGACCGCCTCCACACTGCGTCGGCCGCGCCTGCCTTCCCTTCACCGAGTCCATGACAGGTGGGCCCTGTCTCATTAGCACATAATAATAGTGATTAGCAAGAAATTAAAACATGTAAGGTTCTATTTGTAAAACCTCTATGTATGACATGTGGACCCTAGGACATACTTGTAAATAGATTAAAAACTAAGCACTCTTAATGATAATTGATTCAACACGTGCTAAGGACCTCGGGAACTATTTCTAGAAACTCCAGGGACCTTTTTGCATATTGGCCAGAGACTGACCTGTGAACCCTAGGTATTTATAATTCAAAATTTTAAAACGAAATGATTAAACCTTTATCTTTTCAATTGAAAATATGTCAAACTTGTAAAATCCATATAAAATCAAATATAACCTATTTTGAGGTGAAACCAACTTCAGTAGGTTCATAAAATTGTGCACTTTAATGTTGTAGAATAATATCCTATGCTTACAATATAATATTTATTCCTAAAATTGCAAATAAGAAATAGTTAACATAAAATTTGTAAAATTTGTAGAAAATTCATTTATACTCCAAATGGAGTGAACTAAATTTCTGTAGAATCAGAAAATTATGCACTTTGATTTGGTAAAATAAAATATGACACTTTCTGTACAGGAAACAGTACTAATATATAGTAAAATGACCACCACATGTACACTTTAATTTCTAAGATTTATAGGAAATTCATACTAGCTCTTAAAATTATGAAACCAATTGTATTAATCTTAGAAAACCATGCCCTCTACTGCTGTAACCAGAAACTTAACACCATTTAAATAAAAATATGATCTAAGTCTAACTAAGGCTTAAATAACCTACTACTAGTATAGAACTTATAAAATCCATATATCCTAGAGTACCAGTGATAAAATAGAAATTCCTTCACTACAAATCATGTTTAATCATTACCTATCAACTATAATAAATTCATGCATATTAGAAGCATTTTGGGCTTTTGTATGATTTGGTGTTTATACGCTACCATTATTTCGTATAGTGTACAAATCCAATATCAGTAAGGAGTTTGGATTTTACTGCTGACTATGATGGAGATTCTAATTAAGGCAAGTGCCCTTTTCCTTTGAACACATTGAATCCTATGTTTTATTTATAACTTTGCATGCGCTATTTGGTAAAACATTGTATTTTGTTGAGAAGATGGTAGTTATAACCCATTTGTTACATGAACCACCTCTATAAATTTCACTCGTTGCTGATTATAACCATAGGAATAATTGGAGTACATTGGTTGTACTCTAATGGGTCTAATTATGCTTTATATGTGACATATGCTTAGCCATGCTTAGCAATTCGCTAAATAATATTGTGATCACTTTATAAAAGAGATTTTGGGTATTATTTTACTTCTGTGCAGAAATGAGAACTATGATTATTTGAGAACTAAAATGGAATCAAATATGTTTTTAGACTTGGGCGACAAGTGGTGCACATATGGGTTAGTTGTGCACCGATAGGGGGAGTGTTCGCCCAAGTTGATTAAGGACCGAACTTTGTATCGTTCACTATTGTTTACCGTACATCCACATATACTATTTATGGGATGGCCTTAGCTAATTAAGTTACTTAAAGTCTAGCCTTGCATATTGGTAGGCTGGAGTAGAATGAATTAGTCTGAGCGATGATTCATAGGAACTACCTATTTACCCCGCTGATTAATGGGGGTAGTTTAGGTGTCTAAGTCTGTCCAATTCAACGGTATAGTGCCTCATGGGGGAACGGATGTGTTCGTTGCCACGGCGTTAGGTTTAAGGTGTGGGCCCACCACCTAACGATTCTGGGCCATTCCTAGAACGGATTCACACTTGTCGTCGTTGATGCAAGGCTAGGCATTTAGTAATGTAAAGGCTACGTTGTGACCTCTAGACCACATTCAATGTGTAGAGTGTGGTGGTACCGACGGGTACCGGACAAACTAAAGCGATTCACATCATGTGGGTAAAGTTGTACAAACTCTACAAAGTCTAAAACTAATCGATTAGCCATGCTCACGGTCGTGAGCGATATAGTGAATTGTCATGGGTATAGACTTGTGATTTATAAATGTGTTTATGAAAATGGGTTATGGAAATGGTGAAATGTGTTGAGTCTTGGTGATTATTGATAATGAGTTTGCCCGGTGTGGGTTGATATTGTGATGTATTGCTTGCTGCCATGGATGGCACAAGAATGATATTATGCTGACGGTTATGACGCTATTAAGTTACTATTATGATATTATGCCATGCTATTTATTTTATACATTCACAAAGGTTTATCTAGTTACGTTGCAAATGTTTGTGAACTAGAAATTAGCTTTATACTGAAAACCTCGACTATATATATAAGCCTTTCTTTGAATATAGCCTTCATGTATGTAGGGTTGATTGTGTGCTTGCCAGTACATTAACCTGATTAATGTACTGACTCTTGCCTTGTGTATATGTTGTTTGTTTAGAATTTGTTGTAGGTAGTTGAGTGTTACGGGAATCATTGTTTCCTCAGGACTGGTCCTATCTAGGGGTTTACCTCTAGTCGGTTGCTTGTGGGAATTTTGGGTAGACATGCTTCCGAAGGACATTGATTACTTAGCCGGATGGCTATAAGTAAGTAACTCTATTATTTGTATCTAGTTATATCTAAGTCATCCTTCATGTATTTGAGTTAATATCATGGCTTAGATGAAAGTGCAAGGCTAGCATTTTCCTGGGGCTAGCTGAGCATGAGTATGAATATTGAGCAATTGAGATGTTGTAGAGCTCTAGCGATTTGAGTCAAGTCTCCTGGGATGTGTAACACATTTGGTCGCCACCTTCGAGTGGTTTGATGGACATGTCTCAGGCTGAAGTTGACTGGCACGCTGAGTCCCAACAATATCTCCTTTGCTCATTATTTGGCATCGCAGAGTTCATATCGAATGGTGTTATGTTGTGGTCATGGACACATTGAGGTTTGAGTGGCTATTTATGCGTGTATGGATCCCACTCAGCCGAAATCATGTGGTGATCACAAATGACACTGGACAGTATAAATTCGGCGTGCTCGACAGATTTAGAGATGAGACTAGATCCATTGGAAAGAGGACTCCAAGAGCTTTCCACCAAGTACTCATGGGCCCAAAACGAAGCTCGTATGCATATTTGGCAGCCCTTTAAAGTCAACACTATAGCAGGTGACCGAATTAGATTCTAGAACTTCTGCGACTCAATCTCGATGTCTTCTAGTTGTCCTATGATATGAGCAATGATTGTATTAATGGTAGTCATGGTCGCATCACCCGTCCTTGTCCGCCACCCACCGCCGCCTCCTAGACCATCTCTCTAAGCCTCGATCTCCCACTTCCCTCTCTCAAGCGCCACCCACCACCCACACCCCCACCCTCAAAACCCTAACCCTAACCCTATGCGGTCGAGCGACCGTTCGCGAGATGCATAGTTTGCACACATTCGTGAACTAGTCATTTCGAAAATAGAAGCCCATCGTTGATGGAGGGGGAGTGGGCCACATGCGGCACTGTCCTCCATGGCTGATGATGGGGACTGATCCAACCTCCCTACCTCCACCGCCAAAGCCGAGACTGACGAAAACGTGTTTCGATCTTATTGCTGCATTAAGGATCTCCCGACTCCACCGTTGCCGTTGCCGAATTCGAGGCCATGGACGTCCTCGGCTTGCCTAGATCCGCAGATCAGCGTCAATACTACAGAAACAATTTTTCTGTATAAAAGCCTCTGTAGGTTGCAGGCAGACCATAACTAGTCCGCCTACAAACATCAGCCTTCTTTTTTGCATTCAGCTCCTTAAAAGACCCGCATGCGAAAATAAGCATATTTTCGCATGCAGGCCTGTTAAGAGGCCCGTCTGCAAAAAGTCCAACGGACCTCCCTCTACCTTAAAAATATCTAACTCCTTCAATCTTATCCACATATCCCAAATCACTCCCCTTATCCTCTCCACTCCTCCCTCATCTCTCTGTATCCTCCCTCATCTGCTTTGTGGCGGCGGTGGTGGGGAGCGCCAGCGGTGGGCAGGAGCGGCCGGGAGTTGTCGAAACTTGGTTTCGGCAATAAGAATCTGGGGGTAGCAGTCAAGCGCCAAACATAATGGATTAGTATGTAAAAGGAATTTAGACAGGTTCAGGCCCTCTCTTCGAGACGTAATACCCTACTCCTGTTTCGGGCATTCGATCCACCGAGTGGTTTATTAATCTCTTGATCTCTTTTAATATGTGCTCTCACGAGTTTTCTTTCTGTCGTTGTCTATTTCACGTGTCCCTCAAGGGATGCCTTACCCTCCTTATATAGTCTTGGAGGGTAGAGTTACAAGTCGGAGACCAAATCACACTCTATGTCGGACTCCTCAATCTTACCAACTTTGGACTATAGGCCATTACCTTATCACAATGGTAACGTAATACCCAAGTCCTAAGCCGGTTTACATAATCATGAGTCATAGTCTATCCCCTATGGTATGTCAGATAAGCCAGCCATGAGGGTACCCAGTACCCATAATCTCCACAGTAGCCCCCGAGACCTTCACAGTCGACGAGATAACGTTGCCTCGAACCAAAGTAACACACAGCCGAGTGACTCCTTAGCCGACTGCTTCCATCATCTCTGCCTGAGTCTCTCGAGTGCTTTATCGTCCAAAAAAAAGGCTATGAAGGGCTGAAAACATCTCAAAAATTTCAAAAATAGATATTTCAAAAATAGATATTTAGGTGCATCGACTGATGCACCTAATTAGGTGTAGCCCCCGACTATGTGTTTAGTTAAAGCAAACTAAGCATATAGTCAAGAACTATAATAATCATACTCTTCTGAATTAAATAAATGCCTAGCCTAAGCCAAAAGCAATCATAAAAAGTCATATAACACATAACCTTATTATCAAGGCATAGTGTATAATGAATCCGAGTACTCGGCAAGCACATGCTTATCCGAGTCGTTTTGCCCGAGTCATCTCGGAACAAACAACTCAGCCAACCCTCATGGATAGAAAATCTGAGTTAATAAACTCAAAATAAATTTATTAGTCATCTGAAAAATACGACCAAAATATTAAATAGCTCCAGCCATAATATCGGTCTTAATCAAAAAGAGCACACCAAGGTGGCAAAAAAGCATTGACATAATCATAAAATCAAATGCTTTACAAAAATCAAACAGCTCCTACAACCTATAAAAAGGTTACCAGGACAGTTTATAAAAAACTTTTATTGTTCGTTACCTTCCAAGTTGCATCGTACCAACCTTCAACAAGTTGAATAACTGCTGTATGAAAGGATTTTAAAGGTATTGGGCAATGAGATGTAGGATCGAAATAGAGTAATCAAACCTACCAGAGGGGGGTGAATGGTAGGGAAAACCAAAACTTTAACCAAATCACAAATTACCTCTAGAATCCAACGAAACCAATCTAGAAAAACAAAATCAATCTCAAGAACAAAATCGTACTACCGCTGTCGAAGTACTGCCGGTCACACCGCCGTATATCCGTCGGTCAGACCATCCCTCCTGGCCAGTCAGACCGCCGACTTGCCTCCGGTTAGTCCGCCGCCACACTCCCGCCAATCAGACCGCACGAACTCCTTCGGTCAAATCGTCGGGACCCAAAAAACACCGGTAGATGACAAACTCGAAGATATAAATTGTAACTCTCGACTTTATTGCATCTAAAAGTGTTTACAAAGTGCAACAACAGCACTCCTCATCAAAATCTCGACCTTACTCGAAACCCTAGCTATTCTCTCAACTTATGAACCACACAATCAATATCTAGGAGGCACACCCTCCCTCTCTATTTATACACGAAGTAGGCTGTACAAAACCCATGAATCTCTCACGAATTAGGACTCCCAACCACGTGGGAAACCCTCTCTTGCAAGCTTCAAACTCATCTCTTTCCTTATCTCCATCCATCTTCCCGAATTCGGACTCCCTTCCAAATTCAACTCCTCTTTCCATACGTACACGATTCCTATCGTATACCATATGAATTCTCTATCTTCCACATGCATTATCCTCTAGCCTTTTAGTATCCCACGTGATCTCTTGATCCCTGGACGTCCACTTCTCCCAAGTCGACTCCGATCCATCATCGGCAACACTATCCCGAGGCCTTAAGCAATACCTGCACACATACGATAAAGAAACCATATTCCAAGCACAAGTTCGTCCAAACTTGACTCACATTAGTATAACAACAGTAACCATACGCATAGAAACCATCTAGAAGTCAAATCCACGAAGAAACAATCCGTAACCGAAAAGATAAACCGAAACCGAAAGCAAACAGGTAACCTCCCGGTCAGACCACGGGCCGGCCGGTCTGACCGCACGCATACCTCCGGTCTGACCGGCCGTGCCTGGTCGGTCTGACCGCCAGGTCAAATCCGCACAACTCTTCACAAAATCAATCATATATAATCACATGAAATACCATCTCAATAAACCAATATTACACACATAAAATGTCGCAAGCCACCAATGTTTCATCACATAAAATGATAATCAAACACATTTGATTCTACAATCTCCCCCTTGATGAAACCATTGGCAAACCCAACAAAATCAATTGGTTTATGTTGTTTTGTGAAGCAACCCAAAAAGCATTACAAATGCCAGAAGATTTTCAAAGAAAAATCTCTCACTTTTGAAAAAAAAGAAAATCCTTTGAATATGATAATGATAAACAATTTATGCACATTGTTTTTTTTGTTACCTTGTTCTCCCCCTTTTGGCAATGAGTTCATCAATGTATCGTGAGCAGGGATAAGCATTGCAATATACCAAAAGTAACTCAAGTACATATATTGCAATAACAAGGTAGAAAAAGTGACTAGCTAATTAACAAACATGCACTAAAGTAAAAACATGAACCTTAAAGATTATAATTAAGATCAAGTCAACATTAATGATTCATGATTTCAACGATTTAAAATGCAACATATTCACAATTGCAAAGCCTGAAAGAAAAACCCAAATATATAAACCTATAGCATTGATACTCTTTCTCAAGTTAATTTCCTTCTCCAAAAATAACCAAGAGAATCTTAAGCTTTTTATTTTTGAACTTTTTAACTATTGCGGGTACGTCCTTGTCGTCAAGACTGTTTCCAAGGATTCGGCACCCTCTTTTTTTATTTCACTGCGAATACGTCCTTGTCGTCAAGACTGTTTCCACGGATTCGGTATTCTTTTTTTCGTTTTTTTATAAAAAGCATATATGTACTCTTGCAGGGAGTGGAACAAAAGGATTATCCTGAGGAATAACAAGCCATAAGATATATATACAAGCATTAATCAGTCAACCTAAGCACTTGCTTTAATATTGCATATTTCATTAATTCAAGTAAAAGAATTATGTATCATGTATCATATCACTTAAAAAACAATATTCAAAGCTCATATAATTACTAAAATGCTCACAAGCTAATATAGTAATCAAATTATCTAACAAGCATTGCTAGCAAGCACTAGAATATACTTAAGATATAAAACAAAGCTCATCCATCTTTTTCTTTTTCTTTTTCTCATTTTTTTTGACACCATGCATGAATTAAAACATGAATGCAAAAGAAAATAAAAGAAGAAAGAAAATATGCATACAACAAAGAGCCAACAACTCTCCCCCTCAAATGATGCCAAAAGGATGAATAACTCCCAATTCTCCCCTTAGAAAAGCAAAGCGAGAAGAATCCAATGGTTTAGTGAAAATATCTACAAGTTGCAACTTTGTATCCACAAATTTCAATTCCACATCTCCCTTCTCAACATGATCCCTCAAAAAGTGAAAACGAATATCAATGTGCTTAGTGCGTGAGTGTTGAACAGGATTCTTAGCAATATTTATAGCACTGGTATTATCACAAAAGAGAGGAACTTTATCAAAAGCAATATTATAATCCCTCAAAGTTGAAATAAGCCAAAGAATCTGGGAACAACAACTAGCAGCAGCAACATACTCAGACTCAGCCGTTGATTGAGCAACATTTGATTGTTTTCGAGAAGACCATGTAATCAAAGAAGTACCAAAAAAATGACATGTACCACTAGTACTCTTTCTAACCACTCAAGCATATAGATGAAGAGGTAGAATACCAAATTCCAAATTCAAGTGTGTTTCAAATACCTCATGATGCGTTTCACAGCTTGTCGATGCGAAGCCCTTGGAGAAGCTTGAAATCGAGCACATAAACACACAGCAAATTGTATGTCCGGTCTCGAAGCGGTGAGGTAGAGCAATGATCCAATCATACTCCTGTATTCCTTTTGATTTACAGCTTCACCATCTTCATCAGGATCCAAAACAGTAGAAGTTCCTATCGGCGTAGTCAAAGGCTTGCAATCATCCATCTTGAAGCGTCGTAGAAGATCCTTGGTGTACTTTGTTTGATGAACAAACGTACCTTGAGCTGTTTGCTTAATTTGCAATCCCAAAAAGTAAGTCAATTCTCCCATCATGCTCATCTCAAATTCCCTGCGCATAGTTTCAGCAAACTCCACAACCAAAGCGTGAGATGAACAACCAAAGATGATATCATCCACATAAATCTGGACAAACAGTTGATCATCACCATGCTTGAGAACAAACAGAGTTTTATCAATTTTTCCCATTGTAAAACCTTTTGCAAGTAAAAAATTTTTAAGCCTATCATACCAAGCTCTAGGTGCTTGTTTCAAACCATACAAAGCTTTTGACAAACGAAAAACATGGTTGGGAAAAACAGGATTTTCAAAACCTGGTGGTTGTTTAACATAAACTTTCTCCTGAATATAGCCATTAAGAAAAGCACTTTTAACATCCATTTGAAACAATTTAAAACCTTTTGAAGCAACAAAAGCCAACAAAAGTCTAATTGCCTCAATCCTAGCAACAGGAGCAAAGGTTTCATCATAATCCAACCCTTCCATTTGAGTAAAACCCTGTGCAACAAGTCTAGCTTTGTTCCTAACAATTAAACCATCCTCATTTTGTTTATTTTTGAAAACCCACTTAGTTCCAATAATATTTTGATCAACAGGAGGTTCAACTAAAAACCAGACTTTATTTCTTTCAAAATTCTCAAGTTCTTCATGCATGGCGTTAATCCACGATTCATCAGTTAGAGCATGAGTAACATCTTTGGGTTCAAAATTAGCTGTAAAAGCAGAATTTGCATGAAAATCACGATTCGTTACCTTTGATCATGAAGTACGTTCATCCAAATTACCTATTATTTGTTTCGGAGGATGTAGTTGTTGAATACGAAGTGGAGCACTCAAATCTGACGATTGTTCATTTTCTGTAGTTGGTTCTGACGAAGTTGAAGCTTCTGGAGGTCTATTAGCATCTGTACCCGAAGCTCCCGAAGAATCGCCATCCCGCCGGTCTGACCGCTCCTCTGCCTCCGGTCTGACCGACGGTATACCACCGGTCTGACCAGCCGCAGCCCCGGTCTGACCGGCCGACGCCTCATCATCCTCGTCATCGCTTTCCTCCACAAAAATATCCTCCCCCTGAACCTGTGATAGAGTACCTGAAATTTCGGGTCTATTACCTAGACTAGCCTCATCGAAAGTGACTTTACAAGTCTCAACAATTTTATTAGTCTTTAAAACAAGTACACGGTAACCTCG
This sequence comes from Oryza officinalis, assembly GCA_008326285.1. Taxonomy (NCBI): domain Eukaryota; kingdom Viridiplantae; phylum Streptophyta; class Magnoliopsida; order Poales; family Poaceae; genus Oryza; species Oryza officinalis. The sequence goes on along the minus strand of BDMV01000021.1, from coordinate 798,867 downwards.
TGAATGCGCAGAATAACCCAACATAAGACCATCAAGAGAGCGAGATTCAAATTTGTCCAAATTTCCAGATTTGAGCACAAAACATTTACACCCAAAAACACGCAAGTGAGAAATCTTCGGTGTGTGTCCAAAGCGAAGCTCATAAGAAGTTTTTCCAAGTTTAGATCTTAAGAAAATACGATTGGAAATATAACAAGCAGTGTTAACAGCTTCAGCCCAATATTTTCTAGGAGTAGAATATTCATCAAGCATAGTCCTAGCCATCTCAACCAAAGAACGATTTTTCCTTTCAACAACACCGTTTTGCTGAGGAACACGAGGAGATGAAAATTGATGTTCAAGACCTTTTTCATCACAAAACCTTTCAAAAGTAGCATTTTTAAACTCACCACCATTATCACTTCGAATAGTTCTCAAGGAGTTTGGAAATTCAAGAGCCAAACGAAGATATAAACTTTTAAAGTGTTCAAAAGCTTCATCTTTAGTTGCCATAAAATAAACCCAAGAATATCGAGAAAAATCGTCAACAATAACCAAAACATACCACTTTCCTCCAACGGATTGCACTCTAGCTGGACCAACAGTGTCCATATGTAAAAGCTGTCCTGGTGCATCCGTCATCACAGAAAATATAGGAGTATGTGAAGAAGCAATCATCTTAGCATAACGACATGGAGAACAAACCAAATCAATCTTTCTTAAGCTTAGGCAAACCACGAACAAGTTCAGAACCACTAATCCTAGTGAGATGATCAAAGCCAACATGTCCAAGTCTACGATGCCAAAACATCACATCTTTTGAAAATTTTGCAACAAGACATGTAACTTCTGATGAAACGCTATTTTCAAAATTAGCTTTAAAAACTCTTCCATAGCGAGAAACATTAAGCACAACATCACCAGATGAATCAAAAACTTTACTTCCACTTTTCTTAAATAAAACATCAAAGTCTTCATCCACAATTTGAGAAACGGAGAGCAAGTTGTACTTCAAATTTTCAACCAAAGCGACATCATTCAATGTAAACTTATCACTTATCTTGATAGATCCAGTTGCAGTGATCGTGCTAGTAGAAGCATCGCCGAAGATGATTGAATCCTTCCTTGATGCCTTCGTGAGGGAGGAGAACCAACTTTTATCACCGGTCATGTGTCGCGAACAACCGGAATCAACGATCCACATGTTCTCCCTCCTCACCAAAAGTGCCTACACACAAACAGATGCCGAAGCCTCAGTACTAGGGTTAGATAATAAAAATTTAGGAATCCAGTACTGAGACACACGACCAGAACCAACAGGAACATAACCAGTAGAAAATTCAACACGTTTCCTGTTAGAAAAGTTTGCCCAAGGCCGGTCTGACTGCCTCTGTACCTGAGGTCTGACCGACAACTTCCCACCGGTCTAACCGGTGGTACAGCTCCGGTCTGACCGCCGGTCCATCTGCGGTCTGACCGCCTGCCTCGAGAAAAAAACTAATTTTTGCCACCTTTGTTTTGCAAAAGCTATCTCCCGTTCCTCTTTCTGTTTCCTAGCGAGTCTAAAACAGAAACCAGCAATATGTCCATGTTTACCACAAAAAGAACAGATATACTTTTCACGATGAGTTGATGCACAAGTTGAGACAACAGGCTTAGCATTAACAGTATTTTTAGTACTAACAACAGATTTAGCATTAAACACAGATTTAGTACTAGCAACAGGTTTTGTAGAACAAGAAGCACTCAAAGAAGTCATAACGCCAGCAGACTTAAAAACAGGAGGTTTAGAATCAGGTTTAGTCAAAATTTCACTTTTCTCAGTTATGCTCAAAACAACAAGAGGATGTCTAGAAAAGTGACTATAAGGGTCAAAACCTAAACCACGATTGTTTGTGCTAACTTTTGATTGATCCAAAATCATGTTGAGGTTCTTTTTACCATCGAAAAAACGTTGCAAGGAACTTTTTAAGTAAGAAACCTCTTGAGTCAAAGTAGCACAATTTTTACAAGCATCCAAAAGACCTTTGTTTTTTCTACACGTTTGACAAGAAAACACTTCATCTTGCTTAACTATTTCTTCCACATGCTTAACCCGAGCTAAAGCATTTTTTAGTTTCAAATCAGTAGCAAGACATGTTGAGCAAGGTTTTGCACTAGATTGTTTTAACCTTTTAGAGTTAATCACATTAAACATAGAGCTAGCAAACAAAGCAACTTGACATTTATTCAAAGCTCTTTTAGTTAAAAACAACTCATCAATCAATCTAGTATTCATGGCAAAGCTAAGAGCAAGACAAGATTCAAGTTTTTTAGATTTCTTAATTTCAACATCAAGTTTTTTGCAATTAGACCAATTGACTTCTCTAACAGCATTAACTTCAGCAAATAAAACCTCACACGACTTGCATTCATCATCATCAGAAACAAGAGATTTTAATCGACTGTTTTCAACATTTAGAGAATCAATAACCACTTCATGTTGATTAATCTTCTTTTCAAATTTAGAAATCTTATAACCAAGTCTAGCAATTACTTCTTGAAGGTATTCAACACTAGGAGCGTTTATTACCTCATTCTGTTCATCAGAATCTGCAATATTCTTTGCCATGAGACAAACTCCAGCGATATTTTTTCCTGTGTCGTCCTCATCATCATCTGAATACTCGACGTCGCTGGATCCTTGCACAGCTGCAAATGCTTCATCCAAGGCCTTCTGGTAGTACTTCCTCATCTTCATGTTCTTTGCCTGTTTCTTGTTCTGCTTGGCATCTTTGGATCCATCTTGAGCCTTTGGTTCCTCCTGTGTACCCTTTCCAGCCTTGGGACACTGAGAGCTGATGTGTCCTGGTTGTCCATACCCAAAACACCGGATTGGTCCTCCTCTTCTCCTGAACCTAGCATTATTCACAACTCGAGAGATTCTATTAGCAAGCGATACCAAGTCCTCCTCACTGATTTCCTCCAATTAATCATCGGACATGGCAGAGAAAGAAGTAAACATCGACTGTGAAGTAGAATCAGAAGAAGATGCAGAAGAAGACACCAAAGCAGAAAATTTTGAATCAGTCCTCTTAGAAAGAATGTTCATCTCATAAGTTTTCAATTTAGTATAAAGAACATCCAAAGTTAAAGTGTTCATATCAGCAGATTCCTGAATCGAAGTAACCTTAACATCCCAAACCTTCATATCAAGACCGTTCATAAAGTGACGAGCAACCTCAGACTGAGAATAATTAACATCATAAGAAGTATCAACAGATCTAAGATTACTCAAAATTTTGTTAAAACGACCCAGATAATCATCCAAAGACTCCCCATGTGTCATCTCAAATTTGACATACTCCTTTTTGAAAACTTTTACTGTTCGTTACCTTCCAAGTTGCATCGTACCAACCTTCAACAAGTTGAATAACTGCTGTATGAAAGGATTTTAAAGGTATTGGGCAATGAGATGTAGGATCGAAACAGAGTAATCAAACCTACCAGAGGGGGGGTGAATGGTAGGGAAAACCAAAACTTTAACCAAATCACAAATTACCTCTAGAATCCAACGAAACCAATCTAGAAAAACAAAATCAATCTCAAGAACAAAATCGTACTACCGCTGTCGAAGTACTGCCGGTCACACCGCTGTATATCCGTCGGTCAGACCACCCCTTCTGGCCGGTCAGACCGCCGACTTGCCTCCGGTTAGACCGCCGCCACACTCCCGCCAGTCAGACCGCACGAACTCCTTCGGTCAAACCGTCGGGACCCAAAAAACACCGGTAGATGACAAAATCGAAGATATAAATTGTAACTCTCGACTTTATTGCATCTAAAAGTGTTTACAAAGTGCAACAATAGCACTCCTCATCAAAATCTCGACCATACTCGAAACCCTAGCTATTCTCTCAACTTATGAACCACACAATCAATATCTAGGAGGCACACCCTCCCTCTCTATTTATACACGAAGTAGGCTGTACAAAACCCACGAATCTCTCACGAATTAGGATTCCCAACCACATGGGAAACCCTCTCTTGCAAGCTTCAAACTCATCTCTTTCCTTATCTCCATCCATCTTCCCGAATTCGGACTCCCTTCCAAATTCAACTCCTCTTTCCATACGTACATGATTCCTATCGTATACCATATGAATTCTCTATCTTCCACGTGCATTATCCTCTAGCCTTTTAGTATCCCACGTGATCTCTTGATCCCTGGATGTCCACTTCTCCCAAGTCGACTCCGATCCATCACCGGCAACACTATCCCGAGGCCTTAAGCAATACCTGCACACATACGATAAAGAAACCATATTCCAAGCACAAGTTCGTCCAAACTTGACTCACATTAGTATAACAACAGTAACCATACGCATAGAAACCATCTAGAAGTCAAATCCACGAAGAAACAATCCGTAACCGAAAAGATAAACCGAAACCGAAAGCAAACAGGTAACCTCCCGGTCAGACCACTGGCTGGCCGGTCTGACCGCACGCATACCTCCGGTCTGACCGGCCGTGCCTGGTCGGTCTGACCGCCAGGTCAAATCTGCACAACTCTTCACAAAATCAATCATATATAATCACATGAAATACCATCTCAATAAACCAATATTACACACATAAAATGTCGCAAGCCACTAATGTTTCATCACACAAAATGATAATCAAACACATTTGATTCTACATGAGACACGCGCATATTGCCAGAGCAAATCTGCTTAAATCCCTAGAGACACATGTCAAGCCACACCTGTAGTATGGGTCGTAAGCTTCTCATGGGTCTTGGCCCAATCACGAGAAAACCTAGCGATACCCTAAAATCACTGAAGCACCGTTGTCTTCCCCGCCGCTTCATCTTTCAAAAATTTCCCCTTTCACGCTCCTGTTCATAGGCTCTTCGTAGAAACCTAGAACTCGTGTGCATCCAAATCCATCCATCCGGAAGCTCAAGCCCCATCAGGATTTCCCTCAAAAAATCCCCACTCCCAGCGCCAGATTCAACTTCCCCAACTCGCATCTATGGCTGAGGAGAGAGAAATCCCCTTCGACCAATGGGCTACTTCTGGCGTGAAGGAATCAACCCTTCGGGAGATGGTGAAGGACGAGGTTCTTTCAGCCAAGGAGATCATCGGTTGGCGTCCGGCGTTTGGCGAAGAATTCCCGACCCCAAACACCGGTGAGATCGTTGTCTTCACCCACTTCTTTTACTGCGGGTTTGGTCTTCCAACTTGAGATTTCTTCCGCGGCATCTTAGAATATTACGGTCTCCAACTTTACCATCTGAACCCAAATTCTGTGCTACATATCGCCATCTTCATCCATGTATGCGAGGCCTTCTTAGGTATCCACCCGCATTTCAATCTCTTTCGTCGCATGTTCTCTCTCAAGGCACACCCCAATAAGGACAATCCCTGCGTTGTTGGTGGCATCGGTTTTTAGCTTCACGGAACTCTCTACAAAGATTATTTCCCACTTCCCTTGAAATCCTCCAATAAGGGCTAGCACGCAAATTGGTTCTACATCTCGAACCCAGCCCCCAGTTTGCCTGACTTCATCGGCCTTCCACCCATCCAACGAGCCAACTGGAACACTATGCCAGAAGGGCAAGACTGGATTGACTCGAACAACCTCCTGGCTAAGATCCTCGAGTTGAAGAATAAAGGCCTCCAAGGAGAGCAGATCACTCGGCATTTCATAAAGTGCCGACTGGCTCCTATCAAGGAAAGCTCAAAGCCAGCTTTCGAGTATGAAGGCCAGAGTGACCCCAACCGGGAAGACCGCAAATCTCTGAACTTCCAGGTCTTGTGCACTCGTATGTACAAGATCTTCTCTTCTGGAATCGCGGTGGAGTATAGCAACAAGCTGCCAGTTGCTCCCTTTAGTCTTCTTCGACCACCTCCTCCGGTAAGTAGACTCTGCAACTCATATCATTCTTCACTTTGTTTCCATCTTCCAATATGTCTTAATAGTACTGCTTGCAGGCAAACGCTCTGATCATCTCCAGGCCATACAAGGTCTTCCACGAAGATGCACCTGCTCAGCCAAATACCAAGAAGCCAGCAGGCAGCCCAAAAATTAAACCACAGACAAAAAATAAGAGAACTGCTACCGAGGAAGAAACCAGCAAACGGGCTAGCAAGAGAAGGCTAGTCGTAGATGACTCGGACGAAGATACTGAAGAAATTCAGACTCCGAAGACGAACATAACTTCTCCGAGGCCATCCACACGATCTGCTCCAAAGATCAGGAAATCCAATAGGTATCTCTTTGCTTTATTCAAATTTATCTTCTTGCTGAAAATAGACTTGTCTTCACTATCCTCATCTTCTTCTGCAGAAAACTTCAAGATATAGATCCCACCGGGCAGACAGAAAAAACAAGCCAATCTGCAATGCCTGAAGAACCAAAATCTGCAGAACAAGGGTCTCAGGACCCTCTCCCGAGTGAGGATACCCCTATGGAAGAGCCCCCGACTGCCAGCCAGGAAATCCTGACTGAAAACCAGCCGGACAAAGACACACAGGGCTCGTGTGGTCGAGAAATGCTAGTCAAGAACCCAGCTCCAAGGACAGGTAAGCTTCAAATAGTCTTCAGACTCTTGTCTTGAATATATTTTTCGACGTCCTTCTCATTTGTCATCCTTAGAGCAAGCAACCGAAGAGGAGGAGATTACCCTACTGAAGTCTTCAGAAGACTCAGTTCCTCCAATAAAAATCGAGTGGCGGGATGCCGAAGGCAAAAGGCAGGGCATCGTGTTGAACAAAGAGAAAGAAGCCGAAGAACGCGACATGCTCATTGCCAGCCTCAATGAAGCAACCCGGCTGATGAATGTATGTATAATCTTCTCATATCTCGACCATATAACCTTGTGTAGTTGACTGACTCAATCTTTATAATGCAGAGAATTCATCGTCGCTCGATGGCCAAGTCAGATACTCTCGAGAAGCTGGTGCCTCACGTCAACTCTTTGGAGAACATCCAGCAAAAACTCAAGGAAGCCAGAGAAGAAGCAGCGGCTCGAGAGGTCGTCTAGAGGGAGGAAATTAATAAGCTTCGAGATATGAACCTAGAACTTCGTGGTTCGATCGGAGGTAACAGAAATCAACTTGTCTTGTTCTTATATAATCTGTTTGATCCTGATGATTCCAAATCTTCATGCTGTAGCCAATGTCTCTGAGATCAACTCCCTCAAGGCTCAACTGAAGAAGGCGGAAACTGACAACGCCAAGCTTGAGTCCGACAAGAACAAGGCCTTAGAAGAAATTGAAGGTAACCCTTGAAACTTATACTCCTGGATCCATCTGATCTTGGTTATTCATGCAATCTGACTCATATCAAATCTGTAGCTAATAGAGTAAAATCCCAAGCTCAAATTGAAGTCTTCGCCAAAAAAACCCAGAGGGCCGAAAGAGTTAGAGATGATATCGCCAATGCAGCCACACCAATACTATCGGCGCTCTATGAAAACGGCCTCAGGACAAGTTCTTTGAACGCGGTTGAAGTCTTTGATAAGCTCAGGACAGCACCGAAGAAATATATAGAAAATATTACGGATGCTGCTGTTATGAGTGCTAGTCAAACCTTGGCCATGACGAAGTCGCTCTATCCTCGGGTAGACATAAACTCCATAGGAGAAGGCTTCGCCGATGGTACCACCGATGAGAAGGCCTTAGAGCTGATTAATGAAGCACAAGAGACGGCCAAAAAGATTGCTGCTGACATGGTAGAAAACTTCCAAGGGTAGACTAGCTAATGTAAACATTGTGGAGACATGACTTGTAATTTCTTAATTTATTTATGCTCATGCCCTAGTCCGAGTCCTCGCATGTAAATTCTTAAAAATTTTCATCCAACTGTCACCAAGCCTAGGCTCGATTAGGCCATCAAAAAATTTTTAGTCCTTACTTGCTGAACTCAAACCAGAATAGTAAACAATGATAAACTAAGTATGAACAAGTCATTACTGATAAAAAGAACATCATATTTTATTGATATGTGTAGCCCCCGATTGACAACTCAAGAAGTCATCTTACTTGAAGTCGGCAGTCAAAAAGAGCATGATACAATAAGTCTAAGTATAATATCGACAAAGGTGCTCAATATTCCAAGAGTTCTCCACCATAGTCCCATCTTCACGCTTCAAGCGATACGCTCTTGGCCGAGTGACCTCAGCGATTATGTAAGGGCTTTCTCATAGCGGAGATAACTTGTGTCTGTCTTTTGTAGTCTGGATTTTGCGTAGAACCATGTCGCCAACAATAAAAGCTCGTGACCGAACATTACAATTATGATAACGCCGAAGTCCTTGAAGATATCTTGCCGACTGAACCAATGCAGCCTCACGAGTCTCTTCCAGTCGGGTCAAGTCATCAACTCTGTCTTGATCGTAGCGCTCATCGTTGAAACTGCGAACTCGAAGAGATTCATACTCCATCTCATTCGGCAACATTGCTTCGGCCCCATAAACCAAGAAAAAAGGAGACTGGCCGATAGCCCGACTGGATGTAGTCCGCAGTGACCACAGTACCGAAGGCAATTCTTGAACCCATCTTCCAGCATAAGGACGTAGCCTATCAAACACTCGGGCCTTGATGCCTTGAAGAACCATACCATTGGCACGTTCGACTTGTCGTTGCTTCTGGGGTGTGCCACCGATGCATAGCAAATCTTGATTCCAAAATCTTCATAGAACACTTTGAAGACGCCTCCAGTGAACTGAGTCCCATTGTCAGTTATGATCCTGTTCGGAACACCGAACCGGTGCACGATGTTGAGAATAAAATCTCGTGCCTTATCCGCAGTTATTGTAGCAACCGGCTTAGCCTCAATCCACTTGGAAAACTTGTCAATTGCAACGAATAGATGCGTAAATCCTCCTGGAGCCTTCTTGAAAGGACCAACCATATCCAAGCCCCATACGGCGAAAGGCCATGATAAAAGGATTGTTTGTAGTTCTTGGGCTGGAACATGGCTTTGCCGAGCGAAGAACTAACAACCTTCACACGTGCGGACCACCTTGTCGGTGTCGGAGACCGCCGTGAGCCAAAAAAAACCTTGCCTGTAAGCCTTGCCCACCAAAGTGCGCGCCGCAACATGACTGCCGCAAATACCAGAGTGAATATCTTGCAATAATTGTCGTCCTTCCTCGGGCATGACACATCTCATCAAAACTCCAGAAGGGCTTCTCTTATACAATTCCGAATCGACCATGACGTAGCCTTGACTGCGACATCGGACTCGTTCCGCATCAACCTGGTCTTCCGGCAGCTCTTGCTGAGTCAAAAACTCGATGAACGGTGTCCTCCAGTCGGCGTCGAGCATGGCAACTTGGTCTGTAGCTTCTTCGTTAGGGATTGATTTCTTAGCAACAGTCAGCTCGTAGAGATGCTCCACAAAAACGTCAGTCGGGGCCACTTCTCGCTTGGACCCAAACTGCGCCAACTCGTCTACCGCTTCATTGTTGTGTCTCAAGACGTGAGATAACTCCAGTCTATCAAACTTGTCCTCAAGTTTGCGGACTTCTTGCCGGTAGGCCTCCATGTTGTCGTTCAAACAGGACCAATCCTTCATTACTTGGTTAACCACCAGCTGGGAATCTCCTTGTACAATCATCCATCGTATGCCAAGCAACATAGCGATTCGTAGGCCATGAAGTAGCGCTTCGTACTCGGCGACGTTATGTGAGGCGGGGAAGTGGATATGAAGAACATACCGTAGCCTCTCCCCAGTCGGGGAAATCAACACGACTCCCGCTCCCAGGCCAGTAAATCGTTTAGATCCGTCAAAGTGCATGGTCCAGTACTGCAGCTCCTCCCTAGGTACATCTTCTTGTCGCTTGGTCCACTCGGCCACAAAATTCACCAAGACTTGAGAATTTATAGACATCTTCGCCTTGAAAGTAATATCCAGCAGCATCAACTCCAGAGCTCACTTCGCAATGTGCCCAGTAACCTCCCGGTTATGAATGACATCGCCGAGTGGAAAGGACATGACCACGGTAACCAAGTGACTCTGAAAATAATGGGCCAACTTCCTAGCAGTAATTAGAACTCCATATAACAGTTTTTGTACCTGAGGGTAGCGGGTTTTGGCTCCTGCCAGCACCTCGCTGACAAAGCAAATCGGTCTTTGAACCTTCTGAGCTCGTCCTTCCTCCTCGCGTTCGACGACCAAAACCGTGCTGACCACCTGGTGGGTTGCGCACACGTACAGCAACAGAGGCTCTTGAGGGTGAGGTGACGCCAACACAGGTGGCATTGTGAGGAATTCCTTGAAGTCTTCAAAGGCTTGCTGGGCCTCGGTGGTCCATTGAAAATCATCCGTCTTCTTCAACAACCTGAAAAAAGGCATACCTCGTTCACCAAGTCTGAAGACAAATCGGCTCAGCGCCGCCATGCAACCAGTGAGCTTCTAGACGTCCTTCTGGGTACTCGGGGGCTTCAAGTTCCAGATAGCGTTAATCTTTTCTGGATTTGCTTCAATGCGGATCATATTTGCGTTTGCCTAGCAGTTTGCCTAACGGCACACCGAAAGTGCACTTCTCCGGGTTCAACTTCATTCTGAAGGCTCGAATATTTGCGAAGGTTTCTTCTAAGTCAGCGATCAGGTCTTCTTTCTGCTTGGTCTTGATGACGACATCGTCGACGTAGGCTTCCACGTTCCTCCCAAGCTGGGTCTGAAGGCATCTTTGAATTATACGTTGATAAGTGGCTCCGGCGTTCTTTAGGCCGAAGGGCATTGTGATGTAGCAATAGGCTCCAAATGGGGTGATGAATGATGTCTTCAGGCAGTCGGACTCCTTCAGGCTGATCTGATGGTAACCCGAGTAACAATCCAAGAAGCTCAGAAGCTCGCAGCCGGCTGTTGAATCGATGACTTGATCAATACGAGGCAATCCAAAAGGATCCTTGAGGCAAGACTTGTTGACGTCGGTGTAGTCCACGCACATGCGCCATTGTCCTGTCTTCTTCCGAATCAGGACCGGGTTGGCTAACCAGTCGGGATGGTAAACCTCCCTGATAAACCCGGCAGCCAAGAGCTTAGCGAGTTCCTCCTCGATAGCATCTTTTCGATCTTGGGTGAAGCGGCGGAGTCGTTATTTGATAGGTTTCGCGTCATCTTTGACGTTTAACGAGTGCTCGATCACCTCCCTAGGAATACCGGGCATATCAGACGGTTTCCAAGCAAAAATATCTTTATTATTCTGGAGGAAGGTGACGAGCGCACTTTCCTATTTGGGATCTAACTCCGCGCCTATTACAGCAGTTTTAGAAGGATCAGAGGGGTCAAGGGGAATCTTCTTCATCTTGGCATCGCCTTCTCCCGACTTGGCTATCTTCTTCGCGGGGATCTCGCCTTCTCCAGATATCGATGCAGCCAGTTTGGGCCATGTCGCAGCTTTCCTTGTCGCAGGTGAAGGCTTGCCGGATATCGCTGCGCAGGGTGATAACTCCGTTGGGATCGGGCATCTTCATGATGAGATAAGTGTAGTGTGGTACCACCATAAACTTGGCGAGCGCAGGTCTTCCGATGATGGCATGGTAAGCCGCTTCGAAGTCGGCAACCTCAAAGGTGATGTTCTCTGTCCAGAAGTTCTCCCGAACGCCGAAGGTGACCGGAAGGGTGATATGCCCTAGTGGCGTAGATGACAGCCCTGGGATGACTCCATGGAAGGAGGCTGTGCTCGGCTTTAGTTCTGCTCTCGGGATTTGCATCTCGTCCAGTGTCTTGGCGAAGAGGATTTTGAGGGCGCTGCCGCCGTCGATGAGGACGCGCTTGAGTTTAATGTTGTGAACCACCGGGTCTAGTACCAGGGGATACCGTCCCAGGTGAATAACTCGGTCAGGGTGATCCGAGCGGTTGAACGTGATAGCCACCTCCGACCATCGTAAGTAATGTGGGACTTCGGGTTGTGCCGCGTTGACTTTTCTATCGGTCAGCTTTTGCTTCCTCTTGGATTCGTACGCCAGCGGTCCCCCGAAGATGTGGTTTAGCTCACCCATGGGATCTTGGAAAGGCTCTGAGCTGCCAGTCGGGTCGTTTCTCTTGGTTCCCGATGTGCCGGCTTCATCCGCCGGCTTCTGGCGTAGTTGAGCTGCGTACTGCTCAGCGAACTGCTTGTAGATGAAACAATCCTTGGTCACGTGCTTGTGATTTGGGTGATGCGTGCATTGAGCGTTCATGATCTTGTCGTAGGCGGCGACTCGGGGACGCTGTTGTTGGTAGTTCGACGTCGTGGCGACCAGATCCTCGGGCTTACTCTTGCGATCTTTTTGGCTGTTATTTCCGTTGTTGCCGTTGTCCTTCTTAGGACGCCAGCTGCTTCCAGATGGCTTGTCGTCCTTCTTGTCGTGCCTGTCTTGTCGTGAGGCCTTGATTGCATCGTCGGATTTGGCGTAGGAGTTAGCTGTCTCGAACATCTGCTTGATCGTCTTCGGTGGCTTGCGCCCAAATTTGCCGATCAGCAACTCGTCGCGGATGCCTTTCTGGAACGCGGCTATAATGACGTCGTCGGTGATGTTGGGGATATTGTTCCATTTTTCCGAGAAGCGCCGGATGTAGTCCTTCAACGATTTGTCTGGCTTCTGGATCATGTTGTATAGATCAAAGTGGGTCACGTGTCTTTCGAAAGTACCCTGGAAGTTGGCGATGAAGTGGTCCCGAAGCTCGCTCCATGAGTCAATCGAGCCTCTTGGCAAACTCATGAGCTAGTTCCTGGCTGAGTCAGCGAGAGCGACAGGCAGGTAATTGGCCATGGCCTTGCTGTCTCCTACTACTACGCGGATGGCGAGCGTGTACACGATCAACCATGACTCGGGGTCGGTCTTGCCGTCGTACTTGTTGATCCCAGTGGGCTTGAAACCACTCGGCCAATCCACTCGACGCAGGTCCCGAGTGAACGCGGGCACTCCATCGTCGTAGTTGTCGGGCGATCTCCTTCGGCCTTCATAAGAGCGTCGGTCACACTCCCGATGGCGCCAGTCAAGGACCTCCCTCAAGTCACTCGGCGGGGGCCTTCGGGAGCTGCTTGGATGGTTGGAGTTGTAGCTGCGACGAATCCGATCATGGACGGGGGGTCGACCGTGACCTCTCTCATGAGAGTCGGCTGATTGTTCTCGATGCTTCCATGCTTCGTGGCGAAGGTCTTTGGACTTAGCAGGTGTCTTGCTCTGTTCGGGCCTCTTGTAGTCTTTGGATCGTAGCGGTGGTAGGCAGCTTCTTTCGGGTGTTTCGGCGATGGACTCAGTAGGTCTCCGCGTGGAGCTAGAGGGAGGGCCATTGGCTGTAGCCACGACGATGGTCTTGATCTTGTCCAAAAGTGGTGTTACCGCAGCGGGTGCCGCTTCGATGACGGTGTCGATGAGGGTGAGGGCAGCGACGGCGTTTTGTTGAGGCGTCTGGAAGATGTTGGCATTGTCGACTCGTGTCTGCAATATGGCCTCGCGGGCAGAGCGCCCAGTCGTCCTCAGGTCTCGTTTCTTCTTGTCAGCTTCTTCTTTCTTCTTGAGCTCCTCCTCCTTGCGCTTGTTCTCCTCCTCCACACGCTTGCGCTCTTGCTCAAGCTTGGCTCATTCTTCTTCCGCAATCCTCCGGGCATTGGCTAAGTCGGTCTTGGCAACTTCGGCCATGAGGATGTCGAGGAGCGCCGGATCGTAGTAATCTTTGTCGAAGTCGAAGCTGTTAATGTCGTCCGTGGAGATGTCGTAGAGGTCGTCGAAGTCGGGGGAGCTGAGGTGTTCATCGAGGTCCGTAGACGAGTATGACCCGAGTCGTTCGAGTATGACAGCAACTTCCCTTGCGCCCAGATCGCAGCATGAAGATGATGAAGAAGATTCTCCCAAGTGGATCGAATCCAACTCGGAAGACAGAAGGTTGTGGTAGATCTCAGCGTCGTCCGGTAACCCGAACAGCGCCGAGGGGTTTCCCCCTCCCGACTGGTCCGAATCCGAGTCAAGGAGAGAGAGCTTACCGAATTTGTCGGTGATGAAGTCGAGGCTGCCGAAGCGAAACGCCTGCCCAGGGGCGAAGACGAAGTCGTCGAAGCCTGATGAAGATCCCATCGCGCTTGTCGACGAGATGAAGAAGAAAACTTGACGCACTTCCCCTACCTGGCGCGCCAACTGTCGAAACTTGGTTTCGGCAATAAGAATTTGGGGTAGTAGTCAAGCGCCAAACACGATGGGTTAGTATGCAAAAGGAATTTAGACAGGTTCAGGCCCTCTCTTCAAGAGGTAATACCCTACTCCTGTTTCGGGGATTCGATCCGCCGAGTGGTTTATTGATCTCTTGATCTCTTTTAATATGTGCTCTCGTGAGTTTTCTTTCTGTCGTTGTCTATTTCGCGTGTCCCTCAAGGGACACACTACCCTCCTTATATAGTCTTGGAGAGTAGAGTTACAAGTCGGAAACCCAATCACACTCTATGTCGGACTCCTTAATCTTACCAACTTTGGATTATAGGCCGTTACCTTATCACAATGGTAACGTAATACCCAAGTCCTAAGCCGGTTTACATAATCATGAGTCATAACCTATCCCCTATGGTAAGTCGGATAAGCCAGCCGTGAGGGTACCCGGTACCCATAATCTCCACAGGAGTGGTGGCGGTGGGAGCGGGGAGCGACAGCGGCGGGTGGGAGCGGCCGGGAGCAGCGGCGGTGTGCTCGGGAGAGAGGCCGGTCGTGGCCAGGACCGGCAGCAGCGGGTGGGAGCGGCCGGGAGCAGCGGCGACGTGCTCGGGAGAGAGGCCGATCGTGGGTAGGACCGGCGGCAACGAGCTCGAGAGCGGTGATGGGCTCGACGGCCGGAGGTCGCTGATCCACTAGCGGCAGGCGACAGCAACAACAGGAGTGACGGCGGTGGCTGGGGCGAGCTCGGGCGACGGCGGGCTCGGTCTCCAACCACGCGGATCCCGCCGCCTCTCCTCCCTCTCTCCCCCATCTTCTTTGATCCCGACGGCCGGAGGTCGTGAAGCGGTGGATCCATCGACCGCGGATCCGGCCGGGGCGGATCCACCGGTGGCTGGCGACGGCGACGATGGGAGCAGCGCCTACGGTGAACTTGGGCGACGGCGGGCTTGGCCTTCGACCGCGCGGATCCCGCCGCCTCTCCTCCCTCTCTCCCTTGGCTTCTTCTCTCCCTGTCGGCCGCCGGAGGGCGTGGGCCGGTGGATCCGGGCGGTTGCGAGCTCGGGCGATCGGTAGGCATGGGATTCACCGCCGCCAGCGAAGGTGCGGGGAGCAGCGGGGCTAGGGTTTTTTTGGGAATTTTTTTTGTGATTTTTTTGTTTTCGCATGCAGTTGCGCTGGCCGCACGCAAAAATCTAATTTTCGCAGACCTTTGGGCGCATGTAGGCCGTCCGTCCGCATGCAAAAGTTGATTTTGGCCATATGGAAAAACAGAAATTGTAGTAGTGCGTGTGGACGACCTCCGCTCTACACATCGGTGCCGCGGACGACCTTGCCTCGCTTTGCCTAGATCCGCCTGTTTCCATTGTAGATGTTGAGCGCCTCGTCACCAACCTTGTATGCAGCCTACATCAGCCAGATCCAGTGCTCCCAAGCCCTGCAGCCGCCAGATTTGGTGCTCCCGCGAGGCCCGACCATCGCCGCGGTGCCACAGCATTGGGGGAGGGAGGGTGGCAGGCAGCGTCAGGCAGGGAGCAAGGAGTTAGGGCAGCTGCGATAGAAGAGAGGGAAGAGAGCGCTTGGTGAGGGAGGGCCAGAGGAGTGGAGACTATGGAGCAGTGCTTGCTGTCTCTCTCTATTATTTTTTTATTACGTCTATATGATAGTCATTGGCAGTCACCACTAGTAGGACTACATGCAAAATATGGATATTTTTATAGACTGATCTTCTCATGTGTTCACTAGTAAAAATTATTATTTTCATTTACGAACCCATAAGAACACCGTCTATGAAAAAACCCATATTTTTATAGACGGTCAGGCCTTGAACAGAAAATTATATACATTTTCACTGGAAGACTTTATTTTAGGCTGCTTATAAAAAGAAAGGGACCGGTGGTGTATATGTGAAAATGGTATTGTAGTAGTGTAATAGTTGTTAATATATTACATGATAGCTGCTCGATCGGTTCCATTGAGGACCATAATCCAAAGCGATTTTAAAATTTTAAAGTTTTATGTTTCAAATAATTTTTGATAGACTTTTTTAGTTGTGGCTTAAAAAAACATGAAAATAGGGCTGGATAATAAAAAGAACCCTAACAACGTAACAATCGTAAAATCCTCGCTCCACTTCTTATTATACACCTGAACTCTTTACGTTTTTTTTAAAAAATATTCATTTTATTATATAGCAAAGACAGAGATTAGGGAAATAATCCCCAGCACAAATTGGTTATACAACACATAACCATCCATTCTAATTACAAAATAGTTAGAACAATGACTGTACTGGGGATGGTATGTACATAACCCTCACCAAAGATTTTAAATTTGGTGGTAAGCAGAGCACAATAAAGTTGTGTTCAGCTCCATGAGTTGAGAACTAATCTTTCGCGCACGTAAAATGAAACGATTTATTACCACATGATTAATTAAGTGTTAGCTATTTTTTAAAAAAAGATTAATATGATTTTTTTAAACAACTTTTGTATAAAAATTTTTTAAAAAAAATAACACACCGTTTAGCAGTTTGGAAACGTTCACGCATAAAACGAGTGAGTAGAGGTTGGAAAAGTTGAGAAAAGAACATGCCTAGCTAAGTGACATAGCTACTCAGTGGCGTTCCTATGTTCTCTTCCCCGATCATAGGACCTGATTAAATTATTGAATTTTAACTAAATAATATTATATAAATCAATAGTTAGACATTTAAGTACATATAGTACCTCCGGTAATTCTTTTCTAAGTTTGTCACTGTACCTACTGATATATATCATGTCAACTTTACCTCCTTGCTCTTCTCCCACGCATGCAGTACGTACGTGCCACGATCAATCGATCGCCCTTCGATCGGGCCTCCTCATGGATACATAGGCTGTAGATCATCCACCAAGTGTGTGTGCCAAATACCAGATGGCTGATGAGGATATATAACAGTATTACATAGACACATAAAAGCTAATAACTGATCTTGTGCAGCGCTCCTGCAAGAGTTTGTAGGCAAATATACCCAACAGAAAATTCTTTCAATCAAAAGATGGAGACGGTGCACATGAGCTTACTTTCCTAGGAAAATGCTACTAGCTAGCTAGAAAGAGATCATATATCCATAAATCATCACTAAAAAAAAAAGTGTATCCGGATCCATCTGTAAATCATCATCACTGTGAAGAAAGGTTACATCGGACGCACACAGCGTGGCACGACCACCCTCTCTACTTACGCCACAGAGAATATAGGATGTGCCACGCCAAGTGCGTCTGATATCATCCTCTCTGAGGAACCACGTACTTAACCGACGACCTCGCCGTGGAGAGACCACCGTGCCATGATCGACTTAGATTAGCCACTGTGGTGTGGACTATATATGGAGAGCACAGCAGCAACGATGACAATGGCGCATCGACGCAATGCAGTGCAGCAGCAAAGCTATAAATAGCAGAGCTCAAAAGTGCGAAATTACCATGCTGCCCCGGCCTGATCACCATTTTGGGTGTGAAACGGCCGTGCTTTTGGCGCCTAAAAGATGAGATCAGAAGAGATGGGGATTGGACGGATTGGTGGTGGGCTTTGTGCATGCGTCTCCCCGTGACGGGTTTCCGCGCGCCCATGGGGCCGCGTACGTCGACGTGGACTCGCCTGAGCCACCACCGGCTCGTCTACTTTTTTGACCGAGGAAACAAGGCGACACGGACGCATCTGCGCCGTCGATCGATCGCTTCTGCTGGGCGTGCATCATCTTCCGAGTGTTCTAGAACAGACGCATCTTCTAATTAGAGATAACCAAAGTTTCCACCATCACACCGCATTACCTGGGGTTATCGACCCCACTGTCACACGCCTACCAATAATATTGTTACCGTGCGGAAACTGAAAACACCGAGACGAATGTCATATTTGAATTTTTTTAATTTTTAAAATTTGTGAATACGGCGTCGAACATGGTATAGATGCAGTAATCATGTTACCGCAATGTGTTGTTTGGATATATATATATATATATATATATATATATATATATATGAAAATTCAGGAAAAGTGCACATAATTATAAAAAATATTCAGAAAATATAAAAGAATACAGGAATAATGCAGGAAATTAGGCATGGTCTTTGCTGTACTTTTGACATATTTAAACAAAGTAGGAATCATTTTCGACATATAGTTTTCTAATTTTTGTTTCAATTTCTATTTGTTGCAAAATATGAAGTTCACTTTTTTTTCACAATTTTTTCACCATTTACGGCAAGAAATTGTAAAAAATGGGATTGTGCAAGAGAATTGAGCGAGAAAGAGTTCTATATTTATTGATCAATTGGGATTCACAATTTATACACGGGAAAGGGTGTCAACCGTACACGGGAAAGAGTTCCATCGCGTCGGTTCGACAGAGAGACGCCAAAGACCTCTCTCTCCTTGGCGGTTAGAATAGGAACTGCTATTCCTATTTTCCTGGGTGGATTAGATAACCGTAGGTTCTTAACACTCCTCCTTGATCGAATCAACCTTTAATCATTGCTCATTTATTGTTCCAGATATCTGAAAGAAAATAATCTTAGAAATAATTATAATTAGTATATTAGATACATCAGGTAAACTCTTTGAAAACCCAGTGAAAAAAATAAGGAAAAGAACCGCGATATATAATTATTAACTATTTTTAGACTTTTATGAGTAAAGCTCATAGTATGGTCCAAAAATAGTTTAATGTCTATAATTACCATTTAGTAAAAACCTCAGTGAGGAAAAACAAAATGATAAAAGACATATAACTTATGTTGATATTACCTCTTTAGCGATGTGATAGTCAGATCCACACCTGTTGCAATGCTTGTTGCTTTTGCCACAAGGTTGTGGTGCCTTACCCTTTCCTTTTTCTTTCTTTCGACTATTGGATTTGCGCATGTTGTTGCGTTTGCGTTTTCCAGCCGAATTCTTAGGATTATTCGAAGAATTTCCCTTGAATCCTTACTTATTTTCAGCTTTATTTTGGGCATTGAAATGGACCTCAGGCAGTGGGTAGAGCCGGGGGGACGCTGTTGAGCAGTCTTTACAGCAAGCTCATGATGTTTTTCTGCATGAGTCAATGTGTGTATAAGCTGAGAATAATGTTGAAAATTATTGGTGCGATACTGTTGATTTAGTATCCTGTCCTTCACAAGCATAGTAGATAGAGTTTTTTCTATCTTCTCTGCCTTTGTTGGCTCTTTTTCGTAAAACTTCAACTTGGAGCAAATGATATGAACATCATGATTGTATTCTGCTACAGTTTTGAAATCCTGTAGGCGTAAGTGATTTCACTCACAACTAGCATCAGGCCAGATGAGTTCCTTTTGCTGATCATACCGCTCTTTGAGAACTTTCCATAAGTTGAGTGGGCTCGTCTCTAACATATACTCATGTTTGAGATCGTTATGGATATAGAGCCTAAGAAAGAAAAGGGCAGTATTTTTCTTCTTGTCCTCAATTGGTGGATCTCCATCGTTGGGTTCCTCAATTGCATTAGAAATTCCATGAGAAGCAAAAAATGTTTTGATATCCGAAGCCCAAATTGGGTAGTTACTCCCATCAAGGGCAAGTTCATCGAACTCTCTAATTGCCATGTCCCTACAATCATGGTTGACATTATTAATTTACAGAGGTAAATTAACAAAAACATGATATTGATGTTGTAATGTCAATGCTAAATGTAAGACCGCATATTTTATAATGTTTCGAAAAAAAAATGTAGGTAATAAACCTTACAATTTTAGTTAGAATTCAAAATTAAGAGGCACAATGTGGATAATCTCCAAATAATTAAACAGTGGAGTAGATCTCTTAATAGTGGGCAAGTTTTACTCGCTGCCTAAAACATGATCTCCAGGCAAATATATTCGAATGAATATACCGCAGCCAATGTTTAGGTCTCCACTACCTTGTGCACATCCAGATTTCAAATAATCTCATATTTTCAAAACTTATTCTCGGAATAACACATGTGGGTAATCATTGTAAGATGTAGACCTCTTTGTGATGGGCGAGATACTCGCTACCTAGATTATGACCATTGTGGCAAATGTGTAGGACTCCATCTGGGTAATCATCTTAAGATGTAGACCACTTAATGATGGACGAGATACTCGCTGCCTAGGTTATGACCATTCCGGCCAATGTGTAGGACTCCATCTGGATAATCATCTTAAGATGTAGACCACTTAATGATGGGCGAGATACTCACTGCCTAGGTTATGACCATTGTGACCAATGTATAGGACTCTATCTGGGTAATCATCTTAAGATGTAGACCATTTAATGATGGGCAAGATACTCGCTGCCTAGGTTATGACCATTGTGGCCAATATGTAGGACTCCATCTGGGTAACTATCTTAAGATGTAGACCACTTAATGATGGGCGAGATACTCGTTGCCTAGGATATGACCATTGTGGCCAATGTGTAGGACTCCATCTACATGTGGCTTAATTCCAAGTCAAAAATATGTAGGAGTGGTGGTGGTGCGGCGCCGAAAGTGGTGGCGGTGACCTCCAACCCTCGGTCGGCGAACGATAGGATGGTGGCGAGACCTCCTTGTTCGACGGAGGAGTTGGCGAAGGCGGCGTGCGCGATCATGGCGTAGAAGGCCGAGGATCGCATCAAGGATTGAATTGAAGGTAGGCATACCTTCTCTTCTTTTCCTCTGTTTCTCCTTTGCTTCTTCTTCGCTTTTTCTTCACGAGAGCAAAAGTGCTGATAACGTGTTAAAAATGGGATTGTGCAAGAGAATTGAGCGAGAAAGAGTTTTAAATTTATTGATCAATTGGGATTCACAATTTATACACGAGAAAGGGTGTCAACCGTAAAGACGTCGGTTCGACAAAGAGACACCAAACAGATCGCTCCTATCTCTCCTTGGCGGTTAGAATAGGAACTGCTATTTCTATTTTCCTGGGTGGATTAGATCACCCGTAGGTTCTTAACAAAAATTAGGTACTACTACTTATAGGACTTTTTCTTAATTTTTTCTTTTTTTTTCAAATTCACACAAATTTCATGAACCCTACCGGTGGTTTCAACTACCAAACCCCGTGGTATGTCTGGTTATCACTGGTAGCGGAAACCCTGCAAAAAAAAACCTCCTAAAATTTATTTGATCTACCGATAAACTCTGTTGACTCAAAACTTTTTGTTTGTCTTATTTTTTGATGAGTACGTTTATTGTCATTTTGATCTTATAGATTGTTACTTGATTACTAAAAAATGATAATGGATCAATGTTTTGGTAAAAAAAAGATATTTTTTTATATCGAGTGATTTCATGTTCCAAAATATAATGTCTTGTTTTGTTTGTATTTCATATTTAGGGCATGTTAGACAGAGCTTCTCCAGCTTTATTTTTTCTGGAGCTAAAGTCCAGCCAAACAGTTTCATCTCTACCCAAAAGAGAAGCAAAAAGGACTGGACTGCTCTCATAAAATAAACTAAAGAGATAAAACTGAGTTTAGATTGCTCGACATAATATATAATTTTCTCTATTTACTTACTGTTAATAACAAGGAAGATACGTACCCCTGATACATTGTTAACAATTATTGGATAATTCTCTATTATAAAATATAAAATATATAGACAACGTTTATATTATTGAATCACTAATTTCATATTTTCTTCTATTGGAAAATATGCAATCATATAGAAATTAATTTACCTTGCTTTGATTACTAATTTGGGACATCCGTAATATTTTTTAATAATGGTTTGAAGAAAAAAATTATAAATGCAACTAAGTTGTTAGCTTCCAAGTTATGAATCCATCCTAATAAAAAAAATAAATCTTCATGATTTATTGATACAAAATTTCTGAATGAATAAATACAACTTAGTATAAATTGAATATTTCTGCGTTTGAAAATTAAGAATTCTTAAATGAAAATTTTATAGCCAGCTTAGAGTGTCGGTTTTGGTTTTGTTTATTGATTTAATAATTGAAAATTTTGAAATTAATTGAGTTTAGTTGTATTTGGCTTTGATTTCACTAATATTTTATTAGTTAAGTGACAGTAACCCTAAAAAAAGTTCAGTGACAATAATATAAGAATTTGGAATAAATAAATATCCAGTTACATCTAGTCAGCTTCGGTCTTGATTAAAGTTTATTTAATTGATAACTCCGAAATCCAAAATTAACAAATAGTAAACTTTAGTCGTTATCCAAGGCACTAACTCAAGAGTATGAAATCTGGTGGCAAACTGAGCATATACCTGAAAAAAAAAACTAACCCACGTCGATAGAAATAATATCCAAAATGTTATAAAAATCTGAAACAGAACCTCTGTCTAGATTATGATGGATGGTTATAATATTTCGTATGGAGAGGGTAGAACGGAAGGAAAAGGTGTCAAATCCAAGCGAGTCCGCTGCAGGGTTGGACTTACCGCCGGGAGCCCGGTTACCGTCACTCGGCGGTAACCGCGCAAAACCGCGACAAATTTGCAAATCAAAATTTGAATTCAAAAATTCGGGCAAACCGTAGTATCGACCGCGGTTACCGTGCGGTTTGACGCGGTTACCACGCGATGTGTGACGGGCCGCACAATAACGGGCCGACCCATTTTTTTCTTTTTTCAATTTTCAAATTTATTCTCCGTTTTGCTCTCAAATTTGAATAAATATTACTTTTTTTGAGAAATTTCTTCACCATAAAACACTATAAATCAAACGCTACCTTCATCATTTTTTTTGATTTTTTTCTTTTTTTTAAATTTTTGAATTCGGACGAATTTCATTAAACCGTACCGCGCGATACGGGTAACCGTACCCCCGCGATATGGGCGATAACCACGGTAACCGCGCGGTTACCGGCACCGGTAAGTCTAACCCTGGTCCGCTGGAATCTGGAACAGAGAAGCCGGTGCGGAGCACACAGCTTCGCAATATGGAGCAGTAGCGGACGCGGCCGTTTTCCTTTGCCCCCATCCCCCAGGCTCCCCCGCTCGCGAGCGAATGCAGCCGCTAGCCGCCGGCGCGGGGCCAACGGGTGCCGGCCGCGTGCGCGACGCGACGACAGGGTCGCGTGGCCTTCCCGTGCCTCGCGGCTTGACCGGGAACGGATGATATGCGTCGCAGCGGCCGTACGTCGAGGGCGCGGCGGCGCCCCCGCCCCGCGCGCGCGCCAAGGGCCGCGTAGAAAGAAGAAAAAGGAAGGCACGGCACGTCGCCAGCGTCTGTTCCTTGGGCGTAGGCTGCATGTGCCCCTTCTGTCCAGTACGGTAGGTACGTACAGTCCATTTGACGGCGGCCACGCCGTGACACCAGCTTGGGTATTGGGTTGTGTGGGCTTGTGACCGAAAAAGGGAAAAGAAAAAAAACGAAAATGCTGTATTGAATGAAATGATACCGGTTAAATATTATAAGTATCACATGATATCTAGTGAGAATCATAACATGATACCTAACCAATATTATTTCGTCGGAACAGGATTTTGTTTTATAGCAGCGCTTAAAAAAATGGCCTCACCTCAATCATGCACAGGGCGAAATTCCAGCGCAGCGCTTGAAAAAACGGCCTCACCTCAATCATGCACCAGGGCGAAATTCCATCGCTGGCAAACTAGCTAGCTTCACATATTTTTCTCTGTTGGCGAAAATATGTTCTCGAAGGGTCTTGATTCAGTCGTTCCTCGCGTTCTGCCTGCCGCATGACATCCAGCAGTATAGGGAACGACTGGACAGGAGTCGACAACCGCTAATTAAGGTTTCAATAATCACATAATGTACTATCCTAGCTAATTAAGTGCCACATAATGTACTATCCTAGCTAATTAAGTGCCTGTGGTGGCCGTGTGTTCATCTCATAGAGCATCAGCAATGTATCCTTACTATTACTTCTCTTCAAAAAGAACTCCAACCCTAGCTTTTCAAGATGGATTTAAGTGCCCCTTTGATTTGAAGAAAAACATAGAAATTTTGTAGGATTATAATCATGTAGGATTTTTTCCTATACGACCCTTTAAAACAAACGATTGAAAACTATTGAATCTTATTAAATTCCTAAGAAATGTTTCAGTCCATACAAGTTTTGAAGGATTTTTAACAAAAGGTCTAACCTCTTAAAAAAATCCTTTGAGTCTGTCTCTTATCTAATTCCTATGTTTTTCCTGTGATCCAATCAAACGATTATTTCTATGTTTTTGTTATGTTTTGCAATCCACTGTTTTACAATAAAATTCCTATCAAAATCCTATGTTTTTTTTTCTATTCTTCCGTTTTCTCAATCATACGATTCAAAGGGGCCTAAAAAGAGAAACAAGGGATCAAAATGCATCTAATTAATAGCAAAGTTATATTGATGGATGGATAGGTGAGGAATATTGAAGAGATAAAACTTATCGATTTGTGAACCGATGATATATAAGAAGATAGAAGTTGATTTATTTTGAGATAAATTTGGAACTCTAGAAATTAGTTTATTTTGAGACGAAGGGAGTAATGATGGTAAGCAAGGTGGGACCTAACAAAATAAATCTTTGTTATCAAAACTTTCACAATGTGTATGAGGTAATAAGATGGGTCCCATAAACATAAAAAATCTAACAATATAAAATCAATGGGATGGATAAAAAGGAGAGTCAACACATAGGTGAGGAAATAATGTTTTTCTATTCTTTACTACAGGTTATAGTATTATTGTCTTGTAGTAGTTTACTATTTTTACAATGTTTACTACCTATTATAAAGGTGGGTTGTATTTATTGCTTACAACCTGCTCTTGGAGCATATTGTGTGGATGCCCATAGAATCTTTTTCCTGGGCACATTAATGTCGTACAATTGCTGCTTCTCCCCGTAGCTTGCCACTTCGTTTTCCAAGTTTTCTGTTGTGCTAATACATGTTTCATGGATTTTTGTTTTAGATAATCAAATAAATACCCCCCAGCATCTTAATCATATGGCGCACATTACTAATTAACATGTTTAATCCTTCTGGGTGTTGGACTTCGGCTGGTCGTATTATGCATTTAATATTGGGATAATTGTTCGTTTGTAACTACTAATCTGGTTTATTTTTTAAAGTTTACTTATTTGACCCTATTTTTCAAAATCATAGTTACCCACTCAGATTTCTTTTATAAAAAAAGATAAAAAGTATTTACTACCCTGAACAAACCAAAATACCCTTATTATTCCAAATAACCCTATCCCCATCCTTATCCAATCCCCAACCTGCCCCGACCCTGAGGTTCTCACCGAAGCTGAGGTCCGGGGCGGAGAGAGCGGCGGCAGAGGCGCAGACGGAGGGAGAGCAGCGGCGTGGAGCGAGACCCGGGGCGGTCGCGGGCAAGGGCGTGGCCGCGGAGCTCAGTCCGGCACGCGGCTACTGGGCCACAAGGGTGGGTGAGGAGGTGAAGAGGGCGAGGTAGCCGCTGCCGTGCACGGAGGGATGCGTGGGCGAAGGGAAAGCAGCTATGTCGAGTGAGACCCGGGGCACAGAGCGGAGGCGCGCGATGAAGGGGCTTGCCTGCGTGGGGTGCGGAGGTGGGTGAGGGAGGGGGCCGCGAGAGCTCGCCGACGCACGATGGGCGAGGAGGAAGGTGCGGGAGAGCTCGTCGGCGCCATGGCTGCCCAGCCACACGCGGTACCCGCTCCCCTCATGCCTGCTTCCGTGAGACACCACTCGCCGAGCCGCCCCCAACCTCACCGAGGCATCCCTAGTCTCGACGCCGGCCACCATCATTCCCGCTCGACGCCTGCGCGCTGCTTGAGCGAGCGAGAGAGAGAGAAACCGAGGGGAACGAGAAAGAGGAAGAGGAAAGAAAGAAAAAAGAGGCTGACATATGGGGTCCATCAATCTGTTAGTGATGCAAGTAATTTTCTATAAAAAAATAATTCGAAATGGAAATAAAATCCCAACAGTACATTTTGGGTTGAATAAAGATAAAGAGGAAGCAGGTCAAATGAGCAAGGGTATAAACGTCTCTTTTTTTGGTTAACACCGTTAGGTTGCCTTCATGAAATGGGGTTAGTCTTGATTTTAGTTTTTGAAAAGAAAAGTCAAATAAACAAACTTGAAAAAACAGGGTTAAATTAGTAGTTAAGCATTAAAACAGGGTCAAATGTGCAATTGCCCTTAAATCTTCTTTCTTCCAATGCACTGTCATGCAAAGTTTTTGTATGTTGGTGAATAAAGGGAGATACATTTTCATCCCTCGAAAAAATGTTTTCTCGTTTTTTTTACGTCACTTAAATAGTTATAAAAAAATTAAACTTTGTTAGGAGATTTAATGAAAATTCAGTGTTCGTAAATATATGCACATATATTTGTAATATTATGACCTTGTTAGGAGATTTACATGTATATAACTATATAATTGAATATATTCATGTCGTTTTTCAGTTGAACAACCAAAACATGACATTAATTTGAAATATAGCTTTCAACATTCGCATTTATACATCAAACAGCGACAAGTTTGGTTCATATTAGATAATCAAAATATGTAATAAAACATAAATGATGCTAAACAAAGTAAATATTACTTCAAATTATTATCAAGTATAACATGTGGATGGTTATTCAGGCGATTAAATAGAAAATGGCCAATTAATGCCAAAAATAGAATTTTGATGTTCACCAACGAGAGTGTAGCACTTATCACATTAACAAAATGGTTTTGTTACTGTAACCATATATACAGCCGATTAAACGGTCGATACATCCGTTTTCCATAACACTTGTTACCTATGGATCATTTCGGTTCACTACACTACTTGCCCTACCAAAGCGTTGGTAGTGTTTGAACCTAGGTAAGTTTTGGCACTATGTATTATTTGGTAAGGTAAAGTTGTATTGTTTAAGTTCTATCTAGGGGTTGTTTGGATTGTTAACAATTTTTGCCATACCTTGGCAAACTTTGGTACTACCAGAATCTGTACTAGTATGTGCAAAAATTGGTAACAAGCCAAACATGTATGTGATACAATTGAAGTTTAAAAAAAATAGCCTCAATCCAAACAAGCCCTTGGTGCCAATCAGAAGCCAAAACTTCTGGTACTCGTAGAATCTTGAAAGCTTTAGATTGGTGGTAATACCAATGATTTGGCTTCAAACCAAAATCATCACCTATTATTCAAGCCACCAAAATATTGATAGGGCATGTTTCGGTATCAATCCAAAACAGACCAATGATTTTTCTGTTAAGGTGGTATCCCCAGGTTAACTATCTTATACATGACTTTCTCTTTCAATATTAGCTAGACCTTAATGGCTCTTGATCTAAAACTATATGGGCAAATATCATGTGAAAAATCGTGAAAATGTTAACCATACCTGCCAAACTGTGTAGTTTTTTTTAAAGAAAATCTCAGAAAGTAAGAGCACACAAGTACAGAGAAAAACTGCAACTAAATAAAAATACTAAGCTAGTATTATCGACTCACAGGCCCTAGGCACGACAAGGTAACAGGGTGTCGTGCAACCATAGGATATTACGGAGATCCAGCCCCGTTTCTATGGCCGGTGGGGCAATGACAATGAGAGAGGTGAGATGAGAGAGAGACTGTTTGTTCGAAGAGTGGAAGCCTGGAAGGACATGGCACACAATGTCCTAGAGCACAGTTTTAAAAAAAATGTTCTAGAGCCGGAACCACCATGGCATGATGCATTCAACCGCTGGTATTCATGATGTGTTCCGGACGCTATAGATACAATAAGTTCATCATTGTCAGATGAGGATGACAACAAATCCAATAGCATTGAGAAAGAGTTATTTATTTAGTGTGGTAACTTTTATTCAACAAGGACAAACAAGAACGGAGTTATAAAATGACTTACATTTAGGAACTAGTGGGGAAGACTAAAACTACTTACACTTGGAATCAGAGGACATTTGAACCTTGAGGGAGCAGTGTATTTTGGAATCTCATTGATTGAAAAATTTAATGAAAAATATTTTAAAATTGAATTTTTAAAAAATTATGACGGAAGAAAATACTACGAGATCCTGTCACCTTCAAACCCATGTTAAACCACATCTATCTAGTAATGTTACACTGATAACACTATTTATCCCTCAAGCAATATGGTACATGAGGCTATAGAATATAGGAACAGGAAACAAGCATTGCGATCTATAAATGTTGGATGCCTGGGAGAATATACTAAACCTGTGAATCAATTATTTGCTTCACATAATGGCTGCTTATATTTACATGGACATTTAAAAAGAAAAAGACTAAGGTTCAGTTCTTACTGATCAGCCTTCAGTGATATGTTTGCATCATAATATACCACTCAAAAAACCCCTGCAAAATGATGAACAGTTCAGTACAATGTGAATGATAAGTCGACATAAAATGGGGGAAACTACTTACCAGAATCCGGACACCGACTTTTCATTTTCTCTGCATCGAAACAAGATGAATGGTTTGTACATCTTTTGTGTTATTAAAGAAGGTAAACATACACTAAAGGAAATGAAAATGTGTAAATGGATATGCTATTTTCATGAATGTACTGGTGTACCAAAGCTAAATTATGTGAAACATAGTGGATGATTAGAGGGAAATCTGATGTGATATTTCAGGAACAGCTATGCTGCTACCATGACCCTGCACCAAGTTGCAAACTATAATCCTCCTAGGATAACTGATTAAAAAAATATTCACCATGCACCCTTGATCCTTTTGACATAGAAACGAGTACTTTTAGAAAGCGTTCCAAATGACATTTATTTAAGAAGCATATGGGCATACCATTGAGAAGAGTATAGAAGAATTCAGAATCAGTCTAGATCTACAGAGAATCAGATTTCACCCTCCCTCCCTCTCTAGTGGGGAATTTCGTTTTCTTTTTATTTAGCCAGATCTCATTCAAATGCTAGAGCAGCTTATTCAAATAGTTAGAAGGAAAAGGAGGGTGCATCCAGTCCAGAGATCTTACTTTTTCCGAGGTCTGAACGCATTGGTGATTTCGTCAGGAGTTGGCTTCTCCACAAATTCCGCTATGAGAACATATCGTTCTTGTCCATTGGGTTCATCAACCCTTCGATAAATTTCATATTTATTAGGATAAGCCATCCTGTAGCATGTCAATAGAAACTGTAATGTTAGAAAAATATAGCTTCTTTCTTGTCTGTAAGGTTTGTGTTTCTATTAATGGAAATGGGGCATGCCCTTGATCAAAAAAAAAAAAGCTACGTTGCAACACTAATAAAATAGCCAGTGATGTGTACTGTTTGAAGTACAGCAATTGAAGAGACATACCTTAGAGCTCCCATGATAGGATAAAATGAGCCAGCATAGTAGAGAAGTCGGAAGGAATAACAAGTCTCAAAAGATGCAGCATATTTTAGCCTCATGTCTCTTCCCATTGTCTTCAACATGACAAGTCAAGAGCTTCAGTACTGGAGGACTGGAATTTCTGCTAAGGTCAAAATGAAGTCACAAGAACTTACTTGCATTACACCACTTGATGCAGGCATATCCTGTAAACGAAAATGTCAGAAATGTTGTGAAGAGAAGTTACAGTTTTTTTTTAATGTCCTAAAGAGAAGTTCAGCACTACAGAGAAAACTTCGAGAGCTTTAACATACTAAAATTAGAAACTAGTGCACACAGATGTTAAAGTAAAAAAGAGATGGCCTGATGGCCATCCTTATAGTATTCCTTCTTTCATACTGATCCATAACAATTGTCATGTAGGAATATTAAGATTCAATCCATTTCAATTTGATGAAGCCTGAAAGTTTTTCACACATTTGTGTGGAAGTTAGTTAACTTAATCCAAACAAGACTGCACTACGTAGATAGAATGCAATGATCCTCAGATCATCATGGGTTGCACAGCAACAGCTGAAGGGGAGGTACTCTAGACGATGAACCTTAAACTCAAAGAGATGACGACTCTAAGGAAAAGCTGGTTAAGTAGAATTGAAAGACCCCGAGTTTAGATTTGTACCACTGAAATGCATATGTACATTTTGTTCTACCGAAACTTCTCTGTTTAGTTTTTCAGAAGTTCCATCACATGGCCATAAAACATCACATACTTGCTCGTCTGTGTCTCACTGTGCCAAGTCCCTAGCACTAGCACCAGTCTGGCATCGCCACCAGCGGTTTCTCCCGCTGCCTCCTCCGCCTCTTATTCCTTTTCACTACTGCCCTCCACCCAGGGGTGGTAATGGGCCACAGCCATGAGCCTTTTCACAGTCCAACTCAGCCCTTTTTTCTTTTTTAGCTTAAACACATATACAAAATTCAACCCAACCCTTAGAATTTGTAGGCTAAAAGTTTGGGCTCCACCTCTCATAGTCTCCCCCACGCTGTCACCTCCACTTCCATGCATGGAGCCGTAGTGTCGGCACACTCAGGTTTGTCGAACCCCATGGATATAGCAGTGAAGGAGCACTTCTTCAATAGCTTTGTCGAATGCATCTTCCAGCACATCATATGCCAAAACCAGCCTGTTGCATGCTCTCATTCACTCAACAGGACAATAGTCTCAGTACGTCTCTACTTGCTTTATCAGAGCAATCAAATTACCAAACCAATCCTCTTCCCACATGAAACATATGCAAATGAAATAGATCTATAAGCACCAAGGAACAGTGAAATTAACAAATTAGAATTGACAATTCAAACATTAGAATTTAAGAGGAGCAATTTCAAATAATTTGGTGCCTCACACTACCCCTGCCAACTCAAATGCCATCTAGGGCTCAACTGACCATAATCTATGATGGGAATGGAGCACTAGAATAATGGATTAGTAGGGTAATCATGAGAAATACAGAGCAGAAAAGGCTGTGAAAGATTGATCATGGAATTTGAATTTCACATGATTATTTTGGCAAGAAAGAAAATAAAATTTGAGAAGGCAAACAGAAGTGAACAGAGTGATAAAACAGGGATTTTTCATCAAAATCAGTCGTTTTTTGGTCCATTATGTTGAAATTATGGATGTCCCAATTACAGGTACATGGCCCCAACATTACTTGAACTCCTTCCCATGCACCTCTCCAGCCTCCATCCACACGCCGCTACCCCCACCACCTTACAAATGTCTCCCCGATATCTGCGCCACTGGATTTCCTGCACTGGCTTCAACCTCCCAAGCCATCCTTCTCTCCCATATCCAACAAAAAGTGAGCCATCAGGTCCAATGCATACTAACCACTCTATTTTCCCGTTGACTTTGCCACCTCCACGGCTCCACTGCTCACCTCACCTCCAAGGCGCACAGCTCAAAGACCCCCACCCACCCCCAAAAAAAAAAAGGTGCCTGGTCCAAATATGAAACTCTAATGTAGCATATTGAAGAGTTTGGGATCACTGCTTAAGGAGCAGGAGGGAAGAGGCATGTCAATCCATTAAGAAAATTGACTTTGAGTCCACCTCCAAAATGTGTGCCTATGAGCTTTGGTGGAACAAAACTAAACTCCAGATCTTTCAATAAACAACTTTCCCTAGAAGGCACTCTATCAATTCCAACTTAATAGATAAGCCAAACAAATAATGAACAAGCATAACATGGAGATGAAATCTAAGATAACTCATTTCATGAGACAGTAACTGTGGGCACCGTGTGAACAGTTTTTTCTGTAGGTTG
The DNA here is from genome assembly GCA_008326285.1 of Oryza officinalis. Taxonomy (NCBI): domain Eukaryota; kingdom Viridiplantae; phylum Streptophyta; class Magnoliopsida; order Poales; family Poaceae; genus Oryza; species Oryza officinalis. The sequence continues at coordinate 767,181 of BDMV01000021.1, read as the reverse complement.
ACATAGAACCTCTTCAGAAGTAAGATTGGAACGAAATACCAACCATAAGTGGGAAGACAACAAAACAAAGAGAATAGATCTTTTCAAACCTTTAAGCGAGGATTTACAAGAATCACAGGTCTGTCACCAGCAGCATCAGTCATTGCTTTCATGTCCTGAAAATTTTTAGTTGACAGTTATATTTGAGAAGTGTATATTATACAAAAGAGAAGTCCAAGACAGAATCTTCACGTCAATTATACAGTTTCCAACAGCATTTTGGGGAGCAATGAGGATGAACATGTCATCTTCTTTATCAACCTCACTGACACCTGTAATTTCACAAAAAAGGAAGTCAAACAGAGTGCTATTTAAGATATAGCAAAACACAGAAATTCTAGAAAACAAAGGACCACAAAAAGAAGGCAGGCAAGATGTGGCTATGTTTTGTGGTTCTACTCTGCAAAAAAAATAATATTTATGAACTGGATTGTGGAAAAGTTCGATGATTGTGATTTCATTGTACAGACAAACTTGGAACATGGGGTATGACGAACAAGAAAGTGCAAGCAATCTCTTCCAAGGTGGAAGCACCGAAGCAGTGAAAACCTAACCCTATTTTGGCAGGACAATCGGTTAGATAGGACGTGCATCAGAGTATTGGACCCTCCCCCTGACAAGCAATTAACAGAACGCAATGAAAAATAGCCAATGGATCAGAGACATCAAGGGCTCTTGTCGATGACATATGAGATATGACTGAAATGTGATCTTCTCATATGCAACAGATCAAATATATTGGCTATGTACATGATTCGTCTCAATTCTCGACCAGATTGGCTTATTACATAATGTTTCCTAAAGCCACTACATTTGCATTGGCAAAGCTGTTGTGGAGATCATGGGCACCATTGAAGTACAAATTCTTGTAGTGCTTAGCTGTTCTAGATAGGCATGGTTTTCCCAACCAAGGTTCTTATGTGCTCACAGTAAGGAATCAGCAGAGCATTTATTCATAAGATGTGTAAGGCAATACTGATTCCAGGAGTTCCCCTGGAGTGTACACAAGAGAAAAGCAGTATAACACCAGCAACAAGGATCAGTGTTTGTCTTGCATGAGCAGAGGTATAAAAGAATAAGAAGACTTTGGCTCCCTAGTAATCCTGATGGTATGCAAGACATGGGCAAAGAGAACTGCTAGAGTTAGCAGACAAACCAAAATTTCAAAAATTCCTACAGGATGAAGGGAAGCAACAGATATGGTCCAAGAGCTGTCTGGAAACTTGGTTGGGATTAATGTATTTTGATGGTACTTTCCTTGTGCTGATTACTTGCCTGACCACTCTACCTGTAACCAGACGAGCTTGATTTTTTCTGCATATTCTTTCCTTACTCCAGAGGGATGTTATCTAACATGCCATTATGTACTTGAAATTTCTTTTGACCCTGCCGTCTTAATTTAATGCAATGGCAGGAAAATATTTTTTCTGTGTTATCAAAAAAATTGCAATCAAAAGTCAGTGGTACCTTATGAGTTATGACAATAAGTCTACCATAGTGATATAAACATCATTTGTAACTGTTCCTTTTTCCATTTCAAATAGAGAAAATCAATCTCAACATAGAGTTCATTGATCATCCCCATTCTTTATATGTTTGAGTAAAACGTTATAGGTAATTTAATTTGATATCTGACAATGTCCGCTGTATTGGATGGGCACTGTAGCATACCTACTGCTCCAAAATTAATGAAGGTACCCTTCGCCCCATAGTCACCCCAATCCATGATTTCCAAAATTTTTCTGGTTCCAGCAAGCTGAAGTGGAATACCAGCAAATGCACCTTGTCCCATGGAGCCTTGAACGCAAACCTGATATGAGCCATATTGTATCAGCTGAAAATTATAGAATAGAAGAAACAGAACTCAAATGATATACACATTTGTGGCAAAGATAAGCACCTTCACACGCTTTCCATCATCAGCAAAGGAAAGAGAAAGCTCTCGCACAAGTTCCATAAGGGTTCCTATGCGATAGACATCCTAAAGATAGAAGGTGTTTGATTAACAGTTCACACCAGCACTCCATAAATATTTTCCAATAGATATTAGAAAATATGTATAAGCACTTGTGTTCTTACCATTTCAGGGTTAAGTTCAGGAATGTTGATATCTATCTGCATGTTGGGAAATAAAGATAGTTATGAGCTTATTTGTCTTTCATATGTTATTCAAAATAGGTACTTGAGCAAAAGAAAAGGAAAACCTACCAGATTATTTAATTGCAATAGTTAATAGCATGAAGTTCGAACGATTCTACAGCAGACTAACCAGGCAGAAGAAATAGAGCAGACTACAGGGTGCTTGAGTAAAAACAGGCACCACTGTGGCTCCAAAGTCCAAACAAAGAAAACAATTTGCATTAAAAATAAATGGCAAGTACTAACCTGCAACCGAATTTTTTTGTCTTCAACAGCATGTCTGGTGGCTTCTAGTACATCACTGTAAAAGTATTTCCTAATATCCCTCGAATGTGGAATGTTATTTAATCTTGTTGGAATCCCACGAAACTCCTGCAAGAAGCATTTAAACATGCATGAACAATACAAATCTAAGTAAACATACTTCCCATCAAAGTTTCCATTAATATGAAATGGCTTACTATTTTACACATACATTTTTTGAGGCTGTTGTATCCCTAGAATCTTGTGGTTTTCCTGTTAAGCGGAGTTTAAGCATTTATTATGACTAAATAGACAAAAGGTGTCAAAGTTAACAGTTACAGAAATAGAAAACTGTGAGAATTGGCACAAAGTTGATGCAGTTAAATTTCCAAAAGTTAATGGGCATTAGTAAAGCAGGTCAAATTTAGTGAAACACCATGAAAGCATAGCTGTAGCTCCATGACACCAAGAATAGATGCATTGATTATACCAATATGATTCGTTGGTATTCCATTGAAAATAAAATTGATTCATTGGTATTATAGTTACTTTGGTGAATCGAAAAATCATTGTTGAAAGCTAGTGGTACAGATTTGTGGTAGGGAATACATTGATACACATTAGGTCCCACTACACCTCCACCTATTGCCACCAGCCAATGGACTCCCTTTCCACCCTCCTATACCCATAGCTGTTCCTACCTCAAGCATATGCCTCCTCCTGTGGCTTCTTCTTCCACCTTTGAGAACCTATTAGACTGGTGGCATTACATAGTTGTGTTAGATTGTCAATGTCATGTTCATCAATGAGCTACGAATCCTTGAGTTTGTCAGAGGTGCTGCTACTTGTCACATTGAGAAGGCCAACCTTTGCTGGTGCTGGAGGAAGGCATGCCAGTGACCAACACAATAGGATGATCAAATAAAGTGTTTTTTTTACCTCACCTAGTCCTCATGGTCAACCAGAAACCAAAGGCTAACCAGGACCTTTCTCGGTTTTTCTCTTTCCAAAATTTCAAAGAACGTTTTTTTTTACTGTACTAAGCAGTTGAAATGTTATAATTATATTTTGTAGGAAAAAACAGCAATTTCCAGGTCAGAGAGTTATAGACTATAATTGAACTTCACGTTGTTAGGCAACAAAAATTTCCAAAAACCATGAGTCCATGATACTTTTCATCTACTGATTGCTCCAAACTGAAATTAGTTATCTTTACAACTGAATTCCTGGAACATTTCAAGGAAATAGATAACAGCTGGAACATTTATACAAGTCTGGTTTGTATTGGATATTTACTAATAGAATATTAAAGAGACATATGGGCAAGTACTTTTGTAGGATCATAGCCGAGTACACTTATCCAGGGCAGAGACAGGTCTAGGGCCATGTAATTTTCTCACACTTTTTCTCATGAATTGGCCCAAATGTACACATAATTTCTCGTGTAATTTTCTCCTTTTTTGTTTTTGAAATTATCAAAACTCAGTGTAACACATACTCCCTCCAGGATGATAATATTTGTCGTTTTGGACAAGGCTGATATCAACCTTTAAAATCTTTTACAATGAATAATTTCTAAAATATTTGTCTTAGAAATATGGAGACCATATGTATAGATTAGCCTTAAAAAGTACTTCAATATAATCATATATTTGTTGATATTTCTATATACATTATAATAAAAAATAGTGGTCAAAGTTGTTTTTTGGAGACCGTGTCCTTGTCCAAAAAGACAAGTATTATCAACCTGGAGGGAGTACTGGTTTAGTCCAAGGCTTGGGCCAGTTTATGGTTGTTACATCATATGGATGATAGCTTTACATTTATGGATGCAATGATGATAGATACTGATATTTGGTAAGATCCAACAATGATAGAACATTTTACTTACTTAATAAAGAAGATTACCCAAATGTATGGTTCTAAAAGATTCAAAAAGGGTGTATGTTAGAATGTATGGTTCTAAAAGATTCAAAACATACACAAACTAGAAGTATGACAGAAAAAATGATGCATTGGGGTTTGCTTATTCGTTATCAATGAAAACATAACTAGTCAGTAGAGGAACATCATTTTTGTAGCTGACCATTTGTTTTGGCCAACTTGTTTGCTGAAGTATTCTCACAGATCTTCTGTAACAGGGAATCAATTTCATTAAAAACGACTTCCACTTGTCGATTTCCATCAATCTATATTCTTGCAAATTGAAACAAGAACAGATTACTTCCAGTTTACAGTTTAGATCAGTGCTCTGATATAAATAGGAACACATATAAGAACCTGGTGGAGAAAATCTGAGTATGTCGGGATAACAGCTTCAGAATTTTGTTTGTAAGTCTCAAGACGTGATTTAACCTGCAGAGAAAAGAACAAACTTAAGGTTTAGAGTGCAGAAGAATGGGAAAATTCCAGCACATGCATTGCAGCATTATAAAAAGGAATATATTTAAAACTACAGATAAACAGTAAATAAAATGGGAAGGTTTCAATCCTGTCACAGAATTTTCCATAATAGAAGGCATCCCTTTGGAAATGACAATGAACTTCTAAAAGTAAATAAACAATGTCTAAAGCTTCTAGTAACTACAGATAGATTATTACGATACTCTTTACTGAAATGCGGAAGAATAGTTACATGTCTATTTTGCTGTCTCCGGTATAGAAATGAGCCTCCATTTCAAGCACTCAAGCTAGAAAATACTATAATGTATACACAACTTGAACTAACAAATAAATAGGAGTTGTAAAGCATCTGAATCCTCAAACTACCACATTTTTGTAGTCCAAAATTTGGTCCAAGTTGGTGATTAGTGAAAGATAGATGAATGTGCATAGATCATGAAATCAAATAAAGTCCCATGCTCTAAGATTAGCATCTTGTATTGAACATGACAAGCATTTCTTCATATGGTTATTAAAGACGATATCCAACATGACAAAAACAACAACAGAACCTTCTCAAACATATCATCAGAGCGTGTAACAAGACGAGCAGAAACTTCATCATTCTCCGGAGGGAAGTTCTTTATGTGGTAAATTTTGCCAGTCTCAGGATCCAGCCTTCTTCCAACACATCTGTCGATTAGAATATCATCAGGAACCTGTATTTAACAACAAAAATGTAACAAGAGGTCAAAGAAATATGTGGTATGCAATGTCAGGTAAGAGAACAACATAAAATGCATGCTATCATATTCTTTTAGGATTGAAAAAGGGTAACAATACCAGTAATAAAACTTGAAGAAGATTGAGCATGATCCAAACTTAAATACAGATTCTTCCCTCATCACTAACTCAGTGAATTTACAACTGAAGTGTAAAGTGTCATATCACTAATTCATTGTCCTTTTGAACACAAACAACAAAGTAAAGAAGACAAGGAATGGGACAGATACTTGGGATGAGGTCCTAAGGTAGAATCTGGTGAAGAGTCTTTGATTGCAACTTTGAGAAGGGCACAGACAACCAGTTTCCCTCCCATCCCATGATCATAGTTGTGACATTGCCGATAAAGCCTAACTTTAAAATTAAATTGCAGTCATCAACTTTTAATTGTTACAGCCAATTTAAGCTAACAAGCAACTTCATGAAACCAGAGACTAGTAAGAGACACAATGAAGCTCATACGCATGACAGTAGATAATATGTGTCTTAAATGGTAAATATGGACTTACTTCCAGCACAATGAATATATCTGGTTGTATTTTCATACTTTCGAGACTTTGCACCTGGGCATAACTTCTTGGGTAACCATCGAGAAGCCATCCTCTTTCTCTAACATCAGGCTGTGATAGTCGTGATACCACCATCTATTTCAAAGAGCAACCTGTATAAGATGGTTTGCAGAATTTCAACCGGCTACAAAGATGGCATACCTGAGAACCAATCTACATACATCTGTCACAACTTGATCCGGGACAAGCATACCATTGTCCATATATTCTTTTGCTTTCTTGCCTATTTCGGTGCCAGAGGATACTTCGGCCCGCAGAAGATCCCCAGTTGATATGTGAACCAAACCATACTAGAAACAAAAGAGAATACAATACTAAGCTTAGAAATCACTTGAATAGAATGGCATGTTGCACACTGAATACAATGATTTTACAAAGAATCCAGAAGCAGTAGCCTAAACGTGTAATGTAAGAAACGCTTGTGCTTTCACAAACATGCATAGCATTGAGCAAAGGCCTACATGTAATTCAATTGGAAATCAAATCTAGAAAATTTTCAAGAGCCTCTATTCAACAAACCCACATTTCCATACTCTCTACAACACAATAAATGGTCAATTTTCTACAAAATGGCAGCGAAAAAAAATACATCAACGATGTTGGGTTATACCTTCTCGACGATCATGCGGCATTGCGTCCCCTTCCCGGACGCGGGTGCGCCCGAGATCATCACCTTCAGCGGGGCTTCCTTCCGCGCCGCCGCCGCCGGCCCCTCCGATGCCCGGCAACGAACACCCATCCCCTGCCAAACCACAAGCGGTTAGCCCCAGAGAGAACCGCCATGACAGGCACACGACCGGATAAACGAAAGGGCCAAGCAGAAACCGCACGAACCCTGGGCCTACGATTTGGGGCGGCGGTCGCGGAGACGGCCGCGGCGGCGGGAGGCGACGCGAGGGCACGGCAGGAGGAGGAGAGCGACGTCGGCGAGGGGCGCAGGGCGAGGCCGGGGCGGCAGTGGGGCCCCGGCGCGGCGAGGGGAGGCGAGGAGGACGAGGCCGCCATTTGGGCGACGACGACGAGGGAGGCGCGAGGCGAACGGCGTGGAGAGCAGCTGGGGCGCGCGCGCGTGTGTGGAGGGAGGAGAAGCCGAGAAGGTCTATGTGGATTGGAGCTCCCGTCGAGCGCTGACGTGGCACCGCTCAGCTCCCGCGGTGGCCAGGCGTGGGACCCGCGGTCCGCCTGGAACCGCGCTGAGGCGGGGGAAGAAAAGGACCAAACGACATTCGATTCCTTGGCGGAAAAAAAAGTACACCAGAGGTTTCAATCTTAACTGAAAAGTCAAATATATGTATCCATCAACTTACAAAACCAAATTACTTTAGGCTTTTAAGTGGTTTTATTTGTGGTTTTGTTTGACTTGATAACTAAGTCAGTATGAGACCCACGTGAGTCCCATATATCAGCGACCTCTCTTTCTCAGCACCTCTCGTCCTCTCTTTGAGTGTGCAGCCAGCACCTTGCTATGACGGCGATGTGGAGGGGACACCTGTCACGCCCCAAACTGGCCCCGGGCGGAGACCAGGATAGAGCGGTCCAGATTGACCTGTATGCCTGTACCAGTCCCAGGAAATAGCGCTGGTACAACAGGAAGACTGAATATCAGTTCCGTCCCGCCGCTGGTCCCCCGCCTCGGCCCCGCCGCTGCGCTCCGCGCGCATGCCGCCAAGGCGCCGAGCGCGCCCCTCCCCTCTCCGCTTTTCCCCTACCCGAATCGGCAAGGGGGCAAGGCCTCTTTCTTTCCCCCCCCCTTTTTCTTTTTCCCCGGCGACCGACCGCCGCCGACGTCACCCGGCCGCTTGGCCACTTGCGCCGGTCCCCCGCTCCCCTCCCGCGCGCTCCACCGCCTCATCCCGGCCAAAATCGGCATTTCCCCTCCCCCCCCCGAAACCGACCTAAACCCCCTCTAAAAACCCCCCTCGCCCCCGGCCGCCATTGCCGCCCCCGGAGCTCGTTCCCCCCCTCTTCCCGCCGTCGCGCCGTCGCGCCCCCGCCCCTCTCGCTGCCGCCGCCGCAAGAAGAGGAGCCCGGTGCCCTCTTCTCCCCCGGCTCGGGATCGCGCCTCACCGCCGTGTCCGCGCCCGCGCCGTCGACCCCCGGCTTGCCGCCCCGCCGCGGTAACTCCTCTCTCCTCCCCCTCTCCCTTTTCCCCTCACGTTCTAGGCCGCTAGATAGGCCGTAGAGCCCCCTCCCGGGCGCCGCCGTAGCCGTCGCCCTCTTCTCCGCTCTCCCCGAGCCGCCGTGGCCGCCGTCGCACCGCGCCGTCGCCAGCCGCCGTCGCTCCCCCGCGGCTCGATCCGAGCCCATGGATCGGATCCCCTCGCTCCCCTCTTGCTCCGGCGCCGATCCCCGTCGCCGGCCTCGCACCGCACCGCCCGGAACGCCCTCTCCGCCGTCGCCGCCGTCGCCCGGCGCCCCCTCCCCTTTTCTTGCCCGGCCGGCCTACGTGGCTGCCACGCAGGCGCCACGCAAGCGCCAGCCGGCGCACCCCCCCTCCTTTCCCCTCCGTGCACCCGGTCTGCGTAGACCGCGCCGCTGCCAGGCGGGCCCCGCCCTAGCACCCGCGTGGTGGTCGCGGTCCACCGGATCGGCCACCCGCGTAGGCCGCGGCCTGCACCGGCCCATCGGCCCCCTTCCCCCCCTCACTCGGCCCAGTCGGCCCGTGCCCGCATCGGCCGCTCGGCCTCGCTCCCGCATCGGCCACCCGGCCTCACTTCCCCTTGGGCCATCGGCCCAAGTCCCTTGGTCCGGCTCGTCGGCCCGTTGACCGGACCAGGCCGCGCGCCGCTCGGACCAGGCCGCGCGCCGCACGGACCAGGCCGTGTCCCTCGGTTTGGGCCGCGCCCGTGAGCGCCGGTCCGCTCGGCCCTTTTCGGCCATCGGCCTTCCGGCCCATCGGCCTAATTCCTCCCGCGCGCCGATCGACCTAGGCCGATTCCCTTCGGGCCGCCGGCCCAATTAATTCGGCCGCGCCCGTTCTATTCTTTTGGGCTGCCCTTAGCCGCCCAAAATAAAGTCTACTTTCAGCCCCTCCTTCTTTTCTTTTTCCAGGGAATTATTAAGTAATTATTAATTCCTTTTCTTATTCCAGGAAATCCTTTAATCTTCGGAAATTCGTATCTTTTCAACCGTTCGTCCGATTTACTCCGTTCCACTTCCAAAATTCCTCAAAAATCGAGATCTATCCAATGGCACACTTAGTGGTCTTTAATAGGGTTTCTTTTTATCGTTTTGTTGAGTCGTCTCGTTTCGCGTGTAGTCTCGGAGCCCGAAGACCCGCAGTGCGCGGATTTCGAGGAAGAAGCTCAAGATCTCGAGCAAGGCAAGTCACCTTTGATCAATTGAACCTATAATTTAAATTAAGTATTTTAATTTCGCAAACTATGCATTACTTAGGTTACACTTGGCACTTGGCCTCGGTTTGCAATACAACCGGCAGGCCCTACCCATTTGCTGCATTCACCTTCCTTGATATTTGAATACCCCAACACCCTTGTCACCCCTCAGGTGATGCCTCGGTATCCGTACCTCGTGTACGAATATCGGGACTCCCCTCAAACTTTAAAATTGATCACCTGGGTAAAACTTGAGTTTACAAAATGCTTGGAAAACCCGACACTTGGGTCGGTGCCTTGAAAACTAAAGTGAGTTCTAAAACTCGCGGTACGGGAGACGTACTGGAGGTACGGTCTGCCCGTTCTCGCCCTAAGGACCGATTCCTTGGGAATTACATCCAAGCATATGTCAAGTACGACCACATGGGTGATATGGGACGCCCCTGGCTGAGTAATTAGCTAGGCCAGGGAAATCTTGATGCCAAGGGACAAGTGGATTCGCCGGGGTGGTGTCGGGGAGGACCCCTGGGCTTCCTGGCACAGTATGGTCTGGGACCTAACCTGGTGTTGGTCCGTGGGACCCCTCCCGTTGGCATAAGATGACCCTGAGTCGGCTTTCGAAATGCCTTGTCGTGAAAGCCTTAAGGTCGCCAGACGTGACCGAGGGTCGCGGGCTGGGTGATTCGGGGTTAGTAACGTCGTGTGGGTAAAGTGTACCCCCTCTGCAGAGGTTAACAACTGTTCGAACAGCCGTGCCCACGGTCATGGGCGGATGTGAGGTGATTCCTTAGCGTAGATTTATTTGAACACCTTGTGAACTGCTGCTGGTGTGAGGTTTTCCGTTCTGTGCTTGGTTTAAGGCTGTTGAAGCAGCCGGAGTCGGTGACGATTGGCAGGGAGCCTCTCGTACCGACGTGTTGACTTGTGGCTGTTGAAGCAGCCGGAGTCGGTGACGATTGGCAGGGAGCCTCTCGTACCGGCGTGTGTGACTTGTGGCTGTTGAAGCAGCCGGAGTCGGTGACGATTGGCAGGGAGCCTCTCGTACCG